>JAMXBB010000007.1:40274456-40874811 GCA_024138015.1 Lumnitzera littorea | reverse complement strand
TAGCGAATCTCCTCGTAGATTAGTTTTCAAAATTCTGTGAAATTTTATCAATTTAACTGGTACCTGTTACAATTATAATTTTTACAAGTTATTATGGTAATTTCATTATAATTTCGTACAAATAGGCGATTTAGTCGAAAATTACATTCGACTATAATTTTATCGCTATTGTGTAATATTTAACTATTTTATAGGTTTATGTTTATGATTTTAAGGTTTTGAGCAATTTTGAGTTCAATTTCGATTAATAATACATAACTAGTTTTAGGGTTTTAGTAAGTGAGTTAAGGTTTTCATAAATTCCGAAGGTTTTGTTATCGGTGTTATATTTGATTTGTTAAACTTCATATTCTTTTATTATTATTAGCCTTATCGACTTATTATACAGTTTAGAACACTCGGACTCAAGTTAAGGTTCAACTACTATTTTTCCTAGGGTTTACAAAGCCACCACCTCACCCCAAATCTATAAATAGACCCTTAACATTAGAGTGAAACATTTTAGAAACCGAAATTCGTGTAGCAAAAATTTAGAACTAAATAAAAATAGGACAAAACACAGGGTAAGGACTAGCCGTAACAGTTCAGAGGGTTGTTGTTGTTCTACTGTAGTGGCCAATTGGGGGTCGAAGGGTGGTGGTTGGAGAAGCTTTTCCAACAAGTGCTCATCGTTCCAGGGTAGCTAGAGGTTAACAGTTTAGGCTACTCTATTTTATGCTCATAAGCTTCTTTGATTTTTAAAAATATTAAATCTTGGTAATTAATTATGAAAAAAAAAATTTGTTCTAGGGTTATTTTAGGTAAAGATTAATGTAGTAATTTTATTTTAATTAAATCATGAGTGGAAATATATAATCCTTAAGGAAGTGCTTTATTTGGGTGAAAATTGAAGTAATTTTTAGAAATGTTAAACGTTATTGTTTCAAGGTAAATTTTTGTATATAATATATTTAATATATGCATTTAATTATGTTAATAAGAATTTTTGAAAATATATATGTTTACTATTTATAAACTCATTTTGAATAAAATTGGTAGTTTTATTAATTTGTTGAAATAATTAGTTCTTAATAAATTAATTGATAAGGCTAATGTATTTTGATTTGTGGGAGTTAATGATATTGGGAACACTTAATTTTCATCTTACACGTAAATTTTCCTATTTGCCTAATTTTCTATAATTTTGAGCTAAATAATGCTATTTTTGTAAAAATAAGCAACAAGCTAGTTAAGTATAATTGATGGTATTAAAATTATATACTTTTGTGAGTTCA
The DNA here is from genome assembly GCA_024138015.1 of Lumnitzera littorea. Taxonomy (NCBI): domain Eukaryota; kingdom Viridiplantae; phylum Streptophyta; class Magnoliopsida; order Myrtales; family Combretaceae; genus Lumnitzera; species Lumnitzera littorea. The sequence continues at coordinate 40,873,537 of JAMXBB010000007.1, read as the reverse complement.
CAATATCTTTCTTGGAATTAACTAGGCTTGTATACTATTTATTATGTATTTTTCTATTGTAACCCTATATATTAGCCTAAATTATAAAATAGTGACTAATATTATTAAGATATTTGCTACTACATATGGGAATCAGCATTTTAGTCTACAATATGTACTAAATAGTTTGGGAAACGTAAAATTTAGGGATTTTAGTTTAGAATTGAAGCTTATTTGGATCAATTACAAAATTATGATAACTTATGATCGAGTCAATAGTGGAAAAGGACATTTTCGACCTTATAATCATATTGATTAATTTTACTCCTTAAGATACTTTAATATTACCTGAAATAACAATCGTAATGATGTAAAGTTTACTAAAATATAATAAGAAATGAAGAAGTTATGACAATCCAAGTTAAAAAACGTAATATTAAAAGGATAAGCAAACACAATGTTATAGGGGTTTGGTTTTGACTCATAGTTAACTTGGGATTGTATGTATTTTCCTTAGTGTGATAGTTGAAGAATGACCATGTCATGAAGAATAAGACTTTCACTACTATTAAGCCCTGGTAAGTGGATAAATTTTTTTTTTTTTAACAAGAAAACTTGTGTCTACTTAACTTGGAGTTACTTGTGTCGTAAACTATAATTATGTAATTGATTGATTGCGCATGTGATTTCATTGAATGTATATTAATTATGTAAAATATTTCTCCATGTAAAAATGATTTGCTGAGGTGTCTTATTGCTTGGAAAACTTGGAAAATAAACTATCCATTTAGGTGTTCACTTAACTGAACCATATATGAAGGATTGAACTATAAAGCTTAGACACAAAGTTTGGAATTGGGCTAATTAAGTTGTTTTCAATATGAAACTTGAGGTTCATGCTTGATATTGAATTGTTATATTGCTTGTTGCATTCATGGTACAGCAAGAAAGGACTTAAGGGTCAAGTTTCTAGAAATTGGAATATTGTTAGGCTAGGTTTTGAGCATATAAATTTGCATTGCTTAATCAATTATGGTTACTTCATGTGGTTTCAGCTAAGTTGGGAGTAGCAACTCTTTGTTGCCTTAGGTTCCTCGACTTTATATCAAGATGCCTAAGATTATCGACTAACCAGATGAGATTTAGGCTAGGTTAGGATATTGTTACCAATGCATGTCACATATATTAGCATCGTACGTATTCCCTACATAAACCTCTTGTCTTGGTAATTCTTGAATTAAAATTAAATGCCTTGTAGTAGAGATGCTTGTAAATGTATGTTATGCTTGTGCTGTATTTTATCTTATCTACTCTCACTTAACTCATAGAGAGCTAAGAGGATACTTATGTACCCTTAGGTTAAGAAGAAATTCGAATGTACACAACCATTAGCTAGGTGAAGACTTTTGAGAATGCATAGGATGAAGTCAGCTACTCTTGAAAAGAAACCTTATTGTAATTTCATCATAGTCTCAAGAGGGATCTATACATATGTAATGGAAAAAAAAAAAAAAAACCTACTGTCTTCTAAGTTTAGTTTTGTTTGAGCTTGTATACTTTTTATGCAATCATGTGCAAAGCTAAACTCTATTGTAGTACTCTTTTATTATTAATGGTATTTTATTGAATGTAAACAGCTTAATGGTTGTGATGTTGTATTCTAAGTAATGTCAAGATGTAACAAGTATAATTGAGATTGAAAGTCACATCGAAATAGGTAGTAAATAACCAATTTATTAAGGTTCATGTTTCCTTACTTATTTAATTTCATTGTTCATTTATTCTACCTGTTTGTTTATTTTCATTAGTGTTTATCGTGTCTTTATCTTATTATCCTTATTTTTTTACAATTATTTAGTTAAACTAATAAGTTAGATAATTATTTAGTGTTTTTGGAGAATTGCAGTAATTTAGGGTTTTCTCAAATTTCATGGTTCCTTATAAGATCAATAACTTGAGCTCAAATCTATGTTTATACTATAACTTAACTAAATACACTTGCTTAAGTGTGGTATTTGTCCCTATACTATTAGAGCCCTCATCACAAAATATGTTAATATTCCTCCAATGCCTATTATTAGTGTTCAAGATTAGGTCATTAGACATGACATTGTTTAACAAGCAATTTTGAAATAGTAGAATGATATTGAATCTCCCATTTAAATTCAAGAAGAAATTTCATGGCAACAAACTCTACAACCATAAGAGCTAGTGCCATTAAGGAGATCCACTAGGAAAAGGAGAAATGCAATTCTAAATGATTATGTTGTATTTCTCCATGTATATGAGGATGGCATAGGAACTATGGAAGATGATGTAATCAGCTTCCATCAAGCCATGGAAAATTCTAATTTTCAAAAGTGGATAAATGCCATGAATGAAGATATGAAGTCTATGAAGGACAATTATGTATGGGATCTTATTTCGTTGCCTAAAGGTACGAAACCTATTGGTTGCAAATGGATATGCATATCTTGTCCCTAAAGACTCTACATAGAAAGAAGGCATATGTTGTAAAGTGATTTTCTTTCTAATATCATGGAAAGTCTCTTTGAGGATTATGATGGTGCTTGTAGCTCAAGTACGTATCTCAACAACTGTATCACAAATTTCAACAAGTCATTGTCTCTTAGGTTTTAAGATGAATGTTGTTGATAATTGTGCACACTATAAGTTCTGTAGGAGTAAGTTTATTTTCTTAGTTTTATATGCTGATGATATATTGCTTAACGTAAATGATACAAACCTATTGCATAAAACCAAGAGATTTCTATAAAGAATTTTAAGATAAAAGATTTTGATGTAGTCGCTTTTGTATTAGGGATCCAAATACATTGAGATTCTTTTCAAGGTATCCTTGGATTATCATAGAAGGGCTACATTGAAAATGTGCTCAAAAGGTTTGGCATGTAAAATTGTTAACTAAGAAAGTCTGTTGTTGCTAAAGGAGATAAGTTTAGACTTGATTAATGCTTAATGAACAACCTTAAATGTAACAAAATAGAAAAGGTACCTTATGCTTCCACTATGGGAAATCTTATGTATGCTAAGGTGTGTAAGCGACTAGATATTACTTATATAGTTGGCATATTAGGAAGATATCTAAGCAATTCAGGGGTGGATCACTATAAAGCAACTAAGCAAGTCATGCAGTATTTGAGAGAACAAAGGATTACATATTTACATATAGGAAGTCATTGGTTACTTTGATTCTAATTTCATTAGATGCCGAGATAGTTAGGGATCTACGTTTGGTTATATCTATCTACTCACCGAAGGAGTAGTATTTTGGAAGAGTTCTAAGTAGATACTCATAACTTTTTCCACCAAAGACAGTTAAGGATTTGCAGTAGGTCATAGAATACAGTTGCGAAGGTTTGTTATTGGGCTGTGAATTATGGATAAAGTTGAAAGATCACTCAAGATATACTATGATAATAAATTACTTATATTATATTCTAACAATGGTAGGAGCTTATTAAGGTCAAAACATATAGAGGTGAAGTTCATGGATGTGAAAAAAAAAAAAAAAAGAGTTTAGAATGGATAGGTGTCTATAGAGCATGTAGGGATAAACTCTAGGGTTATGGATCCACTTACTAATGGACTAGCACCTAAGGTCTTTCATGAGCATGTTGCTTATATGGGTGTTGTATATATTTAAGATTTTAGTTTCAATCGGAGTTTGCTTATTAATATATTGAGTGCTTGTTGATAGTGGATTTCCATCCCTATAAGTAAATGCTTGACACAATGCCGACCTACTCTAAGTTAAGAGTTACTTCAAGCATAGTACTATACTCTTGACCATGCCTTGTGATAGCCTTCACTTGATTACACCGCTAGATTAGCATTTCTACTACTAACCTTTTATTAGAACTTTAATAGCTGGCTATACTCATATCAACCAATATTTTCTAAGGCTAAATCACTAAGCCTAGCCCTTAGGTTTGAACATTCAAATGTTAGGACAAAGGCACAAATAGTTCAATAGTTACTGATCTATGTATGTATGCGTTAGGCAAGTGTACCTAGTGAAGTTATAGTATAGATAAAACAGATGTGAGTTCAAGTGTCAATCTCATAAGGAACTATGTGTGAGAACTTATTGTATAAGCAATTTACTCTAGATTACCAATTATCTAACTTAACTATATAGGAATAATTATAATTAAACAAGCAGGTTGAATCAAGAACAATAAAATAAACTAATCTAAATTAAACAAAACTAATTGAAATAAACAAATATGAATCAATTAATGGAAATAACACATGATTTTTAGTAAATTGTTGTTGTCTACTATCTAGTTCTATGTAATCATTCAATGCAATTATTCCTTGGATCATAGAGATGCCTAATTTGAATTGGCCGAACTAGCATATCTAACCTCTTCCTATCTTAAAACCCTTTCTACTTGATTTGCTTCTAAATAGAGCATCGTAGGACTACATTAAGAACTTAGATCCCGTTATTAAGTTAGCTTTGTAGGTTATCCTAATGTGGAGAAATCAATACCTAATCTCTTAATATATTCAATTCCTTCAAATTACATTTGTTTGTTTAACTATAGGACTCATGTCTCTATAATAAACTCACACATCAATTAGCAACCTGGGTAAATATTAATTGATAATAATATAATTAGTGTAATTAGATCATAAAAGAATAAAATCATAGATTGCATAAAAGATTATTGCAAGAAGAACCAAGATTCGATACCAATTTACTAAGAATAATTCAGAAGAACAACACAATTGAAAGAAAGGAACAAGTAATTAAGAGACCCCCAATATAATTCTAAACTACAACTCTACTTAAGGGGGCTCTCTCTGCAAGTCTAAGTATCTATATATAGGTAATGGACCTAGGTTTATAAAGAAAACCTAATAAAAATAGTAGATTTGCATGTCATAGCATGTCCATAAGCTAAGTATACGCAAGAAAAGTACATGGCCATGGAGTAGGGGCGTATACTTGCACTTTGTTTGAAATCTTCGAAACTTAATGGAAATTAATTATCGAAGGGAACACGGGTAAGGACTATGGCCTTAGTCTCCAATTGTAGCCTTTACTAGACTTCATTCCTTGTTTGATTTTCCTTCACTTCAATCTTTGATCAATTCTTTTGTCCAAATTACATCCAAAATATGATAAAACCTTCAAAACTTCATAGAATGCTTTCGAACTCCTTAAAAATGAAATTTAAACTACTTGGGCTCAAAATAACATGAAATTAAATAGATTAATGTTTAAAATAACACAAACTATAAAAAAAGTATACTAAATTCATGCCATCAATTACCTTGATGGTAATTGCTCAATTTCCCACTTTGTCCTGTGATTCGCATATGGTGAAATTAAGGAAAAATTACATATCATTGGCAGTTCAATTGTTTCCCTACATAGTTATTAGATAAAACTCTATAAATGCTAGTGACCCACTACAATAAGAACTTTTTATGCACTTTGACTTCTCACTTACTCACTTCCTTTACTCTTTAACCACTTATATAAATTAAGCAACAAAGTAGCTATGTCAAATTAGCCCCAACCCTCTGATATCTGTCACATAACTCAACAAACTTTTAGGCATCCCTAAATAATGATGGCTAATAAAAACCATACTTGAGGACTTTATGAGCTATTTTATTTGCACTAAAGTCTCCTCCTATTGGTCTTGCATGACAATGTTCTAAAATTTGCCAACCTTCTAAATAAGACATACATCTATGAATTATTTGATATGTACTAATTTTAAACAATTACTAGTCTTCCCAAAAAAAACTTTTAATACCATGGAGAAACTTTTTCCATTGTCTATAATCTAGTCCTGAAGGAACAATCTTAATTACTAGATAATTAGCTATGTCAGCAAACCATAGGGTTTTCCATAAACTTATTTAGTACAGCTTCTCATGTGGAAACATGTCATTACTCTCTTGTTCATTGAGCTTTTCTAATGATGGATTTTCTAGGAATGAGAGATGGTTGGCTAACAAATTCTCTACTCCCTTTTTTATCTTTGATTTCTAGATCAAATTCTTGAAGTAAGAGAAACCATCTAATCGATCTTAGCTTAGCATCTATCTTATTTAACAAATATCTCAAAGCCAAGTAGTTAGTGTAAACAATTACTTTAGAAAGGATAAGACAAGATTTGAATTTATCAATGATAAAGACTACTGCTAGTTGTTCTTTTTCTCATAGTGGTGTAATGCTCTTGAGTTTCAGTAAGAGTCTTACTTACATAGTAAATTAGTTAGAAATGCTTTTCCTACCTTTGACCTAATACTACCCTTATAGTATAGTCACTAACATCAAACATTAGCTCAAATAGTAAGCTTTAATTTGGGGTTGCCACAATTGAGGCGTTAGTCAATTTATCTTTCAAAGTATTGAAGGCATCTAAACAATCTTGAGAAAATATAAATGGAGTATCATTTTCTAGACCGGGTTAAAGGTCTAGCTATTTTTGAAAAATCTTTAATAAACCTTTTGTAAAACCTGGAAGATCTTAGGAAACTACATATGGCTCTAACAAATATAGGAGGGGGTAATTTAGTAATAGTGTCAATTTTAGCATAATTGACTTCTGAGCCTCTCTAGGGCACTTTATGTCCTTACATTATCTCTTTTTGTACTATGAAATGATACTTTTCCCAATCTAAAACAAAATTAGTTTCTTTACACCGAGCCAAAACTTTTTTTAGATTCTCAAGGCTATTATCAAATGAATTCTCGAAGATGAAGAAGTCATCCTTAGAAACTTCCGTTATATCCTCTATAAATTCATCAGAAATTGCCATCATGCATTGCTAAAAGTTATGAGTGCATTACAAAGGCCAAAGGGCATTCTTCTACATGCAAATGTATTTTAAGGACATGTAAAACTAGTTTTCTCTTGGTCCTATTGGGCAACTGAAATTTGAAAATAACTAGATAGACCATTTAAAAATCAATAAAATATATGACCTAATAATCGCTCCTATATTTGGTTGACAAACAACAAGGGCAAATGATCCTTTTTCATAGCATTATTGAGCTTCCTATAGTCGATATAGACTTACCAACCTATAACTACTCTCATTGAAATCAACTCATTTCACTCGTTTAGTACTACTATCATGCCTCCCTTTTTAACAATAACATGTACAAGAATAACTTAAGAATTGTCAGAAATAGGGTAAATCATACCTGCATCCAAATGCTTGATTACTTATGCCTTAACTACTTTCTTCATATTTGAGTTTAGGCATCTTTGTGGTTATACTATAGGTTTGTGAACTTCTTCAAGCTGGATCTTATGTACATAAAATGAGGGAATAATTCCCTTAATTTTGAAAATCTTCTAAGAAATTGCTCTTTTGTGATCCTTTAGCACTTTAAGGAGCTTCTCTTTTTGCTGGGTAGTCAATCCTAAGGAAGCTATCATTAGTAACTTTAAGTTTTCCTTTAAGAATACATACTACTTATGATCCAGCAACTACTTCATCTTTAAGTCCGATAGCTCTTCAATGGAAGGTTTTAGTTTTGCTTCCTTCACATGCTCAAACCTTTCAATTCTCTGCTCCTAAATTAGAGAATTGGCTTCTAGCTAAGCTTCCACTTTGGTTATGGTTGGATTACTAAACACTTCTTCCAAAATTCCTTATATCAAACATGACTCTAAAGGGTCTTTAGATAGTAATTACCACAAAGTATCAGATATAGAAAAATTAGTGGAATCAAGACTAAAACATGCATTATCCTATTCAACAAATTTTCTCATTGCTTCTTTAGTTTTAATTACCATCTATTCTTCTCCTACCCTTAACATAAGCTTACCATTGTTAACATCTATTATAGCTCTAATTGTAGCTAAAAAGGGTCTATCTAAGATGAGTGGTATTTCAATATCCTCGTCGATGTCTAAAATGAAAAAATCAACAAGAAATATGAATTTATCTATTTTAACAAGTACATCTTCAATTATACCCCTAGGATATGTTACTAATCTATTAGCAAATTGTAAACTCATCTTAGTTGGTTTAGTTTACCTAAGCCTAGTTTCTTTAATAATTTGTAAGGTATTAAATTTATCCTAGCACTTAAATCGGCCAACTTTTACTTAATAGACAAGTTTCCAATGAGATAAGGGATAGTAAAGCTACTTGGATCTTTTAGCTTTGCAGGAAGCTTATTTTATAGGATGACTGAACACTCCTCACTAAGCATGACTATGGATAGTTCCTCTAATTTCTTCTCATTGGAGAGTAACTCCTTCAAAAACTTTGCATATTTAGGCATCTATGATAAAGCTTTCACAAAAGGTAAATTAATATGTAATTATTTAAATAAGTACAAGAACTTATTGTATTACTCATTTGAGTGTTCCTTCCTCAACCTATGAAGGTATGGAATGGGTAGTTTATACTCTCTGAACTTCTAGGGCTCTAGTTTTTCCTTAGGTGGTTCAAGAGTTTCTACAACTTCATCTTTTGGTTCCTACATCAATGGTTCAAGGTTAATTGGTGTCTTTTCTAGTTGCTTAGTAAGTTGAAACTCTTTACCACTTCTTAAGATTACAACATCTACTTGAGCTTGTGGTGCAGACTTTGGTTGCTTCTTAACTAAAATCTTAGCAAGTTGTTATGTCTATTTCTCAATACTTAATAATTTGGCATCACTACTCTATATATACCTAGTCAACATCTATTATAGTCTTGACTTCTCCTCTTTTGGAGGATGAGCGTAAAATCCATAAGGAACATTAACATTCCTTGGTTAGGTTACATAAAAATAATCACTTGCATAAGAAAAACACTCCTTATCCCATTCTTTACGGTTAGGGTAAAATTGAAAACCCCATTGATTCATGCTATGATTAAATGGTCTTTGATAAAAAGGTGGCATATATCCTCTTGAATTAGCTATATTAGGCATCATGGAAGGTTATGCTAATATGAGATAAGAATCTAACATTTTATTTCGTACATTCACCATTGCCGCTAAGGTTGTGGTAGACTTTATATCCTTTACTACTAGTATCTCTTTATTGTGTTTATCACCTTCCTAATGGTAGCTATTCATAGTTAGGCTTTAGAACAAAGCATAAGCTTCATTAAGTCTCCTTGAATTCAATGTACTACCTATAGATGCATTAACAAAGTGCTTAGTATCAAAGTTTAATCCATTGTAAAAAGTCTATACCTATATCCAAAGTGGCAGAGTGTGATTACGTCACTTTCTAAGTAATTGCTTCAAATGTTCCCAAGCATTATAAATCGTCTCCTCGTCAGATTAAGTGAATGACGAGAAATCACTCTGAAGCATAGCTATCCTATCTTGAGTAAAATACTTTTCTAAATTTTTTTTTGTTAATAAATCCCATGAAATAATAGAATCATTTTATAGTGATGCTAACCATTGCCTTGCTTTTCCTTGCAAAGAGAATAAAAAGAATCTCAACCTTACTACATCATTTGCAGCTCCGTTGTAAACCTTATAAGTTTTAGTTACCAAAAGCTTAGTCAAATAAGTAAGTCTCTAGATAGTCCCTAGAAACACTTAAACATAATAATGGAAACTTTAAATAAAAGAATTGAACCTTAAATGTTAAGCCAAAACCCTAAAGGAAACAATACCTTAAAACCATAACTATATGAGTAAAACCTTAGTACTTGAGAAAGCTTAGAACAATAACAAAATTCTAAAAAGATTGTTGAGCCCCAATTGAATGACCAAATACCCTAACATGACAAATAGACCTTAATCATAAGGTTAGATCAATCATTAAAAGTAATCGAATTTACCAATTATCTAAAACCCTAAGTTTTAGTGCATATGTGAGTCAAATAACTATAAACGAACACTAAACCCTAAGAAAACCCTAGGTATACATGTAGAATACTTGGATTATTTAAAGTGTGCCATCAAAACTAAACATAACCCTAAACATGCCCTAATTACACTTAAATAGCTTAATTATGCCTAATCACTACTAATTACCCTATGTAAACCCTAATCCAATAACTAACTTTCATTGCATCTTAATTAACAACAAATCAAACTCAATTAAGGACTAGAAGACAATGTATTAATGAGCAAAAAATATCTTATCCTTGTAGGGGATAAGATCTTTCCTAACTCAGCAAAAAGGTAACCTAGTACATGGTCTCCAAAAGAAGCGTATCCTTTCCTACCCAAAACACTCACCATTTGTCCCCCCCTCTCTTTCCCATGCACCAACCTCATACCCCCACCCTCACTCTCATTTCCATTTCAACTCCCTCACTCAACACTTCTCACAAATCACTCTCAAAAACCAACCCTAAAACACTTCAAGAAAATCACTTTCGACTACACCATAAACCCATTACTACTAGTTACCCTAGTACTAACATCACCTCACCAAGCCACTAACCACCAAGACCTATGCTACCCTCACTCTCTCCTCTAATTGGTTGACATACACTCACACAAACTCACGACGGACACACAAAATGGAGGCCATGCATACCTAACTTTAGTAAGTGTCTAAGTTGAATTTCTCCTTGTTTTCCTTAAGATTCATTTTAGTTCCTTGCACCCTTATATTACTTTATACATGTATAACATAGTGTTTTAAGAAAGTATAATGAAAGTTAGGTTAAGATAATGCATGAATTAGACTAAATAGTTTAAGTAGTAACAACAACATGTAGTGGAAGTTAATAGTTAGCAAACTTTAGTAATGAATCTACAAGAAAAACCCCAAACCCCATTTTCATTAGCATGCCACCACCTTTACTTGGGTATTCCCAACTTATTTTCTTCATATTTGATAGATATACAACTTATGTTAGAAGAAAACATAACTAAGATGAAGGAAAAGGTACGTAAACATGTACTATGTGAGATGTATAATAAATATACCCCTTACCCCCCAAAACAAAAAAAAAAAAGAAAACCCCACCTTAGACACTACATATATGATGGGTTGAGATTTGTAAATTTTAATTTATTAGCTTAATGACATGATTATTTAGTGCTAAGTATGATTAGGACTTGATTAACTAAGTCAAGTAAGGTAATAAGGATTTAAGGCCCTAAACTAGCTTAGTTAGTGATTAAAGACTTAAAACTGGTATTAAGGGCTACCTTAATGATCATGACTAGATCTATAATTTAGTGAAATATAGACTAGACTAACTTAGGGCCAATGTTGAGCTTAAGTCTAAAAAGACAAATAGGATTGGGTCTAAGGTCCTAAATTGTAAGATAGGCCCAAAAAGCCTTAAAAGACCTAAGTTTAAGGCCTAAATAATTGAGCAACCAGATTTGGACCCTATCTTAAAAGACTCAAAATAAGTTATTAAAAAGAGGCTCAATAAGCCCTAAGGCCCATCTAAGACATCTACTATTGGCCCCTTAATGAGTTAAGCACTAAACTTAAGAAAAGAGTCTATTTAAGCCCACAAGAGCAATAACAAGGCCCAAGATAAAAATTTAAAGTGTTGTGCAAAAAAAGTTCACTTAGATTACTTAAAAGGAAGCCCAAATTCTTGAGTGCAAGGCCTAAAATTAAAAGCTAAGCCCAAAGCCTAAAACTAGGCCTAAGCTCTAAAGTGACCAAACTTATACTTTGGGCCTACAAACTTATAAGGCCCAAATTGAAACTTTGCTGACCTAAAAGCCCAAAAATGACCTCATCAAATTAAAGAACACTAAAAAATGATGGAAAATACTATAAGATCATGAAAAATAGATTTAAAATGAGGAAACTACTCCTGAAATACGAAAATGGTTAAAACGGGAATCTAGGACGAGAAAGCATAGATAGTTAGTACAAGTAGAATACTTTTATACTTTAAATGTATTCTTTAGGTTAAGAGGACCCTAAGTTTGATGTAATCGAGGATTACTCAGACTCTTAGATTCCATAGTAGATTGAGTATACCTATCCCTATCTTATCTTACTTGTGATTGTAGTATAGAGCACCATTTATTATATGCAAGAAATGAATATGCTTGGGGTTGGAATTGCATCCATATGTTTGATTTAGATGTACTTTCTTGTTAAGAGACAATAATATATCTAAACCATGAATTGGATGCTACATTAGTAAATAGTGCCTTGGATTGTCATATATGTTTGGTTAGTCACCTACGAATCCGAATAATAACTACTCAACACTAATAAAAACTGGCCATGCATTGCACATTTATGTATTATCTGTATAAGGCATCAATACTACGTAGTGAAGTGGGAGATCATACATTTTGGATCCAGTATTATTATTATTATTATTATTACGTGTGTTATTGATTCATATGATCGTGAGACATGTTCTTATCTTAACCTTTAGGATTTACTTGGCTTTAGGGAGTGTTGCCCATTGCTTGAGGTTGAGTCGTATCCACTGCTTTCGGTCTATTGAGAAAGAGATTAATATGCTTAGATGATAAATGTAGAGACCTAGGTCCTGACGTACCTAAATACTTCTTAACCTAAGTAATGGTGGGCATAGTATCATGCTTTGCACAGTCAACAGCAAACTATGTACGATGTTGCATTTCATATGCTTTTCTACATGGCATATGTATGTTAATTCACTTGCTTATTACTTGTTTGTTAGTAGGATAGGAAGGCTACTCATTGAGTTGTTGTAGCTTACCCCCTTATTGTTTGTTGTTGCAACATGATCTCTGGTTGGAGCTAGACCATGGGATGCTTGAAGTTAGCTTTACCAACATATGGATTGTTAGTGAGAAGAAGAGAGCATGAGTAGTCACTTATGTGTTATTTAGATTCTTTAAGCTTATTTATATCCTTTAGAATGTTGATTAGCATAGAGTACTGGAACTATTTTATTTTGGACCTATATGACTTGAGTTAGGGGAAACCTTAAACCTTACCCTTATTTTATGCTAGATTTAGATATTATGGTCTAACAAATATTAAATGCTCTATTATTACTTGATACTAGTCTCCAAGTGGAAGTTAAGATTATAAGACGCCTTGTATAGTACACCAAAGGTTCCTAATCAAGAAGGGTACTTGACCTCGGATCTTTTTGTAATAAACGGTGGTATTACTACAACTTGATCACCCTTTCAGGTTGTGACAATATCTAAGTGGTATTAGAGCGAATGCTAAATAAGATAAAAAGTGGCCTTAGATATTTAGTAAACCTACCAAGTGAGCCGAGATGGGTAGAACTGGGTTAAGATATTAGACGTGAAAATTCTTGACTTAAAAGATTAGTGAAACCCTAATTAGAAGAAATTCTTATAACTCTAGGAGGATTTCTCGACTCTTATGGAGCGCTGGCTAAAGTTTCAAATGGAGGAGGATGAGATACTCCTTGATTACCGATGCCATCTCTGTTTACTCTATGAGGATCTCTCTTTGGTTGGAGAGCCCTAGAGCATGAATACGGTGTTCACCCAATAAAAGAGTGGGCTCATTGACCATTGGCGGTTCTGGTGATAGGAGATACCCGTGGATTTGGACATGCTAATCTATACCGATACTGAGCTTATCCATGTCTTAGAGCATGAATTGTAGGTTGAGGGGCTTACTAGACTACCTCCAGTGGTAGCTTTCCTAATTAGCGACTCTTATCGACCCTTATCCTTACCTTTTGGTGAGTGGAGGTAGGTTAGGCATAGAGTTGATTTCGCAAGAGACTATAGGGGTAGCCACCCAGCCTTACAAGCAATCGACATACAATAGGTTATAAATGCCATATAGGAAGAGATGGAGTTAGATTTTGGGATGCCAATGTCATCGGATGATGAAGATAATGGGCTGAAGGAGCAAATTTAGGAGGCCTTACGTTAGTTATAATGGAGTTAGACGAAGCTAGTCAGAATTTACTCTAGGATGAGATCTCACTTGAGCTTGCACCTTCGATAGCACCAAGTGATGATCTTAACCATCTAATTGAGTTGATTAACAATGAAGGTGAGATGGATGTAGAAAAGCTTGTCCTTAACCCCTTAGCTCTTATACTAAAGGACCAAGTAAAGGATGATTAGCTAAAGTTATCGGCTTACTGCAATGTAGGTTCTAATGGGGATGACTCCGATAGTCTAAATGAGTCCAAATTTGTATATTTTGACGTTTTTGCTAAGCTTGGGAGTGTTTGGGCCAGTTAGGCCACTGGCCCACTAATTTATTAGATATTGATGTACTATTGCATGAAGTCACTAGATTTTGGATGTTCTTGTCTTAATTTTATGCCTTGAGTTCTATTGTTGTATTTGTGAAACTTTAATGAAGCTTTTGACTGTATTTAGACATAGTACTTATGGTGACCTATTATTTGGAAGTGACCACTACTTGGTGTAACCTCATTGTTATTGAAATTAATGAAATGGAATGTTTTACTTTATTGAAGCTGTGATGTATGCTCCTGTGCTATGGATGGGAATCTAGAACTTGGGAAGTTTTCTATACTTAAAACTTACTTAAATTGTTTTTTCCTTTAGGAACAAGAGAGGTAGATATAGACCCCCATTGAGGTGGGATCTTCTAGTGGATCCACCAGTATAGGATCCTTCGAGAGAATGTAAAGAGAAAGTGCTAGCCACTATATGGGAGATGTTAAGGACTCTTCACGAGAAGGATAGAACACCCCCAGCTCCTGTTTTGCTTCCTATACCAGTAGAGGAGGTACCATTACTGCTACCTCCAATTGAATAGGTGCACTTGGCCCTTAGTGCACCCCTAGATCCCAGGCTTCAAAGCTCCTTGATGCTAGAGTTCATTAAGTGTACCAAGTATTTTAATGGGATAGCTATCCTCCTTAAGGAAGCAAAGGATTAGCTCATGCAAATTGAGTGAACTTTTGAAGCATTTAAGATTCCCCATCACCTATGAGTTACCTATGGTTCTTATATGTTGAGACTTCATGCTAGGACTTGGTAGAAGTCAAAGAGGAGAATAGTTAGGGGATCAATCACTTGGAAGATGTTTAGGAGGGAGTTTATTACTAAGTACTTTCCTAAGACATTAATGCTACAGTATAGTGATGTTTTTCTCTTTATTTAGAGGGGAAATCTTACCATAGATCAGCACGATGAAAGTTTAATAGGTTATTGTAGTTTTCTAATAAAGACTTTTAGGTCAGTAGTAAGTTGAGGATGCAAATCTTTGTTAGAAGTTTGGATTCTAACACTAGATGCCTTATGAGTGAATTTTAACCACAGGACTTTAGAGAGGCTATTGATATGGCTAAGATGATCGAGAGTGCTAAGAGTTTTGATGATAAGTTGGAGAGGCCCAAGGTGAACATCTTTAAGAAGAGGCCTTTTAAGGGACCTAGTTTCACTAAGAAGGGAAGAAGATCATATAAAGTCATTTCCATTTGCTGAGCTAGGTTTGACAGGTTCTTGATCGGGATCTAATGTAGTTAGATGTTAGAAATGAAAGGGAGGGCATTACCCTAGAGAGTGCCCTAACTTCAACTCAAGTGTTTTTTATGTAAGGATGGAAGTCATTACATAGTTGAGTATCCCAAGAGAGCCACCTTAACTTGCTTTATATGTAAGTAAACAAGATACATTGCTCTAAATTGCCCATAGAGAAGGGCTACAACAGTTGCCCAGTTAGCTCACCCTATGGTTCTTCTTAGTCACCCAGCAGTTTACAAACAAGCAAGAGGCCTAAGACCTATACAAACTAGACCAGGAGCACCCGTACATGCTTAGGTCTACAACTTAGAGGGTGAATGGGATTATGTAGATGATGGAATTAAGGAAGATGCTACAGACACTGGACTTATTGTAGGTACGTAACTTAACTTATGTTTTCCTTTTAATAAGAACAATGGTAGTTACAAGATATAAGATAATGTGAAAGATAATAAAGGGGAATTTAAAGAGAGTTAAAAGATGCCTTATAAGTAACCAACTAAAATAATGATAGCCATGATGGTTCAAGGAATATCCATGTCCTCAACTTACCCGTATATGCCTTGTTTGATATGGGAGCAACCTGCTCCTTTATCACGATTAAGGCTGCCAAGTAAGTAGGTTTGCATGTAATAGCTAAAAAGTCTAGCTTTGGGATTAAGATCCTTATTGGAAGTGTGGCAGTAACTGGAAAGATGGTAAAGAACAATCCTTTGAAAATTTAGAATGGTGAATCTTATGTTGACATGATAGTGCTTAAGATGAACAAGTATGAAGTCTTTTTAGGTATGAGTTGGATGTTAGCTGTAAGAGCTAAAGTAGATTGTTGAAGCAAGGAAGTAGCTTTTGAAACTTTGAAAGGGACAAAGACCACTTCTAAAGGAGATTCTTCCATCAGTAAGCTAGGTGAAATATGTTCACTTAAGCTAAGATGAAAGATTCCAAGCTTAGGTAGGGACCAAGTTGAACGCTACTGAGACTGGCAAAGAAAAGCCCCAATTGGAAGAAATTCAAGTGGTTAATGAGTTCCTCGATGTTTTTCCTAATGAACTTCTGGTATTACCACCTAAGAGGGAAATTGATTTTGTCATTGATTTGCTGTTAAGCATTGAGCCTATATCTAAAGCCCCTTATAAGATGGCACCGGTAAAGCTTAAAGAGTTGAAAAAGCAACTACAAGAGTTATTCGGCCAAGGATTCATCAGACCCACTATATCATTACGAGGAGTACTTGTACTATTTGTAAAGAAGAAAAACGGGTTTATGAGATTGTGCATAAATTACCGAGATTTAAATAAGGTAACTATTAAGAACAAGTATCCCTTACCATGGATAGATGACTTATTTGATCAATTGAAGGATGCTAAAGTCTTTTCCTGAATTGATTTGACATCTATATACCATCAGTTAAGAATCAAGCTAGAAGATGTTCTTAAGATGGCCTTCATAATAAGTCATGGGCATTATGAGTTCCAAGTGATGCCCTTTAGGTTGACTAATGTACTAGTTACCTTTATGGACCTGATGAACTACGTATTTTAAGCATTTTTGGGAAAATGCGTAATTGTCGTTATTAACAACATTCTTGTCTACTCCCCTTCATCTAAATAGCATGAGGAACACTTAAGGATAATGTTGCAAATTTTAGAGGAACATAAGCTGCATGCCAAGCTAGCTAAGTGCAACTTTTAGCTAAAAGAGATCTCTTTTCTTAGACACATAATGTCAAGTGATGGGAGAACAATTGACCCTAAGAAGGTCAAGGCCATAGTTGAATGGAAAAGGTTGGAAACAATCACTAAGGTTCGTAGTTTCCTTGGATTGATAGGGTACTATAGGAAATTTGTCAAAGATTTCTCCACTATTGCTAGACTACTCACTCAATTGACATACAAGAATGTGAAGTACAAATGGACTGATAAGAGAAAGTAGAGCTTCTAAATGTTGAAGCACAAACAAATGTTCACACCTTTTTTTGTCCTACCTAATACTAATGAACATTTTTCCATATACAACGATGCCTCAAGAAATGGACTTAGTTATGTACTAATGGAAGGGCGAAAGGTCATAGCTTATACTTCACATCAATTAAGACCTCGTAAGCAGAATTACCCTACATACAACATAGATATAGCCACTATAGTTTTTGCTCTCAAGATTTGGAGGCGCTACTTGTATGGCTAAAGATGTGAAATTTATCAAATCATAAAAGTGTCAAATACCTCTTCACCTAGAAAGAATTAAACATGAGGCAAAGGAAATGGCTTGAATTGATCAAGGATTGTGATCTTAAGATTAATTACTACCTAAGGTGAGTAAACTCTATTGCGGATGCTTTGAGTTGTACGAATCATGCAAAAGTTGCTTCACTCTTCACTAAACAGCAAGAGTTGATTAAAGAATTTAAGGGGCTTGGTATCGAATTCACTTAGGTTGAAGGGAATGTTAAGTTATCAAACTTAGTCATTGAACCTATGGTGATGGAAAGGATCAAAGAAGCTCAACTAATTGATCTTACTTTGGTAAAGGTAAGGGAAGAGATTGCGAATGGAAAATACTCAAACTTTGGCATTTATGAAAAAGGGATTATTTGGATGAAAGGCAGGTTATGTGTATTAGAAGATGCCTTCCTCAAGAAAGAAATCATTGTCAAGCTCACCATTTAGGTTACTTAGTATACCTTAGAGGAACAAAAATGTACCAAGACTTCAAGAAAAGCTTCTAGTGGAATGGTATGAAGCAAGATATGGTTGATTATGTACAAAAGTGTGAGACATACCAAAGGGTTAAAGCTAAACATCAAAGGCTAAGAGGATTATTGCAACCGTTACTGATTCCCAAATGGAAGTAGGAACAAATTACTATAGATTTTTTTAGTAGATTGTCTTGGACCTAAGCTAGATTTGATGCCATTTAGGTGATTGTGGATAAGCTCACTAAATTCGCATACTTTCTCTCTATCAGCATGACCTACTCTTTGGAAAAACTAGCATAGATCTATGTGAATGAAGTTATGAGGCATCATGGTGTTCTTGTGAGCATAGTCTCCAATAAAGATCTACAATTTGTATCAAAGTTTTAAGGGATTTTACAAAAGCATCTAGGCATTCGATTAAGCTTTAGTACCGCGTACCAACCCCAATCAAATGAACAATCTAAAAGAACCATACAAACCTTAGAAAATATGCTGAAAGCTTATGCTATAGAATTCAAGGGAAGTTAGGACATGCATTTACACCTTCTTGAGTTTGCTTATAACAACAACTTCCATTTGAATATTTAGATTCCACCCTATGAAGCCTTGTATAGACAAAAGTGCAAGTCTCCTTTGTTTTGGGATGATGTTGAAAGGTTAGCTCTAGGACTCAACTTAGTGCAAGAAGGTTTAGAAAAAGTGGTTATCATTAAACAAAAGGTGAAAGAAGCTTAGGATTCCTAGAAAAGTTGGGTTAACTTAAAGAGACAAGAAGTGGAATTCCAGGTTGGTGATCATGTGTACCTTAAGGTAAAGCCAATAAAGAGTGTACATCGAGGAAGGACACAAGAGAAGCTAAGCCCTCAATACATTAGAACTTTTGAAGTATTGGACTGAGTTGGAAATTTAGCCAATTGGCTAGCCTTGCCATCGAATTTATTAGGACTACATAATGTCTTCCACGTGTTAATCCTTCATAAGCAAATTCTAGACCTAGATAGAGTGGTAAAATTGGAGTCAATGTAGTTGAAGGAAAACCTCACCTATGTAGATCACCTAGTTTGCATCCTAGATTGAAAGACTCGGATATTGAGGACTAATAAAATTAAGTACATTAAGGTACTAGGAGGAATCATGAGAAAGAAGAGGAAGCTACTTAAGAGGTCGAGGAGGAGTTGAAACATAAGTACCCAAAGTTGTTTGAGTCACTAGGTAAGTCTCCTTAAAGTTTTGAGGACAAAACCTATTTTAAGGGGGAGAGGATATAAACCCTATTAGTTTTCAGTAACTAAAAGTTCAGTCAAAAAAGAAAGTCTCTAGATAGTCCCTAAAAACACTTAAACATAATAATGGAAACTCTGAATAAAAGAACCAAACCCTAAATGTTAGGGGAAATTACAATAAAGGGGATTAACGTTTCAAAGTGGTTCAAATAAGGGATAAACATTTCAGAAAATTCAAATAAGGTATCAATATTTCATAAAGTGATTCAAAGGAGGGATTCATAATAGCTAATCCATAAAATTATTTAAACCACTTTGTAAAATGTTGATCTCTTATTTGAACTTTTTGAAACTTTTATCTTTTATTTGAACTATTTTATAAAACATTAATAATTTATTTGAACATTTTAAAATGTTGATTCCCTATTTAAACTTGCCCCCAAATGTTGATCCCCTCCATTGTAATTCACCCCTAAATATTAAGCCAAAACCCTAAAGGAAATAAGACCTTAAAACCCTAAGTATAAAAGTAAAACCTTAATACTTGAGAAACCCTAAAATGATGGCAAAAACCTAAAATGATTGCTAAGGCCTAATTGAATGACCAAACATCCCAACATGACAAATAGACCATAATCATAAGGTTAGATCAATCATTAAAAGTAATTCAATTTACCAATTATCTAAAACCCTAAGTTCCGAGTGTAAAAGTGAGTTGAATAACTATAAATGAACACCAAACCCTAAGAAAACCCTCAGTACACATGTAGAATACTTAGATTATTTAAGTGTGGCATCAAAACTAGACATAACCCTAAACATGCCCTAATTACACTTAACTAGCTTAATTATGCCTAATCACTACTATTTATCCAAAATAAACTGTAATCTAATAACCAACTCCCATTACATCTTAATTAATAACAAATCAAACTCAATTAAGGACTAAAAGACAATGTATTAATGAGTAGCAAATATCTTGTCCTTGTAGGGGACAAGATCTTTCCTAATTAAGCAAGAAGGCAACCAAGTACATGGTCACCAAAAGAAGCATGTCCTTTCCTACCCAAAACACTCACTATTTGCCCCCTTTTCTCTCTTCGTTGCACTAGCTACATATCCCTAACCTCACTCTCATTATCATTTCAAGTCTCTCACTTAACACTCCTTACAAATCACTCTCAAAACCCTCTGAAAAACCAACCCCAAAACACTTTAAGAAAATCACTTCTAGTTACCCTATACACCCATCACCGTTGGCCACCCTACTACCACCACCACCTCACCAAGCCATTAACCCCCATGACCTATGCCACCCTCACTCTCTCTTCTAATTGGTTGACACACAAACACATGCTCATACATATACACAAACTCACGACATACTCATAAGAAAGGAGGCCATGCATACCTAACTATGGTAAGTGAGTAAGTTAAATTTCTCCTTGTTTTCCTTAAGATTCATGGTAATTCCTCATATTTTAGACCCTTATATTAATATATACATGTATAACAAAGTGTTTTAAGTGAGTATAATGGAAGTTAGGTTAGGGTGATGCATAAGTTAGACTAAATAGTTTAAGTAATAACATCAACATGTAGCAAAAGTTGATAGTTAGCAAGTTTTAGTAATGAATCTACAAGAAAAACCCCAAACCCTTATTTTCTTTATTATGTCGCCACCTTCACGTAGGTATTCCCAACTTATTTTCTTCATATTTGATAGATACATAACTTATGTTAGAAGAAAACATAACTAAGATGATGGAACAACACTAAAACATGTAATATTTGACATGTGTAATGAACTCTCTACCCCCAATTAAAAAAAAAAAAACTAACCTTGGATGCCTAATACATGAGGGTTGATATCTTTAAATTTTAATTTATTAGCTTAATGACATAATTATTTAGTGTTAAGTATGATTTAGGACTTAATTAACCAAGTTAAGTAAGGTAATAAGAAGTTAGGGCCCTAAATTAGCTTAGTTAGTAATTAAAGACCTAAAAATGGTATTAAGAGCTACCTTAATGATCATGACCAGATCTATAACTTAGTAAAGTATGGACTATCTTAGGGCCAATGTTGGGCTTAAGTTTCAAAAAACAAGTAAGATTGGGCCTAAAGCCTTAAATTGCAAGATAGGCCCAAAAAACCCCAAATTGCAAAATAAGTCCAAAAAAGCCCCAAAAGACCTAAGTTTAAGGCCCAAATAATTAAGTGACCGACCCTATCCTAAAAGGCTTAAAATAAGTTATTCAAGAGGCCTACTAAATCCTAAGGCCCATCCATGTCATCCACTATAAGCCCCTTAATGATTTTAAGCCTTAAACTTAAGAAAAGAGTTTGTTTAGGTTCATAAAAACAATACCAAGGCCTAAGATGAAAATTTAAAGTGTTAGGCAAAAAAAGTTCACTTAAATCACTTAAAAGGAAGCCAAATTATTGAGTTCAAGGCCAAGATCAAAAGCTAAGTCCAAAGCCTAAAACTAGAGCAAAGCTCTAAAGTGATCAAAGTCACACTTTGGGCCTATAAAAATATAGGGCCCAAACCAAGACCTTGCTAACCCAAAATCCAAAAAGTTACCTCACCAAATGAAAGAAAACTTTAAAATGATGAAAAATGACTATAAGATAATGAAAAATGGATTTAAAACGAGGAAACTATGCTCGAAATATGAAAATAGTTAAAACAAGAATATAGGCCAAGAAAGTATAGATAGTTAGTACAAGTAGAATACTTATATACTTTAAATTTAATCTTTTAGTGATGAGGACCCTAAGTTTGACACATTTGAGGATTACTAGGACTATTGAATTTAATGGCAGAGTGAGTATACTGACCCTTGTCTTATCTTGCTTATGGTTGTAGTGTAGAGCACTATGTAATTATACGTGAGAAATGAATATGCTTGGGGTCAAGATTATATGCATGTGTTTGATTTGGATGTACTTTCTTGTTAAGAGATAATTATATATCAAAGCTATGAATTGGATGCTGCATTAGTAAATAGCGCATTGGATTGTCTATCATATATATTTGGTTGGTTAGTTGCTGTCGAGCCTGATTTTTTCCCAATTTTTAATATATTTTCCTTAACTTAGTTAGTATTATACCATAACCCATTTAATACTAATTATCAATTGAGAGTTAAGAAAAAATTGGTTTTTATTTTAAAAATGGCTTTGTAGTCGCCACCTAATCGAAGTTAGGAAAAAAGAGGGTTAGGTTAAATCGATTGTTTGGACCAATTTAACCTAATCATTGGTTTACTTAAGAAACCAATTTTAAGAAAAAGGTTTTGAAAACCAAATATTGAGTCTGGGGGCTAATCTTTTTAAACCCTTACAGGTACCACTAATAACTTTCTAAAATTAGATTTAATTTTCAATATACCCTTAAAATATGAAATTACAATTCTATTTTACAAAATCGATAAATCATGTATATTTACAAAGAGGCTAAAAGAACTAAATATTTACAAAAGGTATAAAAATAAAATTATTTTCCATATTTTAAGTTACCTTGTAATTACTACTAGTACCTACGTACTCACTATTTAGGATTAGAATTTCGTAGTTAATTCATAAAATTTAAGTGCTTTTGGTTGATTTTAATTCTGGAAATAATCAACTATAAATTCCTTAGCCATTTTAATTTTATTTAAAGAAAATTTTCTGAAAAGTGTCTTAATTTAGGTATTTTATTTTGGAAAATTCTAAAGTAACCCTAATTTTGGAAAAAAGGTTAATTATTTTTTATTTATTTGGTAAACAATTTTTTCTAAGTTATAAAACTCATTTATTTACTAATTTACTTATTTTGTTCTTTTTATCTTTATTCTTTATTATTAGTTTCTTAACCAAAACATAAATAACTAAATAATAAAGCTTTTCCCTTTTTCTTCTTCTTTTTTATTCTTTCTTTCTTCTCTTTGTTTTTTTTCTCTTTTTCTTTTTCAATTTTTTTTAGGTTACAATTTATAATACATTGACAAAGAAAAAGTAAATAAATAAAAAAATAAAACGCGAATGATTGAAAAAAATAATAAGCCCCAAAAGAAAGGATGATCGAATTGAATGGAGTAAGGAACGAGTCTGAGAGTTGGGTTTAGGTGTAGATTTGGAGCGGGTAAGACTACTATTGCTATTGGGCTATCATAGATAGTTTGAAGGAGTGTGTAGGACAATAGCCGTGTGTAGGAGTTGTAGGAGATGTGTGTTGTTGGTTATGCATATGGGTCATATGATGATGGAGGATAGACTGGAAGCTATTGGTGCATGTTGTGGGGTCTGGATGTTAGGTTGGAGGTTAGTGTCGTGTTTAGGGGTTAAGGTTGATTAGTTATTATACGTAGTTAGATTGTGTGTAAGTGTGAAGCCATGTTTGTTTCTGCAGTGTTAGGTTCATAGGGGATTTACTATGTAATGTTTCTACAATGTTGAGTAATTAAAATTACTAATGGATGGAGGTTTGTGAGTTGATTGTGAAGAAGGATGGCGTCGCAAGTCAAATTGAAAGATGGATATCAGTTGTGAGGGGCATAAAGCACTACTACTGTCAAAACTTGTTGGATGATGGTTAGGTTATGCAATAGGTCGAAGTAGAGCTCAACAGAGAGGGATTGGACGATCATGAAGGGACAGTGGTGTCAATTTAAGTAAGCTGTAGTGTGTTCAGGTTGTTGTTGCGTGCTTACAGTTAGAGTTGCACGAAAGTGTGGGTAAGAGAAGGAGTTTCGAGAGTGGGATACATAGCAACAAGCTAACCATAGTTTGGGCTATGGACAACATTGCTAAAGACGAAGGAGAGAAAGAAGGTCTGATGGTAGGTGAAAAACTAGGTCAATGCTGAAAGGTGTAGAGGAGGATGAGGATGGGGCTATCTATGGTGGAGTTGTTGTCGATGTGTGTTTAAGAAAGTGTGGCGTTAGGTTGGTGTGTTTTCTTTGTGCAAGGTAAAAGAGGGAGAATTTAGAGAGAGAAAGAGAGAGCTCACATGTTGGGGTTTGAAGAGAGAGATAGCCTCCGATTTCAAAATGGTAGCTTAAATCAAGGAGGCTAACTTCGGTGAAAAAATATTTTTTTTTCTATATTTAGACTCTAATATGACCACTTAAATGGATGAATCTAAATGGGCTATTATATTGGATTTAAAGTATCTAAAATTTAGTTTTCAATTTCGCCATTAATTTGGAAAAATTGCAAAGTTAGGGGAACAAAAAATGGATTGAAACATGGCTTCCTGTAATAGATATACTTAGGAATTATAGGGAAAAGAAAGGAAAGAGGAGGAAAATGAGGGAAGATATTGCTAACATGACACTACTTCAGCTACGTAGTCTAGTAGTGTCATGCCACGTATCTTGACAAGACATGTGGTAGATCAACCAATGTATTATAGAGCTACATGTCATGACATACAGCTTGAAACGTAGATTAGGATGTTTACGCAGCACTATGTGGTGCCACTCAACTTGTAGCCCAACCATGAAGTGCCACGTATCACTAAAAGATACGTGGCCCAATGATACTCTAACATGTAGCAGGTGTGCTTTGTAGAGAGAATGAAAGGCACTTTGTGCCTATAGTGAGATTTAAACCCAGATCTCCAAGTTTTTCATAGTACAAGTCAGAATATCGTACCAATAGGCCATTGACCTGTGTCTTATCCATATATGTAATCAAATTGCATATATGGACTAGGTAGCTTAAGCTATAATAATTTCTAACCTCGTCCCAACACCCTTTATGCAACCTCTTTATTTATGACCTAACCCAAATGATATTTAAAAAACTAAAACTATTTAAATTTTCTATTCTTATTTTAAATTATCTACTTCTCTCTCTCTCTCTCTCTCTAAATTTCTACATTTTTTATTTTTTCTCATTTTTCTATTTTTTGGTATTTTTCTATATTTTCTTTTTTTTTTGTATTTTTTTAAATTTTTTCTAAATTTTCTACTTTTTTTGGTACTTTTCTATATTTTTTTATTTTCTAAATTAAGACCCTTCTAAAAAATCTCTAAAATTATAGGGGAGGTAAAAAAAAAAAGTGTCTATAACTACCTCTCTTTATGGTTAAATTTAAGTAAAACTTTACTATAAAAATAAAAAAAGACACCATTTTTACCTTGAGAGTGAAATTACCTTAAGAAGCACTATAACTAGCTAACTGTCCTAGGTTTGATCCATTGGGGATTTAGTGAGTGGTGAAAAGTGAAAGAGAGAGAAGGTGCTCTAAGAGATGGTCGAAGCACAAAAGATATTGAAAGAGGGTGGTGCCTTAATCAACTGGCAAGAACCTTAAAAAGAAATTGAAAATTTAGTTGTGTCCTTATGAGCTGACTAACCTAAGCAAATGGATGAAGTGCTCCTTAAGCTAGCTAAGACCCTAAATGATAAATTGAAACCTGGTTGTACTCTTATGAGCTGACTAACTTAGGCAAATGGCTAAAGCGCTTCTTAAGCTAGCTAAGACCATAAATGACAAATTGAAACCTGGTTGTACTCTTATGAGTTGACTAACCTAAGTAAATAGGTACAGTGCTCCTTGAGTTAACTAAGACCCTAAAGAGAACGTGGTCGTGCTCCTTTAAGCTAACCTAAGTGAATGAATGAAGCATTCCTTGAGTTGACTAAGACCTTAAATGAGAAGTTGAAGCTTAGTTGTGTCTTAGTGAGCTAACTAACCTAGGCGAACTAGGTAATGCACTCTTTAAGCTAGCTAAGACCCTAAATAGGAACCTAGCTATGCTCCTCCAAGCTAACTAACCTAGGTGAATAGGTAAAGTGCTCCTTGAGCTAGCTAAGACCCTAGAGAGAACCTAGCCATGCTTCTTTGAGTTGACTAACCTAGGTGGATAGGTGAAGTACTCCTCGAGCTAGCTAACACTCTAAATGAGAAGTCGAAGCCTGGTCATGCCCCTATGAGTTAACTAACCTAGGCAAAATGGGTAATGCACTCCTTAAGTTGGCTAAGACCCTAAACGAAAACTTGGTTGTGCTCCTTTAAGTTGATTAACCGAAACGAATGGGTAAAGTGCTCCTTGAGCTAGCTAAGACCCTAAATGATAACTTGGTTGTTCTCCTTTAAGCTAATTGACCTAAGCGAGAGCATCTTTGAGGAACTAGCAATCGTAAATTGGAATCGATTCGAGAAAATCTGGAATTGCTTCTTCTAGCTAACAACCCTTGACGAATGGGCGAAGTGCTTCTTGAGCTAGCTAAGACCCTAAATGAGAACCTAGTTGTATTCCTTTAAGTTAACTAACCTAAGAAAGAGCGTCTCTAAGGAACTAGCAACTCTAAATTAGAATCGATTCGAGAAAACCTTGAAGTGCTCCTCTAAGTTGATTATCTTAGGTGAATGGGTGAAGCACTCCTTTAGCTAACTAAGACCTTAAATGAGAACCTGGTTGTGCTTCTTTGAGTTAACTAACCTAGGCGAGAGTATCTCTAAGAGACTAGCAACCTTAAATTGGAATCAATTTGAGAAAACCTAAAAGTATTCGTTTGAGCTGACTATCCTAAGTAAATGGTTGAAGTGCTCCTTAAGTTGGCTAAGGCCCTAAATAACAACCTAGTCATGCTCTTCTAAGTTAACTAACCTATGTAAGAGCATCTCTAAGGAACTAGTAACCCTAAATTGGAATAAATTTAGAAAAAGTGTCCAACAAGCTTGCTAAAAATACTGAAGAGATACAGGTAATGGGAAACGCCCTATGGGCTTGAGAGATTGGAAAAAGGGAAGTACCTTATAGGCTCGCTAAAACCTTAAGAGAGATTGATAAAAGGGTAAGCGCCCTATAGGCTAGCTAAGAACCTTAAGGAGTTGATGAAAGGAAGTGCCTTATGGGCTCACTAAAACCTTAAAGAGAGATTGATGAAGGGAAGCATCCTATGAGCTTACTGAAACATTAAGAGAGACTGAAAAAAGGGTAAGTGCCCTATAAGTTAGCTAAGAACCCTAAAGGCGTTAATGAAGGGAAGTACCTTATTGGCTCACTAAAAGAAACTGATGAAGAGAAGCATCCTATGAGCTCGCTAAAAGAAACTGATGAAGAGAAGCATCCTATGAGCTTGCTAAAAGAAATTGATGGAGAGAAGCATCTTATGGGCTCGCTAAAAGACTGAAAAAAGATTGGGTTGAGATAGCGCTCTATGACCTAAGTAAAGCCTTAAAAATTGATTGAAGATGAGATAGCCCTCTAAGAGATGGCTAGAACCCTAACAATGGATTGAAGATGGGACAATGCTTTAAGAGTTGGTTAGATACCTAAAAAATGATGAAAGATAGGATAGTATTCTAAGAGTTGGCTTGAACCTTAAAAATGGACTAAAAATGGGATAACATTTTAAAAGCTAGCTAGAACCCTAAAAAATGGATTAAAGATGGGACAACACTTTAAGAGTTAGCTAAAACCCCAAAAAACAATGAAAGATTGGAGAATCAAAGTGAGGAACGTAACTAGCTTAAAAAACTTCCTGACTTGAAAAATATAAACAAAGAATTTAGTGAAAAACCATTTATGAAAAAAAATCGAGGATTAGGCCCCTTAATTTGAAAAAGAGTTAATGGGCACCAAAAACTTCATCAATGAGAATGACCTAGACTACTGTAGTCAACTTAAAAGGTGTGACCACATTGGAAAGAAGTAAGTGATATGAATTGAAAGCTTAGCTACTTGAGTCGACATGGACTTAGATAAAAAATTTGTAACAAGCTTTTACTATCTCTCTCTCTCTCTCTCTTTGCTTTTCTTCTTATGTCTTTTTATTTCTTTTACCATTTTTCTAAAAAAAAGGTTTGCTAATGGATACAAATTCTTATTAAAGAAGCAAATGGTAAAATCATCCCCTTTCTTGGTAACCACATTCTTCTTGGTCTTTGAAAATATCTCCTGAGCTTCTTGGCGGGCTTTGTGATTTTAAATGCTCCTTCCCTTAAGGAAAAGGTAACTCATGATTAGTCTAGTAAAAGAGGGCTTCCTTGCAAACTCTTAGTCTAGATTACACTCTTGACTACAATTCTAAAAACTATAGTTTAGTTTGCAAGTGATACGTCTTGATCAATTTGTTAGGTCTTTTTCGGTCCAATAATATGAATTTAGGTTTTTAGTCAAAGGGTTTCAAAAAGGACTAATGAGAAGGCCTCTTTTGAAAGAAGTATTTTTATTTAACCCAGGTGTACAAGTGAAGAAGCTTTAGGAAAAATTAGAAGTGTACATGCTCCAGTTTTAAAACAATTTTTATTAAAGATAAATTATCCTTTAAGATCAGTAAGGGTGGTATTGTAGGTAGGAAGGCCTTGTGCTTATGATTAAGGAGGTGTAAACTGGCTTTGTGTTTTGTGATTTGGGATGGATATGTAAGGCTTATGTTTTTAGGCTGGGTATGAGATTTAGTGCCTTGCATTTTTGGGGCTATTTAGTCTTGTTGGGATATAATATATCTTTTAGAGCTTTAATCTTACACTTAGGCTTAATTTTCCAGTCCCTTTTCTTTCTTCCTCTTCTTCTTCTTTTAAATATATTTTTATTATGCCATTCTTTCACTTTTTTTTTTTTTACTTTACCCCTTTTCTTTGGGTTGCTATTGTCGAGTCTTTGACTTTGAGAGATTGAAGGCCTTAAATTTATGGATGGGCTTAGGTGAGATAAGTATAAGCTCAAGGTGTTTGAAAGGTGTTGACTCTTCTTCATTTCAAAGGAAAATAACTTATCAGAAATAAAAGTCATCTTTGAATAAATCTTACTGAAGCAAGCACAAATCAATTTTATTATTCTCTCTTAATCAATGACATTAACCTCCGAATTACCCCATTGTAGGGTGGTTCTTGATATGGTTTAAATTTAAAGATTCCACAAATTGGTCCAATGAGGTTAACAAAAGATAATCATGTTTGGGATTTGAAAATGAATGCCTAATTTCATTTTAATATGAGTATTAAATTCAAAATTAACTACCTTTAAGGAATGAGTCTAAAGCATCCTCTCTATCAAGTCACTCAACTCTCAAAGTGTATAAGGGTTAGTGTGTGGAGTGAAGTTTTCTTCTTTTCATCTTAAGCCTATTAAAGAGGAGTTACCGATTCCATAAGGAGAAATCTACATTTACTTGCCCCTAGCTAGAGATTGATTTTGCCCCTCGGTTAAAACATGGCCTAGTTTGATACTTTTCATTCAATTGGAATTCAAGACTTAGATTTGACTTTATGTTTTGACTTGGTTTATGATTAGGTTTGTTTTTCCTCATTGCACTAAGGGTTTTGGCTTGGTTCGACTACTTTGATGGGTCAGGGATTGTGTTTAGTTCAACTGCCTTAATGGGCCAGGGGTTTTGGGTTGGCTACTTAAATAAGCTAAGGGTTAGCATAATAGGCAATGGTTGGTGTTTAGGTAAGCTTCCTAAATGGGCCAAGGGTTTATATTCAAGGTTAACTACCTTAATGGGTTGAGGGGCTAATGTTTGGGCTAATTGCCTTAATAGGATAAGGAGCTAGTATTTAGGTTGGCTTCTTTAATAGGCTAAGTGGCTTTATTTGGATTGGCTGCCCTAATGGCCTAAGGGACTTGTGTTTAGTTTGGTTTCCTTAATGGACCAAGTGGCTATGTTTGGATTAGGTACATTATTGGGCTAAGGATTTATATTTAGGGTTAGCTTTCTTAACGAGCCAAAGGTTCAGGTTTAGGTCAAGCCCATAAGAATATGTAACTATTAGTAAATTTCTTTCTTTTTTTTTTTCTTTTTTTTTTGAGAGAGAAAGATGAGGCTATATTTTACAGAAATCGAGAAATCTATAAAAAAGTGATTTTTTAGGGTTCTATTTACAAGTCAATGGAATTTGTTTACATTTCCCTAAATGAAAAGGAACGATGGTTAGACGAATACTAGTAAAAGATTATTTACAAAAAGGGAATACTTAAAGAATGAAGAACAATCAATTGAAGGGAACTTTTATTATTTAAAAAAAATAGTTGGAGAAAGACAAAGATAAAAAGCCTAACATTTTGTTAATGAAACTTAAAATTTATTCTAAGCCACTTAGCTATAAACAGAAAAAACCCCAAACTAAGTCTGATAGACGAGTTCTAAGGTTCTCTAGCATTTCATGGGTTTCCCAAATGACTTGTCCAAGAAGGACTTTTAAGGCCTAGTTCTAAGCTTCAGAGAATTCAAGCTTCTCTTTTATGTAGGCAATTTCAACCTCTAGTAGTTGCTTGCAAATCTTAAGGAGGCCCTATAGCCTATCAATTCTCTAATGATTTCCTTAGTTCTTTTCGATTTTAGGCCTAAACATTTCATAGACAAGAATCAGTTATCAATAAAAGAATATACATGAAAACATGCATATGATTAGAACCTATTTAGGTTAGTATATTACTCTTTAAGTTGCAACCCTACTGTTTGATCCAGTGTTTAACTTTTATAAAAACTGATTACGTTTCTAAAAACTTTCAAAAATTAGTAAGAATGCAATTCTTAGGAGTAATGTATTAACTCAAGGTTTCAAGGGAAATAAATACAATTAGGGTAGGTATTAAAGGTTCTTAAACCTTATGACCTGACACGTTTTGGAAAAAATGATTCTTTAGTCATGGAAGTTTAAGTGGGGTAGCTCAATTGGCCCTGAGCAGTGGTTACCCTATAAAACCCCCAACTTACACAATGGCTCCTCATCCTAAAGTCCAAAGATGGCCCAGGTTTGACCATGTTTGTTATGCATTCATAAAATTATTCCCCTCTATCCCCCAACAAAAAATAATTGAAACTTAACTAAAGATAACCTTATAAGAAAATAAGTCAGTACAAATGTATATAAACACGAATATAAGAATGAATGAATAAAATAATAACACTTGGTAAGAGTATTTTAAAAAGTAATTCTAAATTCAAAAAGTTAGGTGGTTAGCCTTCTTGACGTCCCTTGTAGAGTCGCCAAGCTATCGAACTTGATTTTTTTTTTTTCTAGTTTTTAACATATTATCCCTAACTCGGTTAGTACTATACACTAACCCATTTAATACTAACCCTTGACTAAGAGTTAAAAAAAGCTTAGCTTTTATTTTAAAAATTGTTTTGGAGTCATCATATGACCTGAGTTGGGAAAAAAAAAAAGGTTAGATTAAATTGATTTGGTGAATTGATTTAACCTAACCGTTGGTTTACTTAAAAAACCAATTTTAAGAAAAGGTTTTGAAAACCAAAGATTAAATCTGGAGACTAATCTTTTTAAACCCTTACGGGTACAACTACTAACTTTTCAAAATTAGATTTAATTTTCAATATAACCTTATAATATAAAATTACAATTTCTATTTTACAAAAACAATGAATCATGTGTGTTTACAAAGAGGCTAAAAGAATGAAATGTTTACAAAAGGTGGAAATATAATTTTTTTTTCTATATTTTAAGTTGCTCTATAATTGCTATGAGCATTTATATATCCGCTATTTGGGATTAAACTTTCATAGTTCGTTTATAAAATTTAAGTGCATTAGTTGATTTTAAATCCAAAAATAGTCAGCTATAAGTTCTTTATCCATTTTAATTTTATTTAAAGAAAATTTTTTGCAAAGGGTCTTAATTTTGGTGTTTTATTTTGGAAAATTCTAAAGCAGCCCTAATTTTCGAAAATGGTTAATTATATTTTATTTATTTGGAAAACAATTTTTCTAGGTTATAAAACTTATTTATTTACTAATTTACTTTTTTTTTATCTTTATTCTTTATTATTAATTTCTTAATATGAACATAAATAACTAAATAATAAAGATTTTCCTTTTTATTTCTTTCTTTCTTTTCTTTTATTTTTCTCCTTTTCTTTTTCAATTTTTTTTTAGGTTACAATTTACAATACATTCACAAAGAAAAAGTAAATAAAAAAAAATACAACACAAATGATGAAAAAAAAAAAACTAATAGATCCTAAAAGAAAGGATGATAGGATCGAATGGAGTAGGGAACAGGTCTTAAAGTTGGGTTTGGACATAAATTAGGAGTACGTCGGATGGTTGTTATTGTTGGGCTATTGTAGATGGTGTGAGGGAGAGTATAGGATAGTAGTTGTGTATAGGAGTTGATGTGTGTTGTTGGTTATGCAATTGGGTTGTATGGCGATGGAGGATAGATTGGGAGCTATTGGTACATATCGTGGGGTTTGGAAGTTGGGTTGGTGGTTGGTGTCATGCTTAGGGGTCAGAGTTGATTGGTCGTTGCACATAGTTGGATTGTGTGTGAATGTGAAGTTATGTTTGTTTCTACAGTGTTAAGTTCATCGAGGATTTGCTGTATAATGTTTTTGTAGTGTTGGGTAATCAAAATTACTAATGGATAGAGGGTCGTAAGTTGATTGTGAAGAACGATGGTGTCGTGGGTCAAATTGAAAGATGGACGTTGGTTATAAGGGGTGTGAAGCATTGTTGCTATTGAAACTTATTGGACAATGGTTGGGTTATACAATAGGTCAAATGGAGCTTGAAAGAGAAGGGTTAGGCAATCATGATAGGATGGTAACATCAATTTGAGTAGGCTATGGTGTGTTCAAGTTGTTGTCGCGTGCTTGCGACTAGAGTTACATGAAAGTGTAGGTAAGAGAGGGATTGTCAAGAGTTGTATGTGCAGTAACAAGTTAACTATAGGTTGGGCTGTAGACAGTATTGCTAAAGACAAAGGAGACGGAGAAGGTTTAACGGTGGGTGAAAAACTAGGTCAATGTCAAGGGGTGTGGAGGAGGATGAAGATGAGGTTGTTTATGGTAGAGTTGTGATCGGTATGTGTTCAAGTAAGTGTAGTGCCGGGTTAGTGTATTTTCTGTGTATAAGGTGCAAGATGGAGAATTTAGAGAGAGAAAGAGAGAGCTTGCATGTTAAGGTTTAAAGAGAGAGATAGCTTCGATTTTCAAAATGGTAGCTTGAATCAAGTAGGTTAACTTCGGTGAAAAAATGAAATTTTTTCCATCTTTAGACTCGAATTTGACCAATTAAATGGATGAATCTAGATAAGCTATTGTATTAGATTCAAACTATCCCAAGTCTAGTTTACAATTTTGCTAATAATTTAGCGAAATTGCAAAGTTAGGGGAATAAAAAATGGATTGAAAAATGGCTACCCATAGTAGATGCATACGGGAATTCTAAGGAATAGAAAGGAAAGAGTATGAAAATGAGGGAAGACAAAGTTGACATGGCATCACGTCAGCCATATGGTCTAGTAGTGTCATGCTATGTATCTTTATAAGACACATGGCACAGTAGCCGACATATCATAGCGCTACATGGATTAAGATGCTGACTTAGCACCATGTTAGCTTGCAACCTAACCACCAAGTGCCACATGCTACAAAAAGACACATGGGCTAGTGGTATTTTGACACTTGGTAGGTGTACTTTGTAGAGAAAATAAAAGTTGCTTTGTGCCTATAATGAGATTCGAACACAGGATCCCTATGTTTTTCATAATGCAAGTTAGAGTGTAGTACTAATAAGTTGTTGGTCTATACCTTGTCTATATATGGTCTATATATTCAATCAAATTGCATATATAGACCAGGTGGCTTAGGCTAGATTAATTTCTAGCCTAGGCCTAATACGCTTTTATGCAACCTCTTTATTTAAGACCCAACCCAAATGATACTTAAAAAACCAAAACTATTTAAATTTCCTATTCTTATTTTAAAGTATTTGCTTCTCTCTCTCTCTCTCTCTCTCTCTCTCTCTCTTTAAAATAAATTGCTAATTTTTTTTTGTATTTTTCCATATTTTCTATTTTTTGTATTTTTTCTAAATGTTTTATTTTTTATACTTTTTCTAAAAATTTCTTTTTTTTTTTTCACTTTTTCTAAATTTCTATATTTTTTGTTTTTCTAAATTAGGACCCTTTTAAAAAACCTCTAAAATTATAGGGAAGTAAAAATAAGGTATCTACAGTTGTGAACTGAAATAATAATTACTTGACCTTAATAAAAACTAGCCATACATTGCATGTTTATGCATTATTTGTACAGGGCATCAGCACTATGCAGTGAAGCTAGAGATCATGCATTTTGGATTAAGTATTATTATTATTATGTGTGTTATTAATTCGCACAAAGTACTTGTGGAACATATTCTTCTCTCGACCTTTAGGATCTACTTGGCTTTAAAGAGTGCTACCCTTTACTTGAGGCCTAACCATGTTAGTTGCTTCGAATTTATTAAGAAAGTGATGAACATTCTTTGATGATAGATGTAGAGACCCGGATCTTAATGAACCTAAATACTTCTAACCCAAGCAATGATAGTTGTAATACCATGCTTTGCACAATCACCAACAAATTGCATACGATGTTGGATTTCATATGGTTGGCTACATTGCATATGCGTATTAATTCACTTGCTTGTTATTTGTTTGTTAGTAGGATAGGAAGGTTACTCACTAAGCTATTATAGCTTACCCCCTTATAGTTTATTGTTGCAACAGTATCTTTGGTTGTTGTCGAGCTATGGGATGCTTAAGATTAGTAAATATCTAGACTTTTAACCTTCAGGTAACATGTAGCATACTCAATTGCAATTATTCTAATGAAATTTCTTTATTCATGTTAATTCAACATGTTTTGTGTCGATTAAGTTGTTATTTTCAAGGTTTCAACTTAATTATTAAATTTTATGTAGTTATGTTGTGAGGCCAATATATAAATAGATTTACCATAATTAAAGGAATATGTTATAAGTTTAGCGATAAGTTGTAGATTTCTTTCAGAATTACTAGCATAGGGATTGTTAGTGAGAAGAAAAGTGCACAAGTGGCTACTTACATGTTATGTGGACTCTTTAAGCTTATTTACATCCTTTCGTATGTTGAGTAGTGTAGACTACTAGTAATTTTTTATTTTTGAATTATATGACTTTAGTTAAGGGAAACCTTAAACCATACCTTTATTTTATGTCAAATTTAGATATTATGGTCTAACTTATATTAAATGCTCTGTTATTACTTGATACTAGTCTCTAAGTGGAATTTAGGATTATGAGAAATCTTGTGCAGTAAGCTTACAAAAACAATACTTGATCTCAGATCTTCCCGTAATACACAATGGTGTTGCCACAATTTGATTGCCCCTCTAGATTGTGACATCCATCAATTTTGAAAGTTGCATATGTCTCCAAAAAGTTTAGTAGATGTACATGTAGATCCTCCTCTGGAAAGCATCCAAATCACAGCTGTTGCTAAACCATCTAGATGATGATTAGTGAAATCATAAATGCATTTGCACTGATAGCTAGTCTCCCAATTATGGAGTTGGCTCCACTAGTCAATGGTTTAGTATAGTCGAATAAAGTCTTTTGTAATTCATTATGATTAGCCATTGCTCTAAGTTTCCTCAACATAAACAAGAAAATTTAAGTTAGATTTTGATTGACTTAACAGAAAGAAATACAAAAACAACAAAAAGTAAAATAATAGAGTAATAAAGGAACGAGCTTTCTAAACCAATAGACTCCGACAATGGCACCAAAAACTTGATGGGGCGTATACAACACTTATTAGACAAGTGCACATATCAAGTAATAATATATAGAACTCTGAGAGTCCAGGGTTGTCGATACTATGAGGGCTAAACACTTACTCACACATTCTAATTACTCTAATTAATGGTGGGTTGCAATATTGATGATAAAGAGACAAAAACTAATAAGAAATCAACTAAGAGTGCAATAATGAAATAAAACTAAATAACTATAAATTGGGATATCTAGACTTTGATCACTATGAGCGTAACATGTAGTAACATAGGCTTTTTAATGAATTTCTTATTCTTGTTAACCAAAGGAATTTAACCACTAATTTAATATGAATCACTTCTCTATTAAATTATAATCTTAATTATGATACGAACTGGTAGATGAACACATGGACCCGATATCATGCGTAACCAAAGGGGGTAGGTCCAAGCTGTAATATGGCTCTAAAAGTAAATGATAGTCGAAGGATGAACAGGGGTTCCCATGTACCGATGATAGATATGATACACCAATACTTCACATGAGCTTGGGTCACACTTGATATAATACACAAGTATGGTTGGAGGTCACTCGTCCCTAGTCCACACTCGAATGGGCTAGATAAGAGTAGTTCAAGAGTAAGCAAAAAGAATACTTAGCTCAAGAGAGAAAAAAGTTTAGTGTATTCTTCTATGTATTGATCATGTAGCTATTACATTATGCGAGTATTTATAGTACCCTACTAGGGCAAGTCCTAAGTTACAAAAATTACAAAAGAATGATCCTTATTTGTTAAATAAAAGAGAATAATTTATAGGGAAAATATAAAATCATGTAAAAAGAACGTCCTTTGTTAGAAAGGATAGCGCATACATGTTTTACTCAGTCTGTGATTTTGACAATATTGTGAGCTAAATAGGGGCAATCCTTTGATCAGGTCTGTTTGGTGTCGGCAATTCAGCACCTTGATAGTTGGGGCTAGATAGGGGTTAGCTCATAGGCAACTTCACATTCAAATCGGCCTCGGTTGGTTAGCTCTTCACAATTGTCAACTCAACTTCGATACTGTTAAGATAGCTGTTTTCCTAATTTGGTGCTTAGATTGGGGTGTTGCGGAGGGGCCCATTCCTCGTGTTGGCTAATCACCTCAATAGCTTCCTAGACGGTGTAGAGAATAAAGTAGCTCGATAATTCGGATAGGGATAAACACT
Organism: Lumnitzera littorea; assembly: GCA_024138015.1. Classification (NCBI taxonomy): domain Eukaryota; kingdom Viridiplantae; phylum Streptophyta; class Magnoliopsida; order Myrtales; family Combretaceae; genus Lumnitzera; species Lumnitzera littorea. Next base: position 40,836,561 of record JAMXBB010000007.1, on the reverse strand, counting down.
GCTCCTCAATGTTTAACTTACCTTGGACAGTTTTATGAACCATCTAAGAAAGCCCTCGGGCTTGGGAGCAGGTTATCGGTCCTTAATCCCTATAATAGCCTTCGAGTTGTTTGAGATTTGGGATCAAATCTAGTTCATCTTCAAGTTACTTGTTTTTAGGAGTGTAAGGTCAAAGATCGACAATGTTGAAGGAGTCCAAGACTCTATATCCTTCAAGTAATTCAATCCTATAGACATTAAGATTAATCTTTTCAAGCACATTGAAAGGTCTGTCGACTTTAGGAGATAACTTGGTCTTCCTCAAGTTTGGTAACCGATCCTTGTTGAGATGTATCCATACCAAAATCACCTAGCTGAAACTCTCTCTTGCTTCGTCTTTGGCTTCGCTTCTCGAGCTTAGTATTATCTTTGTTTAATTGCTTTACAACCTTTTGGTGCATAACTTTGATGGCCTTGACTCTTTTTATGGCTGGCCGATCATCATCAAGACTTGGTTGAGGTGATTGGTCCATCAGGAGCCTAGGGTTGAATCCATAGGCGACCTCCAATAGAGACATATTTGTCACGCTGTAGGCGACCCTATTGTAGGTGAATTCGATGACTAGTAAACACAGATCCCAATCAGTTATGTTTTAGCTGATAGCAACCCATAGCAAAGTTCCTACAGTTTGGTTGACAAGGATGGTAGGACGTGCTATACAATAGCTTAGTTCCAATTCGCCTCCAAAGTGTCCTCTAAAAGTGGCTCATGAACTTGGGGTCTTAATCTAAAACAATGGTTCTAAGCACGCCATGAAGCTTGATCACCTTTTGCAAGAAAAGAAAAGAGATAGCAGAAGTGTCATTAGTTTTAAAGCAAGTCATAAAATGTGTCATCTAGCTAAATCGATCCATAACCACCATGATGGAGTCCTTTCCTCAGTAACCTAAACATGAAGTCTATGCTTAGTTCAGACCATGGTTTGGTTGTAACAAGCAAGGGTAGATAATGTCCTTGCTTAACTTAGCTCTTTGCTTTCCTACAGGTTGCATACCTTTCCAACATAGACTGTACATCTCTCATCATTCTTGGCTAAAAGAATCTTACAGGCAATACTTCATAGGTTTGGCACTAGCTAAAATGTCCTGTCAATCCTCCTCCATATGTGTCATGCACTAGCAATTCTCTCATGGAACAGGTCGCCATACATAGCCTCCTCTTTCTGAATAGGTATCTGTCTTCCTTGTGATAACCATCCAATGTCCATCTTTCCTCACATTGAGCATAGACAGGACCAAAGTGTGGGTCCTCAATATACAATTTCTTTATGGTTGAAAAACCAAGTAGCCTTGTTTGTAGCTTGTTCAGGAGGGTATGTCATCACTATCGAGTATCGGCTACTACATTATTCCTTCCATTCTTATATTTTACGACATAAGAAAAACCCTCCATAAACTTGACCCATTTGGCTTATCTTTGGAACAACTTCAACTGGCTCTTTAGATTTCTCAAGGATTCATGATCAGTGTAAATCTTAAATTCCTTAGGTAATAGATAGTGTTGCCATACTGTTAGGACTCAAATTAAAGAGTATAACTCCTTGTTATAGACAAAGTAGTCGACCGTAGCTCTTCAAAGCTTTTCACTAAAGTAAGCAATAGGTCGGCCTTCTTGCATCAACACAGCACCTATGCCTAATCCGGATGCATCATACTTTACTTCAAATACCTTGTCAAAGCACAGCAAAGCTAAGACAAGAGCTATAGTTAGCCTCTTTTTCACTTCCTCAAAACTCTTCTGCTCTTTCTCTCCCTATCTGAATTCAACATTCTTCTTTGAGAGTTTGGTGAGTAAGGCCACAATCGCATTGGAATTCTTTATGAATCTACAATAGAATGATGCTAAGCTATGAAAACTCCTCACATTGGCAGAACAGGTTAGCTCAGGCCATTCTATGATTGCCCTTATCTTCCTTACATCGACTTGGATGCTACCTCCACTCACAACAAACCCTAAGAAGATTACCTCGAGTCAGCAAAAGTCACACTTATTTAGATTGGTGTAGAGCTGTTTATCTTGGGGTTTTGCAAAGACTCTTTGGATATGCTCTTACTGAATCTCCAGGTTGCTATTGTACACCAAAATGCAGTCAAAATAAACTACAACAAACCTTCATATGAATTCTCAAAGCATATGATTCATTAGGTACATAAATGTGCTTGGCACATTAGATAGTCTAAATGGCATTACTAGCCATTCATGTAAGCCATGTTGTATCTTGAATGCGATCTTCTACTCATCACCTTTGCGCATTCGAATATGATGGTATCTACATTCAAGGTCGATCTTGGAGAATACTCTTGCTCCACTTAACTTATCTAGCATATCATCAAGATGGTGATTCGATTAATTGCTCAGCTATTCACACACATCCTCTAAGAACCATCCTTCTTTAGTACTAACAAGGCTAAAATAGTACAGGGGCTAAGGGACTCACGCACATACACTTTCTTCATAAGGTCATCTACTTGCCTCTACAACTCAGTAGCCGGTTCAAGGTAGGCAGCCTTGTTCGATAGTACAGCTCTTAATTGCAAGTCAATTACATGCTTGACACCTCGGATTAAGGATAGACCCTTCAGTAGCTCCTCCGAAAACAAGTTGGCAAATTCCTCCAATAAGGTTTTTGCCTTGGTAGGCAACTCCTCCTTGGATCTCAACTCTAGAATTCTTTGAACCAGTCGATAGGTTAGTCTTTTAAGCTTCATCTCTCTCTTTAGTTCAACTTGGGTCAATACCAAAGCCTCCTTTAATGTTCGACTCAATTGGAATTGCATGACCTTTACCTATTTGGCGGTTAAAGGACTCAATTTCATCCTTTTGCCTTCATGCTCTATAGAGCATGTATTCTTCCTACTATCATATATAATTGCTCGATCAAACATCTATGGTCATCCAAGTAGAATGTAGGATGCACTCATGGGCAACACATCACAAAGCACTTCATCTCAATATTTGCCAATGCAGATTGGCACAAATACCTATTTGTTCACTTATAGGGCTCCCTTGTTACTAAGCCAATGAAACTTATCAGGTTTCAAGTGGGGCATGGTTGACAATTTCAGTTGTTGGACCATAAATACAGAGGTTGCATTGGTGCAGCTCCCATTGTCAATGATCAATGCACACAATGAGTCATTCACCTTGCACCCAATATGGAAGAGTTTTTTTCTTTGTTCAACTTCGGGCATAAGACTGACACTCATTGTCCTCCTCAATACTAGAGTGGCTGACATAAACTTGCCTTCCTCATTGTAGATAACTTCCTCCTTAGACAATTTGGTCTATCTGTCTTCCTTTAACTCCTCTACCTCTTCATTAGTACTGTCGACCTCAATGGTCAGTACCTTACCTTGGATCACCATTGTTCGCCTGTTTAGACATTGAGTGGCCATGTGCCTAAAGTCTTAGCATTTAAAACACTTGATCTCACTTGTCTTCCTCCTTGAACTCTGGCCTTTTTCAAACTTCTTTTAGGGTTCCTGCTCTTTAGCTTGGGTAGTCTGAGTAAGTTGGGTTTCAATGGCCTTGCTTAGCTCCATTCGCATAGGTCTGCTTGAAACAGGTCGACTATTGCTAGGATGGTTGACAAGTGGTTAGAATCTTCCTATCCAGTGCCTTTCTATCCTCTGGGTAGCTCAGATTTTATCATCAAGCATTCTAATGTCTAGGGTTTCCAGGACATCCCCAATCTCATACTTCAACCCATCAATGAATCGAGATACATTTTGGTCTTCTAGCTCTATGACTTCACATCAGATCATTAACATTTGGAATTCCTTAATGTAATCCCACACTCGATCCTCCTTGTCTTAATTTTCATTCTCAATTCTCATAGTCTTTTGAAGGTATCCTGTAGATAATAGTTCGACACAAACCCTTTTTGCATAACTCTCTTCATTTCATCTTAACTCCTAATCTCTCGTTCTCTTTCCCTTCTTCTAGTGGTTTGCAAGTTCTTCCACCATAAGGCTGCATAACCAGTGAACTCCAAGCATAACAAGTCTAACCTTTGCATTATCAGGCACTTCGTAGCATTCAAACTACTTTTCAATCTTATCTACCCAATCTAGGTAGTCCTTGGCATCATTACTTCTAAAAACACTTGGAATTTGCATTCTCAATCCTTCGACCTTACGAGCTCATACATTTCTTTCCTTAGGCTCGTAGTACTCCTTTGCTTTGTCATCTCCTTTGCTTTGTCATCTCCTTTTGCTTCCTCCTCAATCTCTTTAAGCACTAGCCTTTGTTTAGCATCCCTACCAATTCCTTCAGCTCAAGGTGGTAGAACTATGGTGTTAACTCAACCAAATTGACCATTGCTTCATCCTTGCTATTCGCGTTCCTTATTGGGCTATTTTTAGCTCGTTGCCTTTCTTCTTGGATAATAATCACTAAACTAGCTACCAAGTCGGTAAGCCTATCTAAGCAGTCGCCTATTGATTGAGGTATGAAGCTTCCTTCTTGACCCTAGCCATGTCAAGTACCACTTTCTTGGTTTCCTAAAATCCCTTGAACACTTAAATCTGACATTGATGATTACTTCACAATGATAATTATATAACAAATGAATAGTCAACCATACTTTGTTTTGTGTATTGAAAATAGGGGAAAACAAAATACAGAACACTTCTTAATTACTAAACTTCAAAACTAATAATAGAACTGTTATCTCATGGGAGTAATAACAGACTACTCAAAGAACATAGTAGTAAAATCCAGCTTCAAATGTAACCAGTCTCTAATACCAAGATGATACAGACTCATGGATGAACACACAGACCCAATATTATGTGTAACCAAAGGTGGTGGGTCCAAGCCACGAGATGGCTCAAAAAGTAAATGATATCGAGGGATGCACAAGGGTTCCTATGCACCAACGATGGATATGGCGCACCAATCACTTACACAAGCTTGAGTCATGCTCGATATGATGTACAAGTTTGGTTTGAGGTCACTTACCACTAGTTCACGCTTGAATGCACTAGATAAAAGTAGCTTAAGAGTAAGTAAAAAAGGACACTTAACTCAAGAGAGTAAAATGTTCAATGTATTCTTTTATGTATTGATCATGCAGCTATTACATTATGTGAGTATTTATAGTATCATGTTAGGACAAGTCCTAAGTTATGGAAATTACAAAAGAATGATCCTTATTTGCTAAATAAGGGAGAATAATTTACAGGGAAAATATAAAATCTTGTAAAAAGAATGTCCTCTGTTAGAGAGGACAATATGGATGTTAGAAAGGATAACGTGCGTGCGTTTTACTCAGTTTGTGATTCTGACAATATTGTGAGTCAAGCAGGGGTGGTCATTTGATCAGGTATATTCGGTGTCAACAGTTTAGTACCTTGACAACTAAGGCTAGATAGGGGTTAGCTTAGGGGCAAATTCATATTTAGATTGGCCTCGCCATTGTTGAGATAGCTATTTTCTTGATTTAGTGCTTGGAATGGGGTGCTGCGGAGAGGTCGGTTCCTTGTGTCGGCTAATCACCTTGATAGCTTCTTGGAGGGTGTAAAGAGCAAAGTAGCTCAATACTTCGGACAGGGATAAACACTACTCCTCAGTGTTTAACTTACCTTAGACAGCTTTGCAAACCATTTGAGAAAGCCCTCGGGCTTGGGAGTAAGTGATTGGTCCTTGATCCCTATCAAATTACATTTTGCTAGAATTGCTTCCAGGATAAAACTCCTTAAGATAGTATTAAGAATAAGAATTCCACAAATAAACAAGAGCAATTTTCAATTCCATAAGAAATTTACGAATTATCTCTAAACTTATAGTAAATCCCTTCAGTTATGATAGATCTATTTATGTATTGACCCCACAACTTTAATACATAAAATCAGATAATTAAGTTGAAACTCTAGAAATAATAACTTAATCTAAACAAAACACGCAATTGAATTAACAAGAGTAAGAGAATTACATTAAAATAGAATAATTATTGTACGCTACATTGTTACCTCAATGGTACATAGTTTTTGTTATCAAAGCTTCTATGCTACAATCATGATAAAGATGAAAACTTACATGATAAAAAAAATTTACTCTATATCCATTTGCATATCTCTCTCTCTCTCTCTCTCCTCTCCTCTCCTCTTTTTTTTTATACAAATGTCTGTCATCTATTTATAGTGTCTAAGTAGAATATTCTCCAAATGGCAAATGAATCAAAATAAACCAAAGGTCTGTAAGCGTGTATACAAGTGTAGTGGTTAGGCGTTAACTATTCCTTATAATAATTCTCAAGAAATTGTCTTGAAATTAATGACAAAGGAATTACGGTTAGGGAACATAGCCATGATGGGTAACTGTAGTCAAGTTCTTACCAAAACCCTTTGAGCTTCAATTTGAAATTAAAGGCGTAGGCTTCACAACCAAAGAACATAGCCATGAAGGGCAACCGTAGTCATATTCCTTACTTCATTCTTGAACGAATTCTATTTGAGACTTGCTATCTTCAGATTATTTTTCAAAATGAATGAAATTCTTCACAAAATCCACTTGAATTCTCATCTTTTCTTCTCAATGCTTCATCTGAGTCATGAAATAAAAAATGATTCAAATCAATAGCAAATTCAATGAAATTATATCAAAATAACTTAAATTATTTAGGAAAATAATGTAATGGATGAGTGTAATTTTACACTCATCAAAGGGTTTGAGCAACTTAATAGTGAGATTTAAGAGTGTCATGCTATCTTGTTACGCTCTATTTAGAAGTAATTCAGGTAGAGAGGGTTTCAATATTTGGAATTAGCTAAAGACACGAGTTTGGTTAGCTCAAAATAGGAATATCCACATCTAATATAGCAATTAAGATTAAATATATATCTCAAAACTAGGTAGTAAACAACATTATAGGCTTACTAAGGAATATGATATCTTTTTATTAATTTAATTGCTTTTCTTATTTAATTGTTGTTCATATTTAATTATTCTTAATTAGTTGTTCTTATTAGTTAATAGTTTCATTTAGTTTTCCTTATCTTATCTTTAATTATTCATTTCATGTTGACATTGCAATCTTCAATTCCTACTTTTAATTTATTCCATTAAATCTTTTATCATGTAAGTTAGGTAATTGAAAAATCCTAGGGTATAACTGCTAAAAATAATTAGATATAATCCCATGTATGGTTCCTTGTGGGATTGACACTTAGACTCATAATCCATTTTATCTATACTATAACTTGACTAGTGCACTTGCATAACTAGTGAAATGTATGCCCCATAAAAAAATCTAGAAGGATTTCCATTTGTGATCAAGTATAAGAAAGGGAAGGCGAACATAGTTGCAAATGCCCTATCTAGACGGCATGTGATGTTTTCCTACCTATAAACAAGATTAATGGGTTTCTCGAGCATTAAGGAGTAATATTCCTAAGATCTACTTTTTGGTTCAATCTATGCCCAATGTAGTGAATAAAGGATGTTAGATGACTACTTCTTTGAGGATGGTTATCTTTTCCGAAAAAGAAAACTATACTTATTGACTTGTTCAATACGAGAGTTGCTCGTTAGGGAAGCTCATAGTAGAGGATTGTTTGGACATTTTGAAGAGAGAAGAACATATAAGTTATTGAAGTTTAGATTATACTAGCTTAAAATTTTACTAAATGTTTATTGAATTGTTGAGAGATGCGTAACTTGCAAAGAGGCTAAGAGCCGAGTTGTGTAAGGAAAAGCTATGCCTCTACCTGTACTAACCATACTATGGGTTAACTTAAGTATGGATTATGTTCTTAGTTTACCTAGAATTGCATAAGGGAAGGATAATATGATGGTTATAGTTAATAGATTTAGTTAGATGGCACATTTTGTGCCTTGCAACAAAACTAACAATGCTTTAGCTATTTCTTTTTTGTTTTTGTAGGAGGTTATGAAGCTTCATGGAGTTCCCAAAGTATAGTTTATGATAGAGACCCAAAGTTTTTCAACCATTTCTAGAAGACCCTATGGCATTGACTAAAGACCAAGATGCTATTTAGCACATCATGCTATCTGCAAGCCAATGGTTAGACAGAGGTCATCAATAGAACATTGTGTTCTCTTCTCTATACTATTGTTGCAAGAAATCAAATCAATTGGGATACCTATCTATCCGTTGTCGAGTTCGCTTACAATAGATCTATTCATAGTACGATAAGAAAAACCCCATTAGAAGTTGTCTATAGTTTCAACCCAAAGTTACCACTTGATCAAACACTAGTGCCTACAGTCAAATAAAGTGAACCATAAGTTGAAGACTAAGCTAAGACCTTACAATAGATCTACCAGAAGGTCACTAAACAAGTGACTTAAGTTGCTGATAAATTAGTACGAGGTACCAAGGACAAAAAAAAAAGGAATTCGTTTTAACTTGGAGATCTTATATGGTTACATCTTAGAAAGGAAAGATTTCCCAATAAGAGGAAGAACAAGCTCTTACCCCGAGTTGAAGGACCTTTTTAAGTTTTTTAGAAGATCAACGACAATGCATATAAGCTTAAGCTCTTCGAAAGATATGGAGTTTTTGATGTCTTCATTGTAGCCGACTTAAGTTCGTATATATGCGAGGAAGATGCCCAGCAAAACACTCAAAGGATTTAATCCTAAATCCTAAACAACCTGGAAGGAATGATAGGAATCAACCTCCAAGTCCCGTCATTTACTCTTAGGTAAGAGGGCTAGCTAACATAATTTTCCAAATTATTAACCACTGCCCAACTCTAGAGGATGCTAACCTACCATGCCAAGCTAATTTAGCTATGCATCCATACTATCATGAATTCAACCTTCTCTTCACACAAGAGTGAGGTTAAGGCAAACTGCCTAAGGACCTCTGACCTATAGTGCCAACCTATTCAAGAGACTTCCCTACATTCCAAGCATAGTAATATCATGATGGTGTTATCGAGCTATTCCAGAATAAATGCTTTAACCTAACTAAGGACCTCGAAGTTGCTAAACTTATCCTAGTAAGTTAGAATTCATTATGAAACAGGTCTACCAGCCTCTCTTCAAAAGACACATATCCCATAAACCCCAATTGTATAACCTGATACTAGATATTCTCTATCTAGAAGAATTACACAAACGTCCTTTCTCTTTTTATACATTTCTGTATTTATTTTTTATCCTTTTTAGTGATTTTATGTATTAAAGTGTAACCCTAGACACCTGGGTGTAAATACCCTATTATAACAGTTGTTGTAATATAGATTCCTTCCTATGGTTAATGAAAACACTGAGTTTCCTCTCTTCTTTGTGTTGAGAACTTTAACCCTGACTCATATCAATCCTTATGCAAGGTTGTGCGGTGAGCAACCATTTAACCTAACCAATGAGTCATATCTGGCGAGTTGTAAGTTGTGTAGAGCTTAGGTGGTGCATTACATCCACTAGGCTACTCATGGGTTGGCTTAATCTTCCACCTACATTTTTAAACCAAAAACTCACTCCCTTTTCTTCGATAGTTCTCGAATGATCCATCCATGCTACAATAAGACCTTGTTAAGTGATTGCATTTTTGTCATTATGCAAGTTGTAACCATTGCTTACACATCATTTCCTGAGCAACAAGTCAAGTAAACTAAAATAGCTCATAAAAGTTAGGCTCCTACTTTGAAAAAAAATTAATAAGAGCAAAGCCCTCCAATAAGTATAGCATGTAGGTCCATCACATGTTAGTGCTCTTGTTTGAACAAGTCGACTATTTGTTTTGAAGAAAAGCCCTTTGTCCTAAAGATCTCAGTGGTCATTCCTTAACATATCAAAATTTCCTAGTTTGAAAGATGGGACCAAAGATTCGAAGGATCACTTGGAGTACTACTATACTTAGGCTAAATTACATGGCTTAAGTGATGCGATTGCATGTCAAGCCTTCCCATCAACCCTAAGGATTGCTATAAGTATTTGGTTTAAACATTTGAAGCCTAATATAATCACATGTTTTGATGATCTCGTAAAAGTGTATCTACAGCACTTCCTCACAAGAAAGCTTCCAATTAAAGATTCTTCCATCATTAACACAATATAACAAAAGTTTAATGAGTCCATAAGGGAGTATTTGGCTCAACTCATGACTATGATGGTTCAAATTCTAGAGCTTGACGTGAGTTTTGCCCTCAATACAATCATTGATGGAGTAAAGCCATGTGGAGACTTTTTTAAGTCCTTAGCTAAAAATAAGCTCAAGAGACTTGAGAATTCAAGGCCAAAATAATATCATATATGAGGCAATAGGACAACATTAAAGCTTGGTAAGAGGTTGACTTGAACAGCTTTGATGTCAAAAATAACAAAATTTGCCCAAGTTGGAAAGATGGCCTTGGTAGCTTTGATATTAGTTTTTTTTTTTTTTTTTGGGAGAAGTAGTAGAGATAAGAAAAGATCGCGAATTCTAACCTTCTTCACTCATACTCCCCTTAACCGTCCTATATTTGACATCCTTATGGAGGTTTAAAATAAAAAAATTCTATAATGCCATAAGAGGATGAGACATAGTCCTTCTAGAAGGAATTCAAATAAGTATTGTAACTTCCACCGTGATAGGGGTCACAATACTAATGAATGTATATAGATTAAAGATGCAATAGACGATGCTTTTTAGAGAGGTTACTTTTAGAAAATTTTAGCTCACTGTGAGTCCTTAAAAATTGTGTTTAGGATAACTGAACCTAAATTTCGAACATTTAGAGAAAGTTATCTGATTAATCCCAAACTTTATGACTAAGATAGAAAAGTTAATCAAAGTAACTCAATAAAGTTAGATTTTGAAAATAGTGACCCAAAATCTCAATTTTGCCCCTAGAAGTATGATTATTTAATATAGTACCAAATTACTTGAACCCCTAAAATTGAGCTCAGAATATGACAAAAACTTAGAGATAAATTAATTTAGTTATAAAATGAGATAATATAGTATAATTTACTATATAGATATACACGTATTTTTATGAGTATACCTGGTATAAATAATAATTATACCCATAAATTAATCCTAAATTACTTAATTATATATATTATGTGTTGAATTCATGAAATAAATAAGAAATAATCTTTAAAATAAAAGATATGTTAGAATCATAATTATATGAGTATAGTTATGTATTACATGTGATATATACATAGGATATATATACTCGTATATTATTAAATAACTAAATATTAATAAAATATACTTAAAATACTTAAATAATTGCAAATCTTATCTAACAAACTCAAACTTGTAGCTAGAAATTGTTGGATTCATCATGGCTTCCTCCTGTGAGATTAATAAGCTAAATCAAAAGAATCATACCCTTCCATTTAATACCTCTTACTTGAGAATTTTAACAAGATAAGGACAAAAAATTGCAAACAAAGCATGACAACCTCCAACCGAGTAAAACCAATATATATAGGATTCCTGGTGCTACTTTAGACATTTTAGAACCCTAAACTACATAAAGAAAACATCAGAAAATTTGTGGAAAAATAGAAAAAAATAGGAAAAATAGAGCAATTATCGAGTTGGACCAGTTCCTAGGACATCATTTGATTTGCTATTAAGTCACTTCACCACCATAAAGGACCCTCAGTGCCTTAACCTTCTGACAAAGCCCCACCACCTCACGACCATCGAAGTACCCAAGAATACAAAGGTCAAAATTCTACCTTATTTTTTGATAATTTTTTAAAAATAGCAAGAACCCCTAGAAAAATTTGAAAAAATTTATGTTTAGATTATTTCATACATTTTTTCATTTGATATTTTTATTTTTGAAAAATTTGTAATATTTAATATACTTACTTAAGAAAGTCACTATTCATCTGAATTTTGACTTTCAAAATAAATATATCAAATGATATTGTTTCTAGCTCAAAATGTTTTATAAGATATACATGATATATATATATATAATTTCTATGTAGCCCGATTTTTTATTTGAATATTTTTAATATTTATTGTATTTTTCAACCTAAAAATAGCTAGAAATTGGGCTGAAAATGTGAATTAAATAGGTTTTATGAAATTAAATGGTGAAATTGACCTATATTGATTTCTAATGAAGTATAATGATGTTAGGATAGGTTGAAAATAACGTTATGCAAAAAGAATCATATTTGGGTAATGAAGTACAATTTAGGGGTAAAATCATAATCTTGAATATATAAGTGATAAATTGAAAACCTAAAACCAAATGATGACTGAATTCTCCGTATTTTTAAGAGTCTATATAAATTTTTAAAGAATTATTTAGTAACTCGAACTATTTATTATGAATTTACATAGTAAAATAACTTAAATAACGAACCAATATCCAATTCCAGTAATAATAGGTTAAAATATAATAAATAGTTTAATAAAAGCTACCTATATGTGTACTTGTCAAATTGGATAAAAAGTATATTTTTTAATATATTTAATGATTTTTATTAACCAAAATACATTATAAGGGTATTAGGGTTCAACAATATCCCTATTATAGAGATATATTGGTGAATTAGGTAAGATATAGTTTAATAACATAAAATACGTATAATACAATAATATTTATTTAGATACATATAACTGTGTTAAAAACTCGAATTATCTGTTAAAAATCATCTTTAAAAATAAGACTTATAATACTTATTGTTAGATCTATATAAACCTAATAGCACTATTTTTGTTAAAATCAGATAATCTATAACTCTATAATATTACTACCATGTACGTATTACAATAGCCCTATTGGAATTGAAATGTAATTTAACCAATTAAAAATACATTTCGATACGATTAAAACGATATAACATACGTAATAATATTATCACATTTATTATTAATAATTAATAACTTAACTCGATATATATAATAATATTTATATATATAATATAATAAAACTATATGATAATAAATATTATATATATATAACTGTTATAGATAAAACCTTAATGTTTTCGTAACTATTACGAAAATTGAATTTAGGTTTTTTGTATATAGAAATCCCTAGTAATCAAACTATTGACAACCTGAGTCTTCCGTAGTAAGTACCAAAACAGGTAAGTTGGGATTATAACTTTACTAAATGGGATACTGTATTAAAGTATATGGAAACTCAAGAGTATTTCTGTTTATGCTTGTAGTTAGTTGTTTGTAAGCATGCCATGCATGTGTTTAGTATTCAGTTATGACAAGATTTGAACTCCTTAGTATGTTGTTCTACATGATCACATTGTTTCTGTATTGTATGAACTTATTTAGTCACCCCTTATTACAACTAATAATGACTTGAATATAATGAAACTTGATATACATAACACTTATTAAGAGAAACGACTTCCTTCAATGAGGATAACTGAAATGATTCTTTCTCCATCCTTAGTCAAACTAAGTGACAAGCGAGGAGGTCGCAGTAAAGGTGAGGGCCGTAGTTCGAAAGCGGTTACAAGAGGAGAGTGTCCTCCATTGCATAAGCTTGGGTTTGATTTGATTTGAGTTGTGATAAAACTCCTCAATTTAGGTTAGAGTGGATGTAATTTCTCTAATCTCACAATAAACCATATAACATTATGCGATGTTTCATATGATTGATTACTTGCATTTCATCATAAATTGATAACCTTACTTATGACTGTTCAGTACCCTTCTAACTCTGTCCTACTTACTGACCTAATTGTGTTCACACCCCTATAGACTCTTTTGTAGATACTGAGTAAAGACCAAGTTGTTTAGATACCACCACCCCTAGGTTAGTATGCTATTGATTAAGAAAGTAAGGAATAAAGAATCAACTAAACCTAGACTTTTGACTTTTCTTTTAAATTTTAGGAAATTAACTAGGAATTCCCTAGAATACCTACTAGTTTTCTAACTTAATGTAAATAGTTTGCAAAACCTGTAGTTTTTTGGTAAACTCTTATTGTAAATTACAACAATGGATGTGAGATGTTTATGTAAGTACTATTGTATTATGAGACAACAAATTATATAGAATAGGTATTTTATAAAGCTATACCACAAGTTTGATTACTTATAGATATCAGAATGGATGCTTCAAGCTAATTGAGTCGTATATGACTTGTGTAGACTATATTTATGATAGTAGTTGTGAGGTTAGCTTTTATCTTAGGTTAGTTTACATAGCAAGACTGTTACGACTTCTCCTATTCAAGGCATGACACTCGTGATGTAGAGAATATTAAGTGGCCAACACAGAGGAGAAATGATCAAAATCGAGATAAGCGACTTGTTCAAGTAAGAAGAGCTGGAAGAAAAGATGGTAATAACAGCAACAATAGGGCGTAAAATGGTGTCATCAATATAGCAGTTAGCAAACCCTCTAATTTAGGTCGGTTTTTGCTCTTCTAGCTTAACTAATGCCTTTGATTATGTTTATATTGTACAGGGTAAGAAGTTGAAGGTTAATAATTCGATATCCTTTTTGGAAAAGAGATTATGAGGGTATCCAAATGTCCTATGATGAAGTGTTAGTTATCAATGTGGGGATTGTAAATTTTGAAGTTAGGAAGATCTCAATCGACATTGGAAGTTCAGTAGATATAATCTTCCAACTTGCTTAGGATTATATGAAACCTAAGATTAAGGTGTAGTTGAGGTCTTACAATCATAACCTATACACCTTTAGTAATTAGCCAGTATAAGTTCTAAGGGCAATTTCTCTCCCCGTTCACATTGGGGATGACAATAATGTAGCAAAAGGTAAGTTAGATTTTCTAGTGGTTAAGTGTTGGTCCCCTCATAATATTATTATAGGTTGACCAAGCCAAAATTTGTTCAGCATGGCCTAGTTTACAACATACATTAAGGCTAAGTTTCCTACTACAGCCAAAGTTGCAATATATAAAGGAGATCAACAGCTCATAGGGTCTTTATGTTTAAAAACCCTCAAGCACAAAGAAGGTTTTCATATTAAGAAGAATCCAGGTCAGAATACTAAAGACATGGAGAGACTAGGGAAAGGGAGTGAAGAGATACAACTAAGAGGAGACTTAAAAAAGATCACAAGTGTTAGAAAATCTTTATCTCCAAATCTATGGTAGGATTAGGTACATTTCCTTAGAACGAATGCCAATATATTTGCATGGTCTCCCTTTGACATGCCTAGTATATTGAGGGAGTACACGACACATAAGCTAAAAATTAATCCGAACACTAAAGTCATTTAATAGAACAAAAACCATTTTGCCCCTAAGTGATAAGTTGTGATTGAAGAGGAGGTTCAAAAACTCTCGAAGGTAGCCTTTATATAAGAGTAGCCTTATTCGACCTAGTTAGCCAATAGTATATTGGTCAAGAAGTTGGCGAATGTGCATTGACTTCATGGATTTAAATAAAGCTTACTTTAAGGATTGTTTTCCCTTACTAAGAATCGATTAGATGGTGGATTCAACTACCAATCATGCTTGGCTAAGATTCATGGATGCTTTCCTAGACTATAATCAAATAAAGATGGAAGAAGAAGATGAAGTGCACACCTCATTAATCATTGTCAAAGGTTAGTAACAAAAGCATTTAAGCCTTGAATTCATTGTAATGTAGAAGTATATGTTGATTATATGATTGTCAAGAATATAGAAGTTGCCATCTTGTTGATGTGCAAGAAATTTTTGATAACTTGAAAATGTATATAGTATGAAATTAAATAAAAAAAAATGTGTTTTTGGGGCTACCTTTAAAAATTTCTTGGGCTACATGGTAACTCAATGGGGAATCAAAGCTAATCCAGAGAAAATAAAGGTAATAAAGGACATGAAGTCCTCAAGTTCAGTAAAGAAGGTATAAGAATTAACAGGTTAGAACAGCATTAAATAGATTTGTTTCAAGAAGTGTTGATAAATGTGTTAAGTTATTCGAAGTCCTAAAGTGCCTTAAGGAATTTAAGTGGACCAATGAATGTGAAGCTACATTCTAAGAACTAAAGGCCTTTTTGTCATCTTCACTTGTACTCTCGAAGCTTGTCTTAAGAGAGGAATTGTTTTTATATATTTCAATTAGTAGCCAAGCTTTTTCTTCTATTTTAGTGTGTATTGAAGGAAGATGTCACAAGCTGATCTAATTATGTTAACTATGCTCTACAAGGACTTGAGTTAAGGTACACCAAGATGGAGAAGTTTGTTCTCAATGTAGTGATGGTTGCAAGAAAGCTCAAGTCTTACTTTGAGGCCCACCTAATGACAATTTTGACAAATCAACCAAAATGGAAAGTTCTACAAAAGCTTGACTCATCAAGCTAAATGATGAAGTCTGCATTGGAGTTAAGTGCATATGGTGTTTAATATCAACCAATAGTAGCTCTAAAAGCACAAATCTTAGTAAATTCTATAGTAAAATTCATATGAGAAGACAATAATGCTGAGCTACTCGAGAAGACTTAGTAGAACAAAAAAGGGTATGGAGCTAGTCTTATACTGCAAGGACCACATAACCTTGTGACCCATTACACACTTAAGTTTTGATTTCTAGTTAGTAACAATGAAGCCGAATATAAAGTGTTAATAGTTGGATCGAGGCTTGCTAAAGAGGTCGAAGCTAAAAGACTGAAAGTATTTTTCGATTCCTAATTGATCGTCTACTAAGTAAAAGGAGAGCATGCAATAAAAAAATGAAGTAATGAGCAAGTACTAACCATAGTACGAACACTTACTGATAAATTCTTAGCCTTTACAATCACTATGGTACCTAAGGTACAAAATATGGCTACTAAAAAGCTATCTAAGTTAGCTTTTACATTACTCTCATATTCTAATGACCAACTCTTTATTCAGTACTTGTTGAGCAAGAGCCTAGAAATGTTTTATCATTGTCTTGTAGTATAACCTACCTGAAGGAAAAATCTTAGATGGATCTAATTGTTGATTACTTGAAATATGGAGCACTACCTATTGACAAGAAAGAAGCTTGGAGGCTCATGTCTTAGCCATGAATACATTATGATTGATGATTAGTTATATAAGCATGGTCTTAGTTAACCTTACCTTTACTACCTTGCACCCAAAGCACAATAAGTCCTTTCTAAGCTTCATGTAGGAGGTTTGTAGCAATTATGTGAAGTCCTAGATATTATGTGTTCAAGCACTTAGGCTTGGTTATTATTGGCCTTTTATGAGAGAGGATGCAAAGAATCTAGTACAATATTGTCCATAATGCTAGAAGCATGTGGTAATAGGTTATACTCCTTTATTAAGTTACATTATCCATCAAGTCTTGAGCCTTTTGCTCACTAGGGTTTGGAAATCTATGATCAAAATTGCAAATTAAAGACCTTTTGTGGCAAATTTTGAGATTTTAGGGAAAATTTTTCATTAAGTGAATTTAGGAAGTGAATTGAATTATGAAATTTTTATGCAAAGTTGAGAAGTATAAAGCAGTTATAAGAATGTAGAATCTAGTAATGAACTAATGTGGAATTACGAACTATCGAGTAAAATTCAAACTATACGAGTCCTTCTACAAATTTTATTAGATTTGCACAAATTGGCCCTTTTTTGAACCTTTTAAATAGATTTGCAAAACATAACAGGATTTATAAAATATTTACAGTATTTCATAAATTGATGAGAAGTTATATATAAGGCTTTTATAGAAATTAATAGTAAAAGTTTGAAGTATATTTATGAAAATTTTAATAATTTGATGAATATTTAAGATAATTTATGATCCTTTAAGAGTTTTATAAGAATTACAACACATTAATGAACTTAAGAAGATATTTTATGATTTGTTCATCACAATTGTAAGGACAATTTAGGAAATTACAAACTAATAAGATATATGAATGTTATAAAATGGCCCCTTTTTTTCTATTTTACTTGCATTTTTAGATAATTTAATACATAAAATAGCTTTACAAACTTTTAATTTACCAACTTTTATAGAACATCATTATTATCGGTAAATACATTGAAAATTATACGAAATTGAAAACAAGAAGAAAAATTGACTAAAATATAAATAAAATGAAGGGAAAAGAAGGAGAAAAAAAAATTTCATCCTTTTAAGGGTTGGGGTGGCCCCTGATAGGTAAAGGGAGACTACCCTATTTATGTTTGGTTATCTTTGTAAAAACATATTGAAAAGAATTTTTTATTGTTTAATATGAATTTTCTATAAAGTGTAGTCATATTGAAATAAATCATAGTTGGCATATTATCATGAGTATATTACAAGCCATCTATACAAAGGTATAACTAGTATATTAATTTTTAATACTCATTACTATAACCACATTGGTTTATATTTTAATCAACAAGTGTTTTTAAGTTATTTTTTTTCTATTAACCCCCTTCATATTTTTAATTTATAGGTTAATTCTAATGAAGATCAAACAAAAATCACTTTTCATGAGTTAATAAACTTGTGAAGAGTAGTTCAAAAAATAATTTCACATTTTAAAAAGTGTAACTCATGTTTTTTAAAAAAAGTTCAGATTTTCCCTTTTATAGGAAAATGTTTTCCATTGCAAGGGAAAATATTTTCTAACTAAAAGGTCATTTTTAGTCTCACAAATAAAGGAAAATAAGGAAAATGTTTTCTCAAAATATATTTTCTTTAAAATAAATAGACCATGAACCATCCATCCACCATGATGAGTAGTCATTTACCACGAATAACCCTTTAAGGTATAAGCAATATCCGAGCGCCAAGAAGATCAAAGGTCACGATGGGATTGTTTGTTCGAATTTAAAACGACAACATTTTTAGTTTGATTTTTCTTTTCTCTTTTTCTATAGTAGGCGGCCATTCATCATCCATTTTTAGCTATCCTATGGCTAAGAGGTAGCTACGGATAGTTTTGGCTTTGTGAACACAGAATCTCACACAAAAAAACTTTAAAATGTTTTCAAAAAATAATGAATGGACACAATGTCTGAGACAATAGGCTTTATGAACATATAGCAATTTAGGTGAATCCAGTGGTGGATTCGAAGTGAGTCTTTGGCCTGACAAACATTTTCCTCATAACAATATAGTATACTCTAAACATAAGACAAAATGGAGATCCTTTCTAAGCCTCTTTTATGGTGTATCTATCTATTATATTAAGTGAATAAGACTTTATTCAATTCTATAACCCTTAAAGCATTGTTATTATTAATAGTCAGATTGCAATTAAGCTTTTAACATCACTTAGATAAACTTTAAAGGGCTTTTAAGTGATTTCATTAATTGGACTTATATTATGCCATATTCCCTTTATTTTTTTTTATCAACTTTATTAAAGAAACAAAGAGAAAGTTAATACAAATGAAGAAAATGACAGATGAGCATAATCGATGGATCTCCCTTGTTAATGATGAGTAAATCGCAATCATCACCGTTTCTTTCGTATTGTTAAAGGCAACGAATGCATTGCTTGTTATTTTTATAGTGAGAATTAGCCTTAAAAGGTGACTTTTGGGGATCCGTTTCATATTTCTTTTTGTTTTATTTATTTATATATGGGTTGAGGCGAGAGGATTGCGTTTATTACTTGAAATTTGATAAGGAAGTTATGATTTGTGAATTGCGTTTATACTTGAAAATTGATATATGGGTTAGGAATTGTGAATTTCATCTGAAATGGTGGTGAATATTTAAGAAATTTAACTTTTCTTTTTTTGTTTAGATTCGTGGTTATATTTATATTATTAAAGCAATTATACCATTTTGGTGTTTTTAGTGGTTTTAATTGTGTTGTTATTTACAATTTTATGATACTACTCTTATATTAAAAACTAATCATATTTTTGTGAGAATAATTATACGATATAATTACCATTTTTGAAATGGTTAAAGTAGATATTTTGAATACATTTTACTTTCCAATTTCTATGCTTATTCTCTAACTCTCTCTCTCGAATTAGCCATAAGATTCTCTTTTTCTTTTAAACATGTTGTATCCTATATAGTGACGATCTTCTATGTCTATCTTCTAAATAAGGCACCAACTCTCCTTCTCTTTTAAATATGTTACATCCTCTTTACTGACATGATATAATTTGTGCAGACACCTAATTATGTTAAAATATATAATTGTAATACTTAATGATCATTACAAATGGTAATTATAAATTATGTAAATATTATAAATACAAATAATATACTTAATAACATAATTACATCACAATGGCAAAATAAATCCTATTGTCATTAATTTTGCTGTTTTGTATTAATTATAATTAAATATGTAATTGTATAAATCCCCACTTTCTCTTTCTTTACACCTGCACTTCTTCTCTGCACATACTGTCTCTCGACTCTTATTCGTCACATTAAGAAGTAATTTCTTACTAAGAATTTACTTTCTAAAATAAAGCAAAAAGAGGAAAATTTCATATGAATATTTGCCACGACAATTGATTCAAATATTGCAAAATAGAAGGTAAAATCTTGCAAGGAACACTCTACGATTGGCCTTCGCCTTTTCTTTAATTTTTGGCGAGTTATTTCTTAAGCCCCTCGGTCTCTATTTATTTCTTCACATTCAAATTTTTTAGCATTTTATTTTGAACTTGCCTTTTGGTGAATATTTAGTTGTACGAATCTTTTGTAATTTATTTATCATGCTGGTTGATTTTTTTTTTTGGCAGCTATAAAGCTTCCTTAATGAAAACTGCAATTTGCACAATTCTATTTGATTTTTTGTAAGGTAATAAGTTATTACAAAATGTTGGTGGTGCTTTTTGAGAAGGGTGAGGTTGAATGCAAAATGGTAAAATGGTAGATGCAATAGAGGCATAAGTTGTCACTACTTTCAATTTTTTGAGACTTGAGAGAATGAAATTTGGGATGAGGATTTTTTTCTTTCTCCATTTTGCAAATAAGGATGTTACTAGACGGGTTATTATAAAGTTTTCGACTCATTCAACCCATTAAAAACTCTATAAGATTTTGAAGGAGTTCCGAAAGTGGTTTTTAAACCAATATAGGGTCTTGGGTTGGTTTAGAAAAAACCCGATAGAAAATCCAAACTCGGCTAAAAATAATAATATGCACCCATATGATTCCAATAATTTATTTTTAATGCATTGTTTATTAGCTAAGTAAATAAGTGTCTTATCCAAATTAAATGACTAGAAAGAAAAAAGATAAAATAGGCTCTCTTTATGGATCATGTTAGCTTATAAAAGAAGAAACTTGGAGATGAATCTTTGGTTTATGAATTTGGTTTGTTTAAGAGGAGGATGTTGGTGGGTGTTTCATATTATTGTTTATGATTGTAATAATACATAAAAGACTTATTTAAGGATATTAAAAATATATAAATAAAATTATTATTCAAAAATAGATCATATACCATTTGATTTATTTTTTGTACACACTTGGAAGTTCTTTTTTTTTTTTTTTTCATTAATGGGTCTAGTTGGGTTTTAAACGGGTTCTACAAATCCTTATGGAATGAGTTTGGGAAATAAGGAAAAACCCTACAAGGTAGCTTATAGGATTTTGGGAAGGCCTATGAGGCATTGGATAGAGTTCGGATTTTTCAAAACCCATTCCAAATCCGTCTCAATGGCATCTCTATTTGTAAAGGGAAAAAAGATGTAGTTACTAAAAAATAGTGAAGGAACATTCTTAAATGGTTTTTCTCTTTCACTCCTTTCTATTTTTTTTTTTTTAACCTTTAGGTTTAATATTGAAAAATAATGCGACATTTCATTTGTTATATTAGATTTTTATATATTTTTTGCAAAATATTATTTGTTCATTTGTAATAATTGGTCTTGATGAAGATCATGAATACTTCAGACATGGTTATTTAGATTCAAGATTCAACAAATTAACAATAAATAATTTATTTGTTTTATGAATTATATTATTAACAAATATTACCCTATTTTTTTGTGCTTACAATTTGATTCTATAGAATTTAAAGTGGGATTAGTACATATACAGTCCTCTATATATATGTTATAATTTATTTAAGTTCTCTATGTGATAAGCAAGTCATTTAAGTTTTTTATACAGATGCAAAAATTCAGTTATGTCTTATTTATTTTAAATATATTATTTGGTCTCTCAATATTTGGTACCATTCAATAATAACATGCAAATCCTTCTTTGGGAGCTTTTTATTTATTTATTTATTTTTCGACATTCACCTTTAACAATTAATAAATGATTAACTATATAAGTATTTCACAATTAATATTTTATATATTTGATATATAAATTTGTGCACGCATAAAGGCTGTAGCGTTTTCTATTCACAAATAATGAAGGTAGAATAGTACTTTTATTTGACTATGCCAAACGCGAAGGGAAAGAAAAAGTCAGCAATACATATGAACGCATTTGCCACGTATGAAATGAAACAACCGCAATATCAATCAACATTACAAAACAAACTATCATTAAATACAACAAAAGGAAACAATATGCATTCAGACATGTGATTAGAAATATGAAATTCTTAGATTTTTTTATTGCAATCCTTAAGGGTGAATTTTAGTATTTAAAGATTTTTCTACAATAATGCTAATAATATAGTGTTATCTTAATTGAATATAAAATGTTATTTTTTTATTATTTAATATTATTTATTAATTAGTTTTTTTATTTTTTATTTATGAAACTTATTAATCTGTTGTCCAAGTAATATATTAAGTTATTTTAATAAAATAAATGTTATAAATTAAGTTTTTATAAATAAATAATTTTGATTGGACAGCATTATAATAGCACTATTTTATCAGCATTATTGTAGAAACCTCTAATATTTAAATACCTAAACCAATATCAAGCAAGAATTTTTTTTTTATAATAAAGTATAACGCGCAAGGCGTACAACTTGTTAGCCTAGATTAGCTTGGTTACAGGTACATGCAACGTCATATACAAGAATAACTATATTAATTCCAACAAGGAAATGGAGAGCGTATGGTTCCATATGAATAAAAAATGAACGAGAAACCAAGGAAAGAAAATATGTATATTTTTTATATCAAGAACCGAAGACATGTAGGAAAGAAAATGAAATACGATTTGTCATTATTTCATCCTTTGTTCCCTCCTCGGACAACAGGTCCAATGCATTGGTCATAATGATATACCTTTTTGGTAATCATCAATTTTGAAACACCAAACCATATATTATTTTGTTTTACATGTCAATGAAAGCTGCTTGGTTTAATTTCATCCACATGTCCGTTGCTCATGGCGTTGAAATTTGGCGTCACTTTCCGATTGCTAAGATATTCTCCTTAGCTAAAATTAGGTAATTTTGTCTTGTTTGAAGGGGCAAAGACCAGTTTGAAATAAAAACTAGGGAGTAAAAGAGGGCTTGCGATACCACTGGTAGAAAAAAAATTAGGCTACTGTACTTGCGGGTTATTATGAGGCGGTCTAGTAATTTAGACAGAAAAATTTACTGAACTAACCTTAGGGAGAATGATTGCCTAATAATAATTAGTATTAATAGGATACAACTTAAGGATAATTGATAAAAAAAGAAATTATAATAAAAAAATTATATGAAAACGAAATGAAGTGTAGTGCTGGTTTCATAGGATAGATAACATCTCCGTTAAAGTATTTTTACTTTATTTTTTTGGTTGAATCGAACATCTCCTTTAAAATTCAAGTCCTGGATTTGTGAATGAATATAGCAGTCGCCGTTGCGGTCTATAATTGCTTGGTGCCACGAGGACTATATGAGAGGAAATTCATGCAAAGGGGAGGCAGTAACAATCCGATTAGTCATTTTCACTTTAGATTAGCTTAGGACTTTCATGTGCGTTCTTCTTTGTTATTATTTTTATTATTCTTTTCTTTTTTCCCCATCCTGAGGCCAAAATAAACTTGGAATGATAGTAGATTTAACTAAAATACTCGTTACCAAATTCATCGGAACGAGGCATGTAGACAACATAGACGAGCCATATGAGCGCATGGGATTGCGTTATATTAAGCGCGACTGGAGGGTAATGCTATTCTGAAGATTTTCAACCGAATTTTGCTAGGAAAATTTTGAGATTTTGATGGCTAGAGAACAAAAAGATAAACAATAATGAGAACATGAGAAACATCATAAGGATACTATACTATATCACTTTCCTAGAGCGTTCAATGCCCCCATGTCAAGTTTGCTATAAGTTATAAATGCAGTTCTTTCCCATCATTCGACTAAGCCTAGCTAGCGAATTTGAGTAGCAATGTCATAATTCTATAACCTTAGTTACAGATCTGCTAACAATATTTGGTGCAAAAGTTAGAATAAGACTCATCAAGCAGGTTGAAATGCCTCAGTAAAAATCATTTCATTTGGAAGAAGGATTTTCGTAATTTTTCCTTAAGCCTTCAGTTAATTATATATATATTCTTTTGTTCATGTCATTTAAAATGTATGTAACTCTTCCCTAAAATTAATAATTGTACGTCTCTCTTTCTTTCCTTTCCATTAGGATTTTCCCTGAATAACCAATTGAAAGGTACTTCCTTTCCAATCAACCTTAGAGGAGTCTTAATGGAAGGAATAGGAAAGTTCGAAATATTAGGGTACACATGTGATAACGATAAAAAATAATTCAAATATTACGGGCCAAACCCACTATTAATTTAGATTTGATTGCTTAGGTTAATTAATCTATCTTGGGAGTCCAATTTGTATCATGGAATGACTTAGAAAAATTTAGCTTGATAGATTCAAAATGAGGATAATTGGCTACTAGGCTTACACCCACAACCAACTCATCAAGATAACTC
Source organism: Lumnitzera littorea (assembly GCA_024138015.1). NCBI lineage: Eukaryota > Viridiplantae > Streptophyta > Magnoliopsida > Myrtales > Combretaceae > Lumnitzera > Lumnitzera littorea. Next base: position 40,811,857 of record JAMXBB010000007.1, on the reverse strand, counting down.
TTCACTAATAGGACTCCATCTCATATGTCAATTACTAAGGTAATTTGATAGATAACAAAAAGCTCAAGAGTATATAAATATTCAACAATGCTTCTCATTTAATGTAATTTTAGAGAGTAGAGAAATAGTATGAAGCTATAAATTATCTGTTATGAAAGATCAAACAAGGTTTAGAAGAATATGATGGGTCAATTTCACTCAAAAACAGTAGGTTTGATATTATTTATCTTCTTTATCTATCACTCATGTGTTTGAACAATTAAGATTATTTGCTCCTCCTTTCAACCACTTCCCTCCAACTCAATCCTCCACTCTCACTCCCATGTTAGTCCTTTCAAATCATGCTGCATAACACTCGTGTGACACACACTTGACAACTACAAGTAGGTCCCGCCATCTACTATGTATTAACAAAATCTAGATGAAAGGTGACGACAATATATAGCTAGTAACAAATAATTACTATCGAACTCATTTTATTACGCATGGGGTAAAAACCTAAACGAAAAATCGATATAAGCGTAAGATAAGAGCCAGTACAAAATCTTCTATAAATAATTAACTATATGCCCAGACGCGCTAAGGCAGGAGAAGTGAAGAGCTGTTGGGGGTACCGGTGGCTTCGTTTCCCTCACGAATGAATTATCTTTTGTTAATATTATATTACATATATACAGGACATGTTATATATAAAATACTGCTTCCAAAGACCCGACCCAGTTGAGGAAACCACGCATGAATATTAGTTTAGCACTATTCTTGTTGGTGAGCGAAAGATAAATTCCGCAGACACCAAAACACCTGTGTTATTTTTGTGATCTTGAAGTAGTCAAGTTACCAAAAGTGAGTTAAACCACAGAGGACGGGCTTGATGTTTGTATTCAGGAGGCACGAGCACGATATCATCCTATATTTTAGTTGTAGGATCCAATTTACATAGAGTTTTCCAATTTCTGTCCCTTTAAGACAATATTGGATAATGGTGACTTTATAACAAATTATCAAGTTGCCTGCGAAGTAATAGCAAAGTTCTTAGTAGATTCATTCGATATAATAGGACTTTCACGTAATGTATGTTATTTTCACTTTTAGCGAGAGCTGGTTTTGATAAGAATGGACATGGGAAGCTAAATGAAAATGTCCTTGCAAGCTCCAATTTTTCCCTACTTTCTCTTATCTCTCGCACCAGTCTATGGGAATGTCAAGCAAAAGATAGCTATATATGTGGTTATATATTTCTTTAAAAAATACCATAAAGGGTCATTTCAGTAATTAAACATTTAACTCAATTTAACGCTATGAATTGATATCTTGAACTAATAATAGAGTTGGAGAAATCAGCTCATTTAGGAATGTTTTAGGGATATCTAACTTAATAGGCTTAGAAAAGGGAATTATCGGATTGGATATTCCACTCTCGGCTTTGCTCATTTATCTCATGTGTAAAAAGTAGACTTGAAAATGGTTATTTTAGGCGTATTTAGGTTTTATTTAGGCTTTGTTTAGTTTTATTAAGCCTTGAGGAGACTTAGTTAGTCTTTAAGCTTCATAATAATGATAATAGGTTTTCTATAGCTAAAAGAAAGCCTTAAGCATACTTGAGCCCATATTTAAGCCTATGAAGGCAAAGAAGAGGATAAGCTTTAATAAAAGAACTCAATCTCAACCGTCCATCTTAAAGCCATTTTGACAAGTAAGATTAATCTCCAAACTCTATAAATAAAAAGCTTCTCTTCTCATTTAGGAGATTTAGAACATTAACAAGCTTAAAATAAACATTAAAACTCTGTTGAAATTACTCTAAAAAGGATCAAATAAGTGATTTAATCAAGATTGATTCAGAATACTATTGATAGCAGTTTTAGGGCCGAAGGCCTAAATTGACCATATTGAGACTTGAGCCTAACTCTTAGGGCTCATCCGTATATGCATATCTGATCACCTATTATAAATATCTAACAAAAACCTTAGGTAAGGGGATTTCCTCTCATTCTCTTACTCTTACCATTATATCACAATTTTACTCTCATCATAAAAGGATTGACTTAATTATTGAAGTGATCGCACTAGGATACTCTCTAGTGATCCCTATAGCCGTTTTCTTATGTTGTAAGTATTTATACACCGAAGCGAGAATTGCCCATGAACGAATATCGAGTTTGATCTATTGCTACATGTTCACATTCGAGGTATCAAGTTTGCTTGTTCTTCTTCCTACGTCTCTTCCTAATGACGTCCATCCATATGTCATTAGCTCAGGACATCTCCTAGGTCAATCGACATGCCCATTATACGTGATTAGCTAGCTACAACGATCCCACCACACAAATAAATATTTACTATTTAGTCGTTATGGTGTGCTTTCATGTTTTTCTTTTTTCCTCTCTTTTATTTGAGTCCTTAACTTTTCTCTTACCAGTTAAACACTCAATATATTGAGAAATTTCTATTGAAATATTTCTATTAAATCCATTAAAAAAATCAATCAAGGATGGTTTTCAACTTTTTATTGGCTTATAATAACTTATTTAAAAACAACATTATTGAATACATAGAATTAAATTGTATAATGCTAAGAAATAAAATAGGAAAAAGCTCAAGCGCTTTAAGGCACATGGGCTGCCGACCACCATGAAAATGAGTGGTGGAACTGCACGACTCACTTCCATTGGTGCAATCTACTTAGGGCAATAGTTTGTCATCCGCCACTCTAAAGATCGAAAAAGTAAAATGAAATTCAGCATAATTTTTATCGAGCTGTAGTAGGTTGAGTATAAGACAAGGACTCAATTAGAAAAAAATTAGACTTCTTCCAAATGTGGTCGCTTCGCTTGTTAGTTCGAGGTGGCAAGTTGGCTACCGTAAGGTCAGGAGGGCGGCTGGTCAATTCAACTAATTGGCTAAAATGTTTATTGGTAGTGTTAACATAGTATTTAGTACTTCAGCCGTCTAAATAAATATAACTTTTGGTTTATTTTTGTTTCGCCCTTTGAAACTGTCTACCTCTAGTTAGAGGGTTTATTCCAATATTATTTATAACATCCTAGAGTAAAAGAGTAAAAGTAGTGTCATGTTAATAAATATTAATAAGTTTATTTCAGCCATTTGAACCAAAAGTTTATAATTAATATTAACATGATATTTATTATTTTATCCTTATAAACTCATATAACTTCTCTTTTACAATCCATGTGAGGCTACAATCCATAATGTATGAGACAAGCACCTTATGGAAAAAAATATTGAATGAGATATATATATTTCTTTATAGTTTTTATTGCCACTCGTATATTTTCAAACCAATGTCAACAACAAATTAGATTTTCCGGACAATATGTTCCATGCAAAGAAACCAAACCGGTCCTAAAAACATTGCTCTACGTATATTTTGAGCAAGGATAAAACAGAATTTATGATAACAAATATATGCTTATGTATAAATAAAACCATACAAAATTAGTATTGAATTAACGTTGTCCTGATTGTATTAATTTTGATGCCCTCAGAAATGTGTTTTACCCCAGCCACCCAAAAGTTTATCTTCGGTATGATAGACAAAATCGATGATTCATGCAAGGAGCACTTTCCTAGATAAGCCAGACTGTTAGGAATCATATATCAAATATTAGGAAACGAGGTACAAGCAAAGCAGCTTCAGGAGCACAATATGATGAAGGGCATCTCTTGCATACTCATCTTCGTCATACTGGTTCTCATTTTTAGAGTCACAGGACTTGATGCACGCCCTGGCTTTTGCTATCAGACTAAGGATACAAAGAAGGCCGGCACTCAGAAACCATGTGAAGCTATTTGTGAAGAATGGTTCGGCCCCTGGCAATCCAAGTGCACCGGCAAAAAGCTTTGTCAATGTGAATACCCATGTTAATTAACATCATCAGCCTAGAAAGTGGGCTTATTTAGTTTTCTTTGAGTTGTGGGAACTAATGATGATATTTAAATATTTTTGGTACAGCAATAAATTAGCATTTGCTTTTTTTTTTTTTTTTCATATTTCCTATAAAAGATTTATGATAACTTAAACACAAATTGATTTGTGCTTGAGAAGTTCAAAATTTTTAATTTAACTAAAAATTATAGGCTTTTTAAGGTTAGAAGTGTAACCACACCACCTCATTTATCAAATATATGTGAACTAAGAATGATATTTTCATTCCATGGGAAAAGGAAAAAAAACGCAAAAAAAAAAAATATGCAATGTTTAGGAAAGTAATCCCAAAAATACTGTACTTGAAATTGTTCCTAGAAGAGGCAATTTAAGTCTATCTGAAATTGCCTCTTCTAAAGGTGGTTTCAATACATATCTACTTAACATGCAATTTCAGTATAAATTATTTCAATATAACCATATTTTATAATTTTGTCTACTTCTCTACTTTAAATTTAGTCAAACCTGTATGCGATTGCAATTGAAAATTGCATTACCTTAAATTTATTGGAGCTTATGCATGATTTTAGTTGAAATCGTATTCAAAACATGATGTTTAATAGACAGTTTTTTTTTTAGTTGATCAGTGAAATTATATCCGGTTATTTATTTAAAAGATGTTCGGTTTTGTCCAATTTCAGTACTACATAGATAAGCATTTTGAATCAATATCAAAAACTGTGAAAAAATTTAAATTATGAAGAAATGAAACCATTGAACGAAATGTAAGTAAACTGTCAAAATAGCTAAATAGTGTTTCAAAAATAAAGAAAGTAAATCAAAAGTGAAATATATAAAGTTAATGATGTTAGCAACATCACTAAGGCAGTAGTTGAGTAGCCTCAGGTTCTACGTTGTCTTGTGGCTGAACCATCTAGGTCGTATTTAGTTATGTGATCTATCAACAATCTTGGTTGTAAGCATTCGAGAACAATCCATGCATGGGGATCAGAGAAGGGTGCATCTATGTAACTTCTTTGCCCATGTCGTACTGAGTATCTCTAATCAATCTCCTTAATGGTGTATAGGGGTTATGAAACTAACTAGTGGAGATCTCTCCAATGATAGAGGTATGACATATAGGATCGTTAGAGCTCTTCCTGAAGAATGAATTGCAAAACTTAAATCTAAGTGATCTAGGAGATGCCAACGGCGAGAAGTATAAAGGAGAAGCATCGTCGCAAATCTTTACGTTAGGCTATCTACATCCTCGGCCTCTAATTCGACGTTGACTACGTGCCCCACGACTCGTATCACTTTGTGGCTCATCTGATGGGGAGTCGTCTTCATTAACATGTAGACTAGGTGGAGCTGGGTCACTTAAGTGGACCCCAATAATCCCCTAGATGTAGTCATTTACTTAAGCTTAGATAATATGTCCACATATGACATGTGCAGCACTTTATATATGAAGTCTACCTGTATTCTGAATGCAAAAGTTTAAGTTATATATAAATTGAAAAATAAAAGTATAAATAAAAGAGCAACTATACATACCATATACATCTAAGAAGCCTTAGGCTAGCTGATATATCTATGAATAACTTATCGATACCAAGGGACGTAGTTAAGATGTACACCAAGCGGTGGTTAAACCCGAGCTATTTGGTTTCGGTGATCTTCCCATTGTACTATCTAAGCTGCATGGTGGGTCACCCAATTTATCACTATCCTACCTCTCAGGTAGATATCATGTAAGGTACATCCCATGTCAAGGTAGGTCAGGATCTCCTGCATCTTGCTAAATTGTTGAGCTATGCGATCAAGATAGTGCATCTCCATAATGTAAATGCATATAAGTGGTACACGGGCTAGCCATACGTTGCTCTCATACCGATAATAAGCTGGCAATCTAGCAACATCATTGTTGTCATATGAAATCTAAATAACTTGAATTGATGATCAATAATGAGGATGAAAAAAGTAATAGCTACCAAATGATTAAGGAGAATGGTTTTGGTAAATATGTACCTACTTTGGATGCCGGCAATCGAATGCATCTCTATACTGCCCAACCACATGTGTAAGCAACTCAGTCACGTCAAAGTCTGCCTTCCATCGACTCATAAGTGGTCGACCATCAACAGCTATCGTAATTTGACGATGCAAGGGGGTGATGCGTGGGAAATGCTCCTATACTCGTACCTGCAGAATCATCAATGGACGACTAATCTCTCCTACATCAGCCTTAAAAGCCAAGAACAACTGGCGATACAACCACACTAAGCAAGTTGCTCCCTATGTATATCACCTAGTTATGGTGAGGTTCGATAAGAGAGGGAGTAACATCAAGTGTATGATATTATTAGACTTGTTTGAGAACAGTATACCCCCAATCAACTACATGATATATGCCCTCGTGAAGTGCTATACTATCTCCTTATCCACATGAAAAGGAAAATTGGTGAAGTTGTCCTTCAATTACGATAACTTCAATCTAATACCCTTTAAGGCACTCTTTGGTAAGCAAATTCCTAATAGGCAGTGACATATCTCAACCTATTCAATAGAAGCCATCACTTTAGCAACTGTATCTCATCGGCTGGTAGACCTATGAACAAAGATATATCCTATAACATTACCATCATCTCGCTAGTATGGAAGTGAAACGTATGTGTCTCCTCCCTTCATTGCTTAGTTAAGGCGATAATCAAGTGTTAATCAAACTGTATGAAGGGAACCTGGTGTGCACTAATAAAGCCTAATTACTCTAGATACGAGACTAAACATAGATCTATCGGGATCTCTTAGCAATCCCGATGCCTAAATATCACCTCATGTCTACACCACTTGAGCTAGTAGTTTTCCTATAACTAAGGAAGAAGAAATATTTTTACAATTTGTATAGGAAATGGAACAAATCGTAAATCTATTTTCCATTTACTATTCCTTACCTAACCACCTCACACTAACTGAGATTTGTAGGATGGCTGTAAGTGAGTTAATAACCTATCTGCTAGTCTTGGATCCATCTGCTCCTACAAGTACAAAGGAGGAAAGAAAATCTATAAGCTTACTAGAAAAATCATATGATAAAAACAAAAAGTAAAAAAAAAATAACTACTTCTTAAATATACTATCATATATATAATCAATAAATATTATCATAGGTATTTTCACATTCAATAAGTGAACTATTAGTGGATCCACTCAACCTTGGCTATCTTCCTTACTATGGACATCTTCTTTTATTATGTCAATCCCCACTACATAGTCCACAGGTGTAAGTTAATGATCCCTCATAGATGTCCATGCCATTTTGGAATGTTTCTCCTGTGGCCTAGTTCGATTCCTAACCCTGTCTGATGTTGTAATGGGATGCCACATAGGAATATTAAGATGTCACTAACTAGATTTATCGGCACAAGACCTGAAGGAACACGCGTATACACGTTGTTGATTTTGCATTGTATACCAATACCCAATGTATGCAATACAATCAATGCTTATTTTTCCCATAATAGCTATAGTATGTGAGCACGGAATTTTGTATGTTTACTACTTGTTGCAAGTATACCGTACGGTCCTAAAGGCGACGATATGGCTATTCTCTCCTTTTTACCTATGCATTGTTGGTTTAAGCACTGTTAAGACCTTGAATATTTGCTTATTGTAGTAAAAAAACACGACTCAGTAACCACTAGCTACTTTGTGCCACCTATCAAACTTTCTCTCCACAAATTTGGTCAACACTTTGCTAATGCCCATTTGTTCCGCTAACTCGATCTTACATCTATTGAAGTAGTCGTTGCAGTTGTAGAAAGTTTTCTTAAGTAGTACTGTGATGAGCAAGTTTTTAGCATCATGCAAAGCATTGTTATAACTTTTTGCAATGTTAGTCGTCTCATGACCAAACTAAGCTCCATCGTCATATGCTAGCATTCACAATTTAGGAGGTAGGCCTCTAAAGTAAGTTCTAGTATTGAGGCTCATAGTCTTGGTTTCATCATAGTAAGTACAAAACTTTCGAGATTGCAACTGGTAAGCGGCCTTCTTTATCATCTTTATAGTCTTTGTTTTTAACCTAAGTGTTGAAGTTATTGGAAATATGTCGAATACACCAGCGCTAAGGCTAACCCCTTAACCATACTACATTCTTACACTGTACTACAGACTAGATACCAATATGACAATCTGAAATCAAACGTATATCGGTATAATCTCTTATAACATGTGTGAGCACATACATTATGAACCAACTCCAGCTATCGAAACATTCTTCATCAACTAAGGTGAAACCAAGTGGGATTATGTGATTCTGACCATCAACTCCTATCACAATCAGCAGTTTATACTTGTACTTCCCATACAGGAATGTTTTGTTAATCATAACTACAGGCCTACAATGTATAAATGCTTCAGTATATAGTCTGAATGCCCAAAAGATTCTATCAAAGAACACGTACCTAACAGTATCACTGTCTTACCATTTCTACCTTACCATAAGACCGGGATTAGCCTATCGAATCTCATTTAGTAAATGTAAGAACATTGCATATGATTATTCCCACTTACAATAAACTTATTTAATCGCTTTGCGCTTCACTTCCCTAATTCTCTTGATGTGGACAGTATAACTGTATTACTTACAAATAGTCGCCTACAAGTGTCTTACCTTAATGCTTGGTGACTCTTGAACAACCTTAACTAGAAAGTAAGATAACGTGTTTAAGTCCAATTTCGAGTGGTCTTAATTAATTGTGGATTGAGGTACTTATATAGACCAATGAACCTAGTTATCACAAAGCATCCTGCATGTTGCTTCTTACAAGCTTAAAGTCTCCACCTATGGCCCTTTTCCTAATCAACGCATTTGATATACCATAACGTCGGCTCGGACTCCTTCACAATGAAGTCATGTTGGTTCATAACATGATGCGAACTCATAGCTATCTATAGATATTTTTTACTCTTATACCACATAGCTACCTTCAATTCATTGCTGAAGCTCCATTCACTACCACTTATACTATCATTAGCCACCAGTCCATCCCTTATACTTAACGTGTGGAAAGGCATAGGTTCTAACATCCCGGCCATGTCTATAGATGTTGATAACCCATGCCTCCAATTATTCCATCTACGTAACCCTTGTGCTTCTTCCACTTCGTATAACCAACATTTACTTGAGCCAATGTTTGCATTAGAATCTTCATCAATGTTGATGAATGTCAGTTCATTCTCTACATTAGTATCTTTATTTGACTCATTGGTGATCAAGACATTAGGTTCACTAGACATGCGACTAATGCTCGATATGTTCCCTGATGGGATCGCTTGGGATTCAAGCACCTCGATTTCAACTTATAGTCCAATATCATCACTGTGCTATTTGACATCATCCTTAACTACGATAAGAGCTATCGATGGTGGGTTCACTTTATGAATTTCAATATATATTTTCATAAAACTGCTAACTCCACCATGCCCTACTAAGGAAGCTATCAACTGTTGGACATCGTAATCATTGCTGATGGGGATGGTACAAAACATATCCTTGGTCTTGCCTACAGAGGGTAATCATGAATCTGCTTGATCCGGTGTGTTATCATGTTAACCTGAAGCCAATCACATATCATTCCAACTACTTGGTCATATGTGGCCCCAAATGAAACTCTAACTACTGTTCTTGAGTGCCTGTCATATTGCACCCTATCCTCTCTTTTGACAATATTTCCACCAACATAACAAACTAACCTCATATTATCCATTGTACCCCTATTTACTACATTAGCTGCATAAACTTCAATGTGTATGTGTACGTATATTAGTAAATAATAATATTTATATTATTTGTTGTACCACTAATTTCTTTTCACAGCTAATATTATAAAAGCTAATGAGTCTTATTACACAAAATATTAGTAAATAATAATATTTATATTATTTGTTGTACTACTAATTTCTTTTCACAGCTAATATTATAGAAGCTAATGGGCATAATTTACAACCAATTATTTAATTACTTGCATTATGTAGGAATTTTTCCTATGGAATTACTAATTAAATAATCTTGTTAAGTCATCATTCAAAAAATTATATAATAATAATGTATATGTTATTATTATGTCATTATGTCATTGCTCTTTTTCAAAGTACACATACCACCAATAATTATTTCAAAGCAAAGTTAAAAAATCTCATCTAATAAATGTTAACATCATTATATATGCATTATAATTTATAATAATTAGTATAATTTTTTAAAATTACATATCACATACTTAATACAAATCAAAACGAGTATAAAATTATCAATATACAACAATCTGCCATCATGCATCAAGTAATAGTACTATTTTTTTGAAAAACATATATTTAAACCGAATCAAAACGAGTAAAAATCATACATTTTCATAGTAAAGTTTAAAATAACATATCACATACAAACATATAGACTTGTCCCAAAAATTATTAGTCTATAATAACGTACCATTATATATCAAGTTATAACACTATTTTTTCAAAAAATATATACTTAAAACAAATTAAAACGAGTAAAAATCATACCTTTTCTTAATAATGTTTAAAATAACATATCACATATAAACGTACACATTTATCCCATAAATTATCGATATATAAAAATGTACCATCATGCATCAAGTTATAGCACTATTTCTTCAAAAAACATATGCTTAAAATGAATCAAAACAAGCAAGAATCATACCTTTTCCTATTTTGATGTTTAGAGAGAGAAAGTAATGATAGTACACTAATTGCCTCCTCATTTCCAAAAAACTTCCCATAATGTCGACCTACACTACGCAACTAGTTCGATTCTATGATTGATTTGTAAAATAGCGGATCTAAATTACTGATTTGGTTGAGGATTTTTTCAGATGGTTGAAGAGAGAGAGAGTTTTTGAAGAACTAATTACATACAAATGAGAAAGGAGAAGGGACGGCATGGCTTTATGGTCCTGGAAATCGCCTTTTTAAAAGGCGATTTCAAATACAGTATTTTTGGGATAATTTTCCCAAATGCAGCACTTTTGTAATTTTTTTTTTTACATTTTTTTTCCTTTCCCCTTCATTCCATAGTGAATCTTGTTCAAATTATCAACTCATAAATTTTCCAAGGAATAAATAAAAATGAAAAAAAAAGATAGAACTTTTCCCATTGATTGAACCCTTAAGGTTATTTCACGTAGCATCTTTCATGAATTACCATATGATGTGGCATGCCTACAAATTGAAACAATAAAAGCACATTGAAGTACTTTCTCTTGCCAATAATACATTAAGACTAAAAATTAACTATAAAGGCACGTTTACTTTACTGAATTGAATAAAGGGGGAATGGAATAAAGCCATAACACATATTACTTTGTTTACTTTGATAAAAAAGAAAAAAGAGAAAAGGAATAGGGATATAATAAAATTTACATAACTAAAATACCCCCATCTCTTTCTTTTCTTGTCTGTTTCTTTTCAATTATAGAACCTAGTTCTAGCTAGATTATAAAAAATTAATCATTTATATTACAACCCAATAAGCATGAGAAAGTGTAAAGGCAACATTTTAAAACTTCTCTCGCAATCTAACTCAAATTTTAAGCCCAAAACTACATGCTCAATGCCATTAAATCAAATCAATAAACACAGTGAGTAATAAAATCAAAGAAGGAAATGCGTGTAGACATCATCAATTATATTTGAAGAGGAGGTTTTGTAGTGGTAGAAAGTGATTTCTAAAATGATTTTTAAAGAGAAGGAAGCGAAGTAAGATTTTGCAGTGGTGGTGATGACATCATCGATTACAATTGAAAATGAAGTTGTGAGTGGTTGTATGGTGGTTATTGGGTCGTTTAGTGGTTAGAGCTTGTACATTTTATAGTCGGCATGCATGTGTAACTGAGAAGTTGTAGAGAGAAAGCAAGGATAGAGAGAGTAAGCCTATTTACAAAGAAGTTAAGAGAGAGAAAACGAGAGAAAGAGAAATTAGAGAGAAAGCGAGATAAAGAGAAGAGGTGTTGTGCTCACTGTCGGTTGTTGTAGTGGTGGAGGTTTATGGTAGTTGCTAGAATCTAATGATGGTGGTGGTGCTATTGCAATGGTATGTGGTGGTGTTAGGTTAAGAAAAGGAATGGACAACAAAGAGTAATTTTTTTGTGGAATCCTAATTCATGGCCTCAATATAAGGAATCAAAATTCCTTATCTTTTCGTAATTACAATTCCATGTTAATTAAAATTAAAAGAAGAAAACATTGTAATAAAGAGTTAGTAAAGAATAAGGGGAGAATGGAATTACCATTCCCCCTAAGTGGATGCACCATAAAAGAATTGAAATCTTTAAGCACACTTGTATAGCCATTGTGGTAGTAATTGAGTGGTGACCCAACTCGTAATAATTGGTTGACACCTACCATATAGGCACTTTGCTTTTACTTTTTAGAGATTAAGCTAAATTCAATAAGCTAGACTACCTAATCCTAGTTGGTACCATTTATTCGAGCTAGCTAAACTTGAATATTTAAGTGTTTCCCTTTTTCTAATTTTTCTTTCTTTTTATGCCTTTTAATTTTGTAGGCCAATACTATAGGGTATGAAATTTAATAGATCTTATTGTATGAAATAACCTTTATCAAGCCTTAAATAGGAAGGGCCAGTTCTATATTAATTGGTTTAGGGATTTTAGACCTAAACCAGTGTAAGACTTGCTAGTTTACAAAGGTGAAGTTGGATTGACCCTCTAACCTATGTGAGTTGGCAACCCAACTTTATAGGGTTGAACTGGAAGCAAAAATAAAAAATATATATATGCACATAATATATAGTATTTATATATATATAAATACATATAATATGTATATATATATGCATATATTTTATATATGTACATATGTAATTTGCACATGAAATGTGCATATTACACTTTATATATGTAAATAAATATAATACACCTATATTATTAAAGCTGACTAAAGCTTAAGTAACCATCACTCTTAAAATTACCTATTTAATCTCTATCTAATATTATTTAACAAAAAAACCAACATAAAAAATAATATTTTAAATTTATATAAAACTTATATCATGGATAAATTTATATTAATTTCTCTTTCTTAATAATCTCCTCTTTCTCTCGTCCTTAACTTTATCTCCCTTCCTCCACATAAATCTTAATCCCATAAATCTCTTTGTCCTTAGCCATGTTCATAGAAGTTATCTTCATAATGCCTTTGTTATCTCCTCTATTTTATATAGAGTCAGTCAAACCATTTATTTAGTTATGTATTAATTAGTATTATTATATATTTTTTGTGATTATTACATATTAATTACTAACTTGATTTTGTATAAAATTTTCCCTTTCCATTCCTTTCCAAAACAATACAGTTTTATACTTTTTTTTTTATATTGATGAATATATTTTTGCAATTGTACTCTTGTTTTTCTTTATGCATTTTTAAAGTCATTCCTACAATTTTTTGTCATAATCATTTATTTTTAATATAGTTATATTCAATATTTATTTTACTTTTGAAATTTGATTATAAAGTTAAATTTAATTTTGGCATACACATCGTGAGTATTGTATTCGCTAATGTATATATATAAGTACATATAGTGTGTGTATGTGTGAGTGTGATCTATTATATGTAAAGGGATAAAAAAGAAAAATAAATGTTAAAAAAAATTCGATTCATAGGCCTGTGGACCTAGACAGGCCAATCACGGTTCAACATTTCTTGAATTAACTCCACTAATTATAGGCCAGGTTATACCATTCCCCAAGCTTAACCAAACCATCGCTAAAATAAAAAGATGTTTTACTTTCTACAACATTTAGCGATAGATTGTTGCAACTAAAATGCTTAAGACACTTTATTAAATTTATGTATTAAATTAATGAGACACACTTTAGAGAACAGTTTGATAAAGAAATGATGGAAAGGTTTATTAAAGCTTTCATTGTGCTTTGCTCTTTTCCTATTTTCTGTTTTCTTGTTATATCTAAGTTGCTTCCAACTTTATATTTTAAGGTTTAGGATTTTTATAAACATACACATACATGCATATGTATTCATGACTGCATACATATACATATACACACATACCCGTATATATACATACACAAAATATGGATAAACACAGACATGTATATAGTCAAATGCACATAAGGTTGACAATTACTAACATTATAGGATAACACGAATATGGATATGACATAATTAGGATCACGATTGCAAAGAGAAAGCATAAGATACGACACTATACATAATAAAAGGACATGATAAGGACATAAATAGATATGATTAAACTGTTACTTAATTATTTGTGATTTTTTACTCAATTTAATTCATTTTTTGCATTAATACAAATATAGTTATTAAAATCACGAGTCAAAAACACGATTCTATCAGTTTATAATTTTCTAACTTTTTTCTTAGTTAAAATGAAGATAAAATCATATATATATATAGATTTTTGGTAAAATTATGAACTTTTATGTACGATTCTCTAAAATTACGATTCTACTGATTCTATACCGTTAAATGAATAGTAGAATCATGATTTTAACAATTATGAATACAAATTTGACACGAAATAGTGATATGAATATAACTTGTTAACATGAATTGCTAACTTTATACGCATATACCATATTGGATTGCTCCAATCTTACCCATGGTTCTTTTCTTTTAATGTTTTATGATATTTTGTATATTTTCTTTCATTCTCCTTTTTACTTGTTATTTTTTTTAAAGTTATGTCTTCAAATCCAGCCCTAACAAATTGATATTAAAGTAGAATTGAGGGATTGAGGGCTTTGAAAAGTTTAAGGTCTACACAATAAAGAGATGGCCATGAATTTCAAGTTTTAGCGAGTGCAAATGTGATGGATTCAAGTTTAGTTGGGCTTAAAGAAAGCTTTGGATTGGCAATTTGAATTTATGAAGGATATTGGGTGAGTAGAAATAGATGAGAACGCCTTAATGGCTATCTAGTTAGGTCTAATAAATAGTATTTCACTAGAATAATTGATGAGAAGACAATTACAAAATTATGCAATAAATTTGAAGAGATAGACATGATTAAGTCTCTTGCAAAATCAATAAGATAGCATACTTTAGATTTCATTTCTATGATTAACAATTTGAAAATTATTAAAGTTAAGGTTGAGACCCAAGACCAAGTGATGATCCTATTGTGTGCTATAGCATCTTATTATTGCAAATTTAGGGAGGCCATAATTTAAGGTAAGAATAGCTTATTGGTACAAGAGGTTAAATGAAACTTGTAGAGTAAGAACTAATTAAGTCATGAAATAGGGTACAAGAGTAGTGAGGTTATAGATGGTTTAGTTGCTAGAGATCTATGGTCCAATGGCACCAAAATTCTAGAGATGGGAACCTAGAGATCAAGGTATTGTCAATTACTATTGAATAGAAGAGCAAGGAAAATTCAAGGTCAAAAGCGAGATGATAGAGATAAAGCTATTATTGATAAGCTAGTAGCTAAGTTTGACGATAGTAAGTTGTTACACGCACAAATGATTAGAGGAAATCTATAAAGTGGTTTGACTTTTAGAGAGCCTTTTTTCCACATTTGTTGCTAGAAAGATTAGCTCCAAAAATACAAGCCTGCAAATAATGATTATGTATAGATAGGCAACTAGTATAAGCTGACAAATGCAAGTGTAGATGGTAATAGATAAAATCTACAACATATTGGATATAAGGTGATAATAGTGATATAAGCATGAAGGTGTTCTAGAAGTAATGAGAGGGGTTGGTTTCAAAACCTTGTTCTTCCTATAAGGGATAATGGTTCTTGTATATTTGTTAGGAATATCAAAATAATTGATCGAAGTTCCTTATATGTGTTGCTGTTCATGATAGGAAGAAGTATGTTAGCTTTGCGGTGAAAAAGGTTTGTTTTGCTTCACAAGTTATCAAATTAAGTCTTAAGATGAGGAGAGTATAGAGGAAGTTTTGAAGGCTAGAGGATCCAAGAAACACTTGATGACTTAGAGTGTGTTACCTATAAAGAATAAAGAGAAATGCCATAGGTATTAACAGTCATAGCTAGGCATTGTTATAAAAAAAGATGGACAATGTAATATGGGCATAGGATACGTGGTATCCATACTAGATAATTAGGAGGCATGTGGCTTTTGGAAGACTAAATTAGATGATCTACATTGTAGGTGTTGCTTGGAGTATGAGTTAGCATACTAAGTTGTGTAAATTCTCACAAAATTGGATACTAACTTTGTGTGTAGGCTTTATATGAAATTAAGAATACATAGATAATAAAAGAGCAAATTAAAGGAGGACTGAAGCTTACATTGGGCTTTAGTACTTTCATTTTATGTTTTTTATCATCTAAATTACTTCATATTTCAGCTTTGTTTAGTTCATCTTTTTTCAATCTTTGTGCTATCTTTTTGGTGTCTAATCAAATGTTGCATTTAAAAAGAACGAGACACTAAAAAAATGAAAATATATTCCTCTTTTAAAATTAAATATCCAACATATCCCTATAAAGTTGAACTGTTTACCATTTACTTTATTCATATTTACAAAAATGCTAATTAAAATAATAATTTCCATTATATAAAATATATATTTTTAAATCTTTTTTCTTAAAAGTGTGTAAATTTTCATTTTCTAATTTTGATACTCTAATTACTACCTTAATCATAATTATAAAATAGTAATAGGTAAAATAATTTCCAAATACCAAATTTCGAGAAAATACAAATCAAACATTAAATTGATATATATAAAATTAAAAAAAAGGACAATCTAAATAGGATGTTCGTATGATATTTTGGAGCTTTCATAAATCATATATATATATCATTTGCATTAGGTAGTATAAAATAGAGCAAAAAACTTAAAATCTTATGGGGGAAATAATACTCTGAAATTGTATGAAAATCATTCTATTGTTATTATTACACTATAACAAATTGATTCAGTCTTGTTTCTAGTCTTCTACCATTGTTCTTTTAAGGTTTTTTTTTTTTATGTAAATTGAATGTGTTTTTCCTTCTCTTTTTACTTGTTGTTTCTTTTATAACTGCGATATGTAAAAATGAAAAAAAAAAAAAAAGTATGACTTTTGGCATTGTATTTTTCCCTCTCTCTTTTAAGGACCGGCGAAGAGGTTTTACATTCGGGAAATTGGCATGGTATGCGAATTATTTGATGAAAGATCCAATTTATTAGATAATGACAGCTCGCGATCTTCACTCGTCCTGCAGGAAAGTATTTACTTTTTCCCAACTTGTGATCTTCTTCAAGGGATCAAGTTTCATGTTCTAAGACACTCTTGACTTCACTTTTGTTTTGTTTCAGACGCTTTGCTGGCACCATATAGTTTGGGAATAATGGACGTCCTGCAAAACTAGACGACATATCTAGTGATGTCCAAAACTCCACGATATATCTAGCGAAAACGTTATTTTGACCAGGTCCAATGCCATGGTCGGTATGACCAAGTTCCTTAGGGGTTTTATCTATTAGAAAATGAGCTGGTGATGATCAAATCTAGTTGGATGAGATAGTTGTCCTCCGTTAACGCTACACATGGGTCTCCTTGTTTCTACGAAAAACAACTGGGAATATGCCATTCGACACATGTTAGTTCCTGATTTCTTGTCGCCAGTCAATGAAGAATCTGAAACATGATCATATGACTTGGTGAACCTGTCCTTGATATCCCCTTTGCTTCTGGAGATGCTGTTCAAAAATAAGGTCAAATCATTGTATTGGCTAAGCATTATCAAGTGGCATTTCTTGTGTATATATGCATAAACACATATACATATACATATATGTATACATATACATATTATATATATGTGCGTATATGTATATAGTACATCCTCATTGAACACATACATGCGCAGATCTTTGATTTTGAATATATATTATTATCAGCTCCAAGACATTCTGGTGAAGCAACGTCGCTACAATTTATTTGATAGACATTATTGTGGCCATTAATAACTTCGAGGATGCATAACCTTCGGAGAAAGACATTGTATCGTGTGTAATTTAAGGTTCCGCTAAGCAAATCTTGAATTCTTGGACACTGACGAGTGTCGGGTTTTGTGTAACCTCCATATCTACTTCCTCTTTTAAATTGTAAGGGAGTAACAGCTTCTTTTAAGACTGAAGTGTAGCTGTATAGGTAAGGCTCGTACAATTATTGAGTTATCTTATTCAATTAGGGGGAAACTACACAAAATATATTGTAAACATATACCTTTTTATTTGCTTCATATTCCTTTAGCTTTCTGTCTTTGAAATTGAGCTTTAAAACCACTAAATCTGTGAAAAAGACTCTTTTAGATCTTAATTCATTATTGTACCCTTTATAAGATAATTAAAAAAATAACTCAAATAAAAAAAAAATCAAAGGGAAAAATTATTATTAGGAGTCTAAAAACACGTTTTGGAAAGTTTTGGGGATACAAATGCTTGATTACAAAAGCATAGAGTCAAGTATACAATAGGTCAACATAAAGGGGTATATTTAAGATTTCCAAAAAAAAAAAAAATGAAAAAGAAAAGAAACAATAGAGAAATACAAAAAAAGAGAGAGTATCTAAGGTCCCATTTTGAAATAGGGGTTTCTCTATTACATCACTAAATTCTATGTGTAGGATGCTATAAAATAAGAATGAAAACAAAAGAGATAATATAGACTTACAATGTATAAGTTTGCCACATACTCATACTATAATATGCATAAGTAAAGCTCATCCTCTACGTGCATTCACATCTTTTGACCCATCTTTCAGTTCCTAAAGTGAAGAAAGAAA
The DNA here is from genome assembly GCA_024138015.1 of Lumnitzera littorea. Classification (NCBI taxonomy): domain Eukaryota; kingdom Viridiplantae; phylum Streptophyta; class Magnoliopsida; order Myrtales; family Combretaceae; genus Lumnitzera; species Lumnitzera littorea. The sequence goes on along the minus strand of JAMXBB010000007.1, from coordinate 40,793,125 downwards.
GCAAATGTCCAATATCATTGCACACATTTATGTCATGCAATTGAGCTTACATACGTAACACATAACTAATGCAATATACGACCAATTGACATCTTTATTAAGATAACTCAATATAACATAGTTTAATGTTTCAAGTCAAACTTGGAGTATCTTATGTCTCTATTAATAAACACATAGACAATACATACTTATAGTTATATTGATACAAGATACTAAATCCAAAGTTAGTTGTGCCAATTGTAATTTGTGCATAATGTGCCAAGAAACTTTTGATATATTTATGAATATTTTTTATAAAAAGTAAATATTTATTGTAGTTATATACTTTTCTGCTGGTATATATTTTACAATAAAGTCTAATAGATAATTAGAGTATGTATAGAATTATAATAAAGGTGTATTATTAGTGAGATTCTATGACATCGTATCATCTAAAAATTATAATTGGTCGAATAAATTTCTAGAGTAGATATAGATATTTAGACCAATATATTGTATAATTAAAGTTATTCTCACTGAGCTAAGGGAAAGATATCTGAGCTATACAAGTGAGTACCTAAAGTTAAGTACCTAAAGTTAAGTAGGTATATTGGATACAATCTACTAATAGAGAACACCACATGTTTAGATAGTAAGGTTGAAATGTTCAAGAGCATTAAGAGCAATATGGGTTAGATAGTGATTTTGAAAATTTAGTTATAGAGTAGGAGTTGTTAGTTATGAGTTTGATTTAGTAATGTGAAAGAGAAGAATGTATAGTGAGAGTGCATCTTCCATACTAGAGTGGTGATAAAAAATATATAGTTTATGGAATGAAAAGGGTAGTTATATTAATATTGCATTCACAATATTGGTTTGAAAAGCTACTCTTATTTGCATTTAACCATCTTTGACCTTATAAATTTAGGTAGCTAAGCAACGAGTTACTCTTTTTCTCACTCTCTTTCATCTACGACCTTAACTTATACCCTTGTCTCTCTCTCTCATTACTAATCCTTTTTTCTCTTCACAATGTCGATACGTAGGCATTAAAGGGTAAGCATGTTAATGATAAAGGTTCAACATGTAATGATCCAAACATATTTTCATCTTAAGATCTTTCTAATATGTATAAGGAGTTATGTAATCACAATGTTGATTGTGTTAGAGCTTTTCAAAAAGCTTTTCTTAACATTTAGGAAAACTTGAGATTCATGATATAGTTAGAACTTCATATACTATGGTTTATGGGTTGTTCTTATCAAGTTCATGATGATTAGACCATTTTATGCAAATTTAACTAATACAAGAAATGAACATGGCAAGTTAGGCATTGGCATGGATTATAGCAATAAGTTTAGTACTTATATGTATTCTTATATCTTCAGTAAAGAAATTGATGAAGGTAATATAAAATGGAGGAAGGAAAATGATCTAGTTTATTTATAGGAACTTGTGTTTGATTTTGAGGGAGATATTTTCCCATTATGACTAAATTTAAAACTATCAAGAGACCTGTAAAGATTTCTTTCATAAACAAATTCTTCATTTGATAATTTACTATGAAAATGCTCTTAGAAAAGGAACTTACAGCATTGCTCCTTTAAAGGAAATATGGTTTATGGGAGATGTTTTACTAGGCTATTAGCCAATTTATGTATATTTGATGTTCATTTGTTTCAAGAAGGTGATTGCAACAAAATCTAATGAAAAGTTTTTGAGATTTAGAAGGTTGATCACTTAATGTTAGTGATAGAAGGAGTTCAGTTTCCCTCTAAATACAACATAAAGTTGGATAATGCATAAGAACTTAAGTAAACTAATGTAGATGCTTAGTGTAAATAATGAATTTGGTAGAAAAGAGGACCTTACTTCTCTAGGTACTACTTTTCCACCTAATGAGCAATGAGAGAAATACATATGAAGAGTAGAAGAAGCATAAGCATTATGATGTGTTGGTCCTATTTAACAATCATGAGGTGGGCGAATTGATTATTTAGTTTCAAAATTTTTTGAAACAAGACTTTAAAAGATTTTACAACTTTGAGAACCCCTTAAGTTATTATGATAGTGATGCAAAGTAATGTAATTAACTAAATAAACAAATGAGCAATAACAAAGTAAAATGTGTATGGAGAAGAAAATCAAGTAGAGATTTTTATAGAAGTTGTACCTTATGCATCAATCCTCCTTTTTAGCTCCACTATTAGGGATTCGATCATCTTCATTAGTCACTCCACTATATCAATCAATCAAATTTTGAGAGAGTACAATATACGATTAGCTTTGACTTTAAACTACTGCTTGTCTCACTAGCTTCTACTAAAGCTAAACATAAGCTATAGCTTTCTAACCTTCTCTCAAAGTTACAAACAATTCTCTCACAAAAGAAACTAATTAGTTGAGAAAATAAAATTTAAGATCTTTTAGTATTTGTTCAAAATACTAGGCAATTGATTAAAAAGCTTTCTTGCACTTGTAATCTTGCTTATAAAGAATATCAAGCTAGATGCATATTTCTTAATTTGAATTGCTCGACTTTTGTAAGTTGTTACTCAATGTTCAAATCTAGGTTTTTTTTGTTGATCTATAGATGACTGTTGGAGCTGATTTATTAGATCAATTTCTTCTATTTTGTTAAGGAGAAGATCTCTCCATAAATCTATCAAAGCTAATTTGACCATCTCTCCTTATCTTTTTAATGTCAATAGATAAATTCTTAAAGTAATTTGACCTAGCCTCTTCATATCATCAATATAATCGGATCTTCTTGGTTGAGACCCTATTAGTTTTCATATAAGTTAGTAAATTCAACAAATAATTAAGAACACCGTCCATTAGTCTTGAATCTCACTCTCTAACCCCATTCTCTAGTATTCTATATCTTGTTATAATACCGATGATTCTATTGGAAACCTACAAAATAGCTATAGGCAAGTGAGCGACAACTTCCTCAATAAGTGGGATAGAGACAATAGCATAAATCAATCATCAAGCAACTAGGGTTTTCAAGCAAGGTTAATTAGAAGTAATGTATGTTTAAAGAAATGCCATCCTATGACGTTAACCAATCATTGTAAGATTAGAGAAATTACCCCCATACTAATCTAGATTTTAAGGAGTTTCATGCTAAACACTTCACAAATCGGAACCAAATCGAGGCTTGTGCAATGGAGAAACATGCTTCACCCAAGACTACCTTCAAACTATGGTCCCCAATCTTTCTGTAACCTCCTCTCTTATCACATAATTCGGCTAAGGGTAGAGAAAGGAGCATCTATTATCCTCATTGAAGAATTCATGTTTAGCTTAAGAATTCTAATCGTTTCCCTTAGCTAGTTATGTTGCAAGTCCGATTAGTAATTAAATCAAGTTTATATTAAATTACTTTTAGAGTGATAAAGCATTTTCATATAATCCCAAATAGGTAATACCATAAAACAACCAATACATAAAGTCCAACTCTCTATAACAACAATACAATATCCAAGCACATGTACTATACACATACATGCTACTAACCTATAGTCTCAAACAAGACATAGACTAAGGTCTCCAAGAATCCTTAAACAATACTCTAAAGTATGGTGAAGTACTAATCCCACTTACTTATAACCATTGGTAACTTACTCTTGACCGTTGCTTATGGAATAGATTAATTTTCAAACCTTAATTCATTAGTCATTAGTTTGTTTTGTATGTTTTTAGTTGTTTCGTCATAAATTTCATAAGTGAATTTTACTTAAAAATCATGATTTCTTGACCTTTCATTGATTTTCATAAGTTATCTTAATTGGCCAAATCCTTCGACTTATGATCTAAGTAATTTATAGTGGTTTTCTTTAGCTAAAAATTCTCTTAATTTGGTTTTGAGTAGTTTTCTAGTAATTCTCTTTGGTCCAAAAATTCTCTAAGTTACTATTTAAGCTACTCAAGGTTCATTTGTTACACTAGTTCTATCCTTTAAGATAACCTCTAAGCATCTCTAAGTTAAACCCCTTGTTACAATATCCTTTAAGCAACCATTTGAAATTGTTTTCTACAGGATTTTTAATAAGATCATCTTTTGACTAACCTTTTGCTTCCCTTGTTTTTACATTTTACTTGTCATTTTTGCTTCTAACCTACTCTTTGATTAACAATTTAGTGAAAATTTCATGACTAGAACCCTCTAAATCATCCTTTACTTTTACTCAATGTCCTATAATTAACTAATTTACCAACTTCCTTCCTAATTACAATTGTGGAATCAAATATAAACATAAAAAAACACTCCATACCAATCTTCTACAGTTTTATTATTTCCAAATTCCTTATATATTACATCATAATTCATCAATTGTTTTTAGTTCATAAAATTAGTCAGATACCAACTTTGTTATTTAAAGCGAACTTCTTACTTCTCATCACTTCTCATCACTTCTCACTCTCCAATCAATCCAACCACTCCAAAACAATTATACATACTCCAAATATGATTCAAACTCAATATCTAAATAAAATTGTGTGAGGAATTATATTGATTTTTGCTATATACACTGTTTTAAGCATTATTTTAGGCTCAAAAATCAAATAAAAATATGAAAAATGGTATCATAAAAAAAATCTGATAGACTAATTTAGTATTAACTTAAGATAGTTTGTATAAAAAAATTGAACTAGAAACTACATTGTTTACCTAATTTATTTCAACTTAAAAAATTGTCCAATTTCTTCGATTTCTTAAGTATGTATATAATAGCTATTAAATTTATACAATTTGATTTTTTTCTATATTTTATATACAAAAATATGTAAGAATAATTTTTTTCATAATTTTCTAGGCATTTGTGGTATTTTTGTAAAATTTTACGAAATCGGACAAGAAATGGACACCCACAATAATTTGAAGCTCTAGGCACTAGCGACTGCTCCCTCTTTGTTGACGATTCTAAGTAATGGGTATGGCTTCTGGTGGTGGTGGTGGTGGTAAAACTTCAACAACTCCCTAGGCTGACGTGCCTTCTAGTGAACAGATTACATCTTATTTTTGTATAATTTCCTAATTTATTTCTTTATATCCCTAACTCCATCTCCTAGTTTTCCTAAACCCTAATTTACATGTATTATCCAATAGAGGGGATTTCTATATTTTTAGGACTAATTTTCTAGTGCAATTTGATTTTCTTCTCTCTCCTCAATGTTTCAAGCTTAAGTATCATTAGATCCTTACATGATCCTTTGCCACACTTTCTAAAACTTGTCATGAATGATCATACATGCCTAAACTACTAATTTCTAGCTGCCTATGATTTTTTTATGGTTTTTTATTAATTTTTTGAGGGTATCTTAGCCTAAAATGAATGTATTAGGGTATGTTAGCTAATTACCACTATGGGTATATACTTAAAAATTACATACGACCCATACATATATATTACATATGTTGTTTTATGTCTCATATAAATTTTATTACATATATAATTTATCTCTAAGAGTTTATGAACTAACAAAATATATTTTACGCAGTTATGATGAATAATACTTAATATAGTTAAATTATACTATTTTAACTATATTATTATTATATTTTTAACATCTAGGCTCATAGGGTCTCCTTATCAAATATCTTAAGCATATTCATAAGATTATAGTTTAATTAGGTTAATTTCCACCGATATCTTAAATTTACCTATTTATCGAATATAGGGCTCATATTTCCACCTCCTTTCAAAAAAATTTTGTCCTCAAAGCTTCCATTATTTGTCTTACCTATTCCACATCTATTGACCTTAATCTTCATTCAGATATCTTTATCAAGATAAGATGATATATCATTAACTTGATCTTTTAAATAACCATGTCTCGTTTCTGTGAATTTATTTGTCAAGTACTCGAATGAGTTGCTCTCCCACTTGTATAACCTGCTTATAGGTTTATTACTTTTATTGTCAATCAGTTCAGCTTAAGACTATCTATTTATAGTACTTTGACATATTTCACATTTTGTTTTTTTTTTTCTTTTTATTGAAGATTTACCTATTTAGTATTTGTATGAATAGTTCCTTTAGCGCATAGTCTTCTTGTAGATCCATTAGTTTAAGTCTAATATTGCAATTGCATTCTTCATGAACTTACATAATGTCATCATATAGCATACCTCGGTAGTCTTTAAATCTTCCAAGTCTATGATACTTAAGTATGATGGTTATGATTTATCTTTTGATCCCTCTTATAGTTAAACCTTCACTTTTATCATTCTCCAGCTCAATTTTGAATACTAGCGTATATCTTAACTCTTGTCTTTATTCCTCATCACACCCTAAAATCTTTTGAACCAATTATCTAGTATGTTGAGGGATTGCTTCCTTACCATTATCACTTTAGTTAGATTCCTTCTTAAGTCCATACTATCTTCATAGTTAAGAGCTTGACATTTCATATATTAGCACATGTAATTATATAGTTGAGGTTGGCAAATCTAAATCCTTTTACAAGTTTATACTCGAATGGGATAAAGACTGATATGGTAAACAACTATAATTTAATTAACGGAATGGACATGATACTAAAGCGATAAGGACAAAGAATAATTTCCAATTTTTTATTTAACATAACATGGGTAATTTGACTTAAAGACAAAAAGGGTTCCTATAAATGACACAAGACTTGTAATAGATAAAGGAGTTAGTATGAGAGATATAAGAATCATAAATTTGCCATTCTCCTCTTGCTTATTCATATGTACTTGGTAATGCATTTACCATCATCACCTTCTAACCCAATACTTGTGCTTAGCTCCTATTTACTTTCATAGCCAACATGTAGGGTGCAACTTTAATGATCATCCCATAATTTTATCCTTATTGCACCAAAAATATTACTCTTTTATCTTCATACAATACATCAATTTACTTTAAACATTCTTATACAGGTATTCACTGTAACATTCTTTTACTATTGGCCTACTTTCATATCCCTAAACCCAATTCCATTTAAATTTTGTTTAATCCTAATTCTATGTATTCATCGGAATCCTCTTTGTATCCGTTCCAAATTATAACTCTCATAATTTCCTCTTTTTATTATTTACTTGATTTATTAAGCTTCCAATTATTTCTTCAACCTATCTTCTTAATAAAGTTTACTTTTATCTAAATTGTTCTTCATTATAACTTATCCCTTCTTATGAATAGATTAATCTAAGTCCTTAGTTACAACTTAACTCTATCATTTACTCCTTACTTCCAACTAGGTTAACTTCCACAAACACGTCTTATATTTGCAATGCATACCATATTATTCCCATTTGCTCATAAGGTGTGATAAATGTAAATCTCATGATAAGAAGTCTTTTTCTTTCCTAATTTAAAGCACACATATCTTACTTTCCTAGATAAGTTTACTTCTTAACCCTAAACAAGAGAGAGATTACCTTCGGTATCCATTTAAGTTTTTGTCTATTCCTTTCTATCACTTCTTATGTCATCCTTCATATTATTTTGATAATATCTTCCTCAAGTTTTATTTTGTAATTATCATACTATTGATCTTCCGAAATTCTTTCATCTTATCTCTTATCATGTTCTAGCTTTCATCTTTTTAGTTAAAGTTAGGTGCATCTCTTTTCATTGCTTACTAATTCTAAATGTCTTTGTTTTAACTTAATCTAGGTTATTTGATCTTTGATTCAAGTTGTTTTGTTCTGTTTTGTCCTAAATATTGAGTCACCTTAACGAATTCAAGAGAGTCAGTGATCTCTTAAAATAAAAAATCTTGATGTTACTCTTTATTGTATTTTTCTTAAGTCACTCTCTTCAGTCAATAAATATTGTAATAACATCCTTACCACTTAGGTATTTATTTTAATTTTCCTACCATCCAACTTGTGGTATACCTGTCATTCCTAAGGTAATGGAGTTAATGCTTAGACATTTCTTAAGTACAAAAGTACTTAGGAATGAATTTACATTTCTCAATTTCCTGGGTTCCTAACTACTACGTCAATATCTTACTTTCAAATATGATAGTTTATTCTATACTTTGTTACATATGATTCGCAAGCAGTATACAGTTTTATCTCAATTAATTTCTTTAGGTAAAATTCTCTTGTTTTGCTAATAAAAATTCCACCATACCTATCATAGTCATTTTTTTTTTTAATATCTACATTGCATATTTATTTAGTATATCTTCTTATACAAGTAAACTAATGAGATATCTCTTACCTATCTCTTATTTATGTATTCAACATTATAGCTCAACATAGAGTATAAATCTCTAAACTATTCTTTGAGTCATTGCTTCATATTGAATCAAAGTCATATAGTTCTTAACAATATATCTTATATCAATGTTTTCAACATTCAAAAATTATTATACTAATCTCATCTTCTATATTCATAAGAACAAAGGTATATCTTCTATGATATCCCCATCCTTAGTTATAAGAAACAACAATAGATCCATACTTGTAATATCATATTACTTATATTCAATCTTGTAATATCGCATTACTTTCGATTTGACAGTTTTATAACGTTTTTTGATTAAGAGATATGAACAAAAAGGTCATCTGTTATGTATCATGTTTATATACCTATTTTGGTAGTCGTTAGACTTAAGTTGATCTCCATATGTATTTTAAACTCGAAGAATTTGATGTCATTTAAGATAAGACATTTCTTATCCCATGACTTTCAGATTTTAATTCCATAACCTCAGACTATACATCAAATTGTATCCTTGCATCACAATTAGACTTCCGTCGGAATTTAATTTTACATTGAAGAAAATTGCATAAGGAATAAGCTTTACACAACAAAGAATTGTACATAACCTTCCATATACATCAAAATATCATATGTTTACTTCCCTAAATTCATTACTTTTAAGTACTATGAGATTATATTTATAAAACTAAGATAACCAAATTTATTAAAGAATACCAAATACTTCAAAACAACAAAAGTTCATTTCATAAATCCTAGCTTAAACATATTAATGGTATTCTAGTTTCTAGTCTATATTACTTTTTAAGGATCTGAATTATCAAAAGTTACTTTATCCCTTAACTTTTGACTTTACAAATTATCAATTCCTTTAAGATCAACACAACTTCTCGTAAAAATTAATTCCATATTTGCTCACCTTCATCTTATCATTTCCAATTCAAAATCTAAATTTAATCACCATACATTCCTACATCCTAAGATGTAGCTTCATATAATCTATTATTATCATTATCATTTGCTACACTAAGTCTTTTTCCTTCATTTATTTCATTAATTTCTACATGACTTTCCACTTAAATTTTAATAAAAATTTTCTCCTAAAGTTTAATATGGAATTGTGTTTCCTTTCATAATGGAAAATGGAACCAATTAACCTTATTATTCTTCATGCTTTACTTATTATCATAAGCTTAATTCGTCTATACTCTACATTCCATTTTGATCACAACACATTTCTCATCAATTACTATCAATCTCCCTTGTTCCTTAAACTATATAGCATTCAATTCTACAAATAACTTAGTAGCACAACGAATAATTTATTATTACTTAACTCTATGGTTCTTAACAGCTTATGTAAATCCTGCAAATTTATCTATTTAAGAGTAAAATTGAACCCTAATACTTAGATGATTTCATGAGTTATTAAAGCCGAGCAAGATAAAAATTTAGTAAATTAAAAATTTGAATATGTTATAAGTAATAAAAACATTAGATAATCGATCGAAACCTAAATCATGTACAAAAACTCTAAATCGCATACAAAAACCCTAAACCTGATGTACGTGCAAATACTCAAAATTAAACTAGAACTTGATCAAAACCCTAAAATTATAACTTTAAGCTTATAAAATGAATAAATATCACTTAATAGTGATATAATAATAGTCAATTATAATTATCGACTAAATCGCATAATCGTATAAAACTTTTAACGAAAACATTATAATAACTCGTAATTATTATAAACATAATAGGTTCCAATTAAATTAATAAATTTTTATAAAATCTCAAAATTAATTTATAAATATTATTTTTATGATTTATATGTTTAGAAAAATTACATATAATTATTTTTATTTTCCGTTTTCTTCCTTTTCTCTTCTTTCTTTTCTTCCTTCTATTTTTTCCTTTGTTGCCACATTAAAATTCTGCACACACTCAGCAATCCATGTGTTTCATTTGCCATTTACAAGTGTCACCAATTTGAAGGACAAAGGACAAATTAAATAAAGCAAGTGTCCTTTCTTAATTAATGTGGAGATTAATCAACATTTGCTTTTCCTTCTTTTTGTTTTGATTTTAGTTTGATTGTTGTTGTTACATGCTTGGACGTCTGGAACTTGGAGAAAAAAAAAAAAAAGAGAATTAGCCAAAGCAAAAACACACACACGTACAAATTACTAAATACTAAGAGGAGAAGAAGAAGAAGAAGATTAAGGGGATTTTGATAATTTATTTTATTAAAGAGTTTAGGTGAGTCATTTAATTATTTTTATACATATATATATATACTCTATAGTATGTATATGTATATTGGGTATTTGTTATATTTTTTTAATTTAATTTAATTTTATTACATTTAGGTATGCAAATATATATATATATATATTATATAAAGTATAAAATATGTACATGTATGTGTATGTGTATATAGTATATATATGCTACATATTTCCTTAGGTATGTACATGTATATGTAACTAAGTATATATGTGTATATGTACGTAGTATTTTCTTGAACATATTATATATGTGTAAATCGATATGCATATGTGTATATATATTTAGTATTTTACCTAATTAATTATGTATATATATGTGTGACTATATATAAAGGTATATATATGTACATAATATTTATTTTAGCATGTGATATGTATATACGTATATTATGTAATTCCGTATATATATGTGTACATATGTATATATACCTATTTCATATTTTTCGTATATATATGTGTGTATGTACAAACTAATAAGTATATATATTATTAATAATATTTGTATTTTAGTATATATATATATACGTATATAGTATGATCGTATATGTATATAAGTATGTAAAGTATAAATAAGTGTATAATATACTTGTACATAATGTATAAATAAGGATAGAATAATTTAATATATAACGTACCATATACGTATAAACATAAGTATATGAATAGTGAAATATACGTAAAAATACGAGTATAATTAAATAATATATACAATATACTATATTAGTAATTTAATAAATAAAGTAAGTAATATATATATAATAAAATAGAAAATAATGGAAAATTTGAAAAAATGTGCAAACTTGATACGTAACACCTTCATGTGCTACCATGTCATCATATATGTATAAATTAGGTAATTTTTGAAATTAATAATAATAATAAATAATTAATTAATTAGAAAAAAAAGAAAGTAGAAAAATTTGAATTAATAATTCTAAGATCCCTAAAATAAGTAAAAACAGATATTTATAGTAAAATAGGCTTCAAACAATAAAATTACTAACTATACAATCTAAGTAATTATTAAATCGTATATATTAAGAAAAACTTAAATTGACATTTTATAGTTGTTTAAGTTGAAATAATGAATTTTGTGATATTTTTATATTACAGTAAAAAATGCGAGTTATAATATTCAAAATGGACCTCACTATGAGAAAGTATGTTAAAAAAGGATCGAAATGGACTATAAGTTCAGAAGGATCTAAGCTAAATAGAAAAAGTTATGTGCAATTTGATAAAAAACTCGTATCGACAATTTCATGCAAATCAATAACCAAGTTAAGTAAACAGTACAAATTGCAAAACTAGTTTAGTTTTTAAACCTCGAACTTACTACTTTCCGTATTCCTTATTCTTAGGTGATCAAGACTTTAACCCTAATTTGCCATCAAATTATTACGACCATTAATAAACTCAATGACTAAGTGAGTACTCTTGATAACTCTACACTTGTTTTATGCTTGTAATTAGTACATTTAAAGTAAATATTAATAATTTGATGCATGGGGGTGTGCGTTATACATGTATCTGAATAATTGTTGTGTATTGTGTAAAAGATTGCAAAACATAATAGTTAAATAATTGATTGCTTGATTTATTACTATATAATTAAATGGTTTATTGATATTTGTTGATCACCTGATAAGTTGACTTAATAATATTTGACTTAACTAAAATTAAATGGATAATGCATAAAGCATGAACATTGCATATAATGTTCTGATTGTCACCTTACGCAGTTGGTAATGAAGGCCCTTAGAGGGATAGATTCTTACATGATTTAATTAGTATAATGCAAGAGCATCGATACAATAAGACCTTACTCTTGGTTCGTAGGTTTTATTGGTACTGGAGACACTAACTGTGGGTGGTTAGGGGTCACGTTTAGAGACCATTATTGTAGGATGTGAGTGTAGACTGCGGGGGTCACCTCATCGCTAGACCTAGATATATGTATACTATTGACTATTGGGAATAGAAACCTGTTTCATGAAACATGGAATTTCTATATATATTTATATATGGTTAAAACCTAGGTATTAGAGCTCGGTTATGATTGGTGCCAATGTATTTCCAACCTTTACTTCAGAAGACATTAAATCTGATGTTGTATGCATCATTGGTCAACTGCATATATACTATTTGGTATACTGCTTGTTCATACATTCATATGTTTGATAATAAATTGTTTGATAACCTGTTTGATGGTATAGTATGAGTGATATTTGACTAAGCTTTTGTAGCTTACTCTCTGATAGTTTTCTCTTGCAGGTTGCTAGATAATTGGGCATAAGCTAAGAGTTAATGTTAAATATCAGTGTCGAGGTACTTAAAAGTTAGAATTTGAGGATAGAATGTGTAAACGGTTTGAATTATTACATATAATTATTAATATTATATTTAGATTATATGACTTTCATAAGTTTAAGTTTTAGAACTCTATTATCTAATCCTATCGTTTGGTAGGAGATATCGATTCTCTATGGTTCTAATGGACTGTGGCTTATCGGACATCCATAGTCATTTATATGTTATAATAAGTTAATTAAATTAAGAATCGAAAACTTTAGTGACTAATTGTTTAGAGTCTTTAAATCTCTAGCTTACAAGATGGTTTTTATATTATAGGTGCACATGTAATATAAAAATTTTAAACAATCTTACTGGGCCCCCTTTAGGGTCATGATAGCTTATTAATCTTCACATTCATTTTAACTAGATTATGATAATCAATTGTCTAAACTTAATAGTTACCATCTAAATCTGTGATAAAATCATGAAAACTAAACCTACCTTTACTAACAAGATTCATCAAGTAGTCTTATATCCAAAACATTGTCATTTCGATCACTCCCAAAAATAACGTTAAAAATTATATCATTGAAACCATTACAATTGTAACCTCCTTATTTATCAATGTCATTTTCCTCATTGCAACAATAATAATACAAATTTCCTCTTATCCTTAAGTACTCCTAATCACCTAACATTTACAAAACGATTTACACAATAAATATATGAATTTTATGTAATTCCATAAGAAACATTGAACAGTACTCAATTGGTTCATCTTAAAACAACATCTACAATTAAACCTTATAATCCAAGCTTCTTACCATCTATTATTGTTACCTAACATAATTAAGTCAATGGTTTAGAACCCAAAAGTAATCACAACATAAGTTAGATTAGCATTACCTATTACTCTATATTGCTTTATATTATATATGATCTTATACACATATAACTTATTTATGTCTTACTAATCTAAATCTTTTACATCCTACTTACTTTCCTCACTCTTAGTGTTCCTAAGGTATTTTATTCTTTTTAGCTATAATGTTTTACGGTTAGTCTCAATGAGTCGTGCTTTAAGTAGATTACTAAGGACCATGCACCAATACCACTTTAGAATTATCACGTCCTAAACTAGAGAGTCATAATAGTCTCACCATATAAACTAAGGTAAGTTAGGAGTTAACCACTTAGCTACTAACTTAGGTACAGCTTATACAGGGTATTTACCACTTCCCTGTTTCAAGCCATCCAATTCTAAGTCTAATAAATATCAACCTGTGATGTAATTTTCCATAATAGTTTCAGAAATTAAACTTGTAGCTCAAATAATCAGGAAAATTAAGCTTCACAAAATCATTTAGAGTATAAAATCCCAATTTCAACAAATAGTTCTAAAAATAAATTGATTTGAGAAAATAGAGTAATTAATAAAGGTTTCTAAAATATCATAGGTTAATAGAGCACAGTAACAGTATCCATAATTGAAAACTAGAGGGTCACTAATAGAGACCTTATTAGTTTCTATATAAGTTAGTAAATCTGACAAATAATTAAGAACACCATTCATTAGTCTTGAATCTCACTCTCTTACTCCATTCTCTAGTATTCTTGAACTTAGTATAATACTGATGATTCTATTGGAAACTTGCAAAACAACTATAAGGAAGTGAGTGGTAACTTTCTCAATAAGTGGGACAGAGACAATAGCATAAATTAGTCATCAAGCAACTAGGGTTTTTAAGCAAGGTTAATTAGGTGCAATGCATGTTTAAAGAAATGCCATCCCATGACGTTAATTGATCGTTGTGAGATAAGAGAAATTGCCCTTGCTATAATTCAGGTATTAAGGAGTTTCAAGTTGCGTATTTCACAAATCGGAACCAAATCGAGGCTTATGCAATAGAGAAACATGCTCTGCCAAAGACTATCTTCGAACCACGATCCCCAACCTGGCCTAAATATCCTCTCCTATCACTTACTTTGACTAAGGGTAGGGAAAAAAACATTTATGCTATCCTCATTTGTATTTGGCTCGTGAATCTTAATCATTTCCCTTAATGGGTTATGTTACAAGTCCAGTTAATAGTTAAGTTGAGTTTGTGTTAGATTGCTTTTAAGGTGATAAAGCATTTTCATACAATCTTAAAGAGGTAATACCATAAAACAATCAATACATAAAGTCCAACACTCCATAACAATAATACAATATCCAAGGACATGCGTTGTACACACATAGGTTACTAACTTACAATCTCAAATAAGATACATACTAAGGTCTCCAAGTATCCTTAAACAATTCTCTAAAGGGTAGTAAAGTACTAATCCCACTTACTTGTAACTATTGGTAACTTACTCCTGACTATTGCCACCTTGCTCTTTAATCATCCTTAAAAATATACAATAGATTAATTTTTAAACCTTAATTCATTAGTTTCTTTTATATGTTTTTGCTTGTTTAGTCATAAATTTCATAAGTATTTCACTTAAAAATCATGATTTCTTGGCCTTTCATTGATTTTCATAAGTTACCCTGATTGACCAAATCTTCTAAGTTATGATATGAGTGATTTATAGTGGCCTTCTTTAGTAAAAAATCTTCTAAGTTTGGTTCTGAGTAGTTTAATAGTTGTTCTCATTAGTCCAAAAATCCTTTAAATTACTATCTAAGCTACTTATGGTTCATTAGTTACACCAATTCTATCCTCTAAGATAGCTTCTTAGCTTCTGTAAGTTAAACACCTTATTTCAATATCCATTGAGCTACCATCTAACTCTATTTTCTATAGGATTTTTAATAAGATCATCCTTTAACTAACCTTCTATTTCCTTTGTTTTTGCATTTACTAGTCATTTTAGCTTTTGACTTACCATATGAGTATCAATTTAGTGAAAATTTCATGATTAAAATCCTCTTAATCATCCTCTACCTTTAATCAATGTCCTATAATTAACTAATTTACCAACTTTCTTCCTAACTACAATTGTGGAATCAAATTTAAACATCAAATAACACTCCATGCCAATCTTCTACGGTGTTATTATTTCCAAATTCCTTATGTATTACATTACAATTTATCAATTGTTTTAAGTTCACTAAATTGGTCAAATACCAACTTCATTATTTAAAGTCAACTTCTAACTTCTCATCACTTCTCACTTTCCAATCAATCCAACCACTCCTGAACAATTATACATACTCTAAATATGATTCAAACTCAATATCTAAGTAAAATTATGTGAGGAATTATATTAATTTTTGCTACATACACCATTTTAAGCATCATTTTAGGCTTAAAGATTAAATAAAAATATGAAAAATAGTATCACAAAAAACTCTAACATAGTAATTTATTATTAACTTAGGATAGTTTGTAGAAAAAAATTGAAGTAGAAACTAAGTCGTTTACCCAATTTATTTCAACTTAAAGAATTGTTTAATTCTTTTGATTTCTTAAGTACATATATAATAGCTATTAAATTTATATAATTTGATATTTTTTCTAGATTCTATACCAAAAAATGTGTAAGAGTAATTTTTTTTCATAATTTTTAGGGTAGTTTTGTTATTTTTGTAAAATTTTACAAAATCAGACAAGATTGGTCACCTACTAAAATTTGAAGCTTTAGCTACCAATGACTACTTATACCAAAAAATGTGTAAGAGTAATTTTTTTTTCATAATTTTTAGGGCACTTTTGTTATTTTTGTAAAATTTTACAAAATCAGATAAGATTGGTCACCTACCGAAATTTGAAGCTCTAGCTACCAGCGACTACTCCCTCCTTGTTAGCAACCCCAAGTGATGGTAGTAGTCAAGCTCTAGCCAATCCTTGGGTTGATGTACCTTTTAGCGATTAGATTACACCTTATTTTTGTAAAATTTCCTAATTTATTTCTTTAAATCCCTACCTTTATTACCTAATTTTCCTAAGTCCTAATTTACATGTACTATCCAGTAGAGAGGATTTCTGTATTTTTAGGATTGATTTTCTAGTGCAATTTGATTTTCTTCTCTCTCCTCAATGTTTTAAGCTTAAGTATCACTAAATCCTGGCATGATCCTTTGCCACACCAACTAACATATGTTGTGGATGATTACATGCCTAAACTACCAATTCTTAGCTGCCTATGATTTTTTTTGTGTTTTTATTGATTTTTTACTAATTTTCTTAGGGCACCCTAGCCTAAAATATATATATTATGGTATTTTAACTAATTACAAGTATATATATATATATTTAAAAATTATAGACAACCCATACATATATATTATAAATATGTGTTGTTTTATGTCCCATATAAATTTTATTATATATATAATTTATCTCTAAGAGTTTACAAACTAACGAAACCTATTTTACGTGATTATGGTTAATAATACTTAATATAGTTAAATTATACTATTTGAGTGATTTTATTATATTTTTAATATTTGGGTTGAAGAACACTAGGCTAAACTCAAGAGGGGGGTAAATTGAGTTTATAGGACAAAATGCAATTCTTTTGAAAATTTCCAATTAAATGTAATAACAAGAGTGATGATAAAATAATAATAAGTGCGGAAATTAAAAGATATAGGGATAAAGAAAATCAAACTCGGATATAATGTAGAGTTCGGATTGCCTCCTAGTCTCCATGGACTCATAATGCCTCCAACCGATGACTTCACACCACTTTATTAATTTCTCAACTCAATGCTCGAAGAGCTACTCAAGCTTATACATAACTAACTTAAGTATAGCACTTTTCTCTCAAGATTGCCAATGTAAGGACTTTCAAGCACTATAACTAGGTCTCTTTTTGTTTGATTGCAAGTAAGTGTACAAGAGACAAATGAGAAGTAAAATGAGCCAAAGGATGTGAGAGAATGTCTTTTAATTGTAGTAGAGTTTCAGATCTTAGTTTCCTTTGGTAGGGTTGTTGAGCATTTATATCAACTCATTGAATTCTTCTTGTTATTACACATTAAATGCTCCAACGACTACTTAGATTAGACTTATCGACATGCCAGTACCTTACTCTTACTGGCAAGCCGATAATAAATTGCACTACTAACATAAACATCGACAAGTGAACTAACATGCTAGCTCCTTCAAGCTAGTAAGCTTTTCTTTATGTTTTTTAAGGCTTTACACCATCCGCCTAGTTCTTCCTTGAGCCATCATGCTAATAGGCCAAATATCGCTTGGAAATACTTTTGACAACTAACAAACAAATATACTTTGCAATCTAATTTCAAGATCATTTGATCACTACTGAAAAGATTATGTTTCTTGTAGAGATAATTGATGAACTTTATCATTAAGCAAGTTAATCAACTTTATTCAATTATCTCAATATGGTCAAATAAAACATAGTTAAATCATTTACTTTTATTTTGTTCTCATCAAAATTAATTAATGAACCCTAGGTTCAACAATTTCCCCCTTTTTGATGAAGACAAAGCCATAATTTACCTAAAAAACTGCCCCCTCAAGTTAACATTAGATCTCATGATTCTCAATAATTGAATAAGATTGAGCGAAATACTTGTGTAATGAGAGTATTGATCCTTTTTATGATAATTTGATATATTGGATATATTAACTTTGCAAGTACCATGATATAATATAAGTCTAAAGGGTTAAAAAGGAGATGACCATTACCCGCTTAACTTACCATTTTCCAAACACCAATATAAAATTTACTTTTCATAATAACAAAATATAAGTTCAATAGGTTGATAACTTAACGATTAGCTAATGACTTGAATTAAACAACTTGAATATTTCTCTCCTTGGCCTCATTAAAAAGAGGAGGATCCAAGTGGTGAAGAGGCTAACAAAGTATTTAAGTCTCGCTTGGAAATGGATGAACCAACATGTCGATATGGTAAGGAACCAGTATGTTGGTTTTGTGACCAGAACCGAAATTAGCTTACTATCTAGGAGAGTATACTGGCAAGTCGGTGTATGGGAATGCCAATTAAGCAAACCAAACCGAAATTAGTTTGTTATTTATGGGGGTATTCTAGCAAGCCAGTGATTAGGTGAACCAGCATGCCAATTGTTTTCAATTTTGTAGAAAATCAATTTAGTCCTCTTTATTGATCTAAGTAGCCAATTTAAATTGATTTGTAGTGATTTAATGAATATTCTAACACTTTAAATAAGTTTATTTGAGTCTGTTAAGGCTTGGAAAAACAAAATTTAAGTGAGATTTAAAGATTTAGCCAAAATTAAACTTGAAAACTTATGAATAGTATAACTAAGACGAACAATGCACATATAAGTAAGATATGTAAGTAGTCTTTGAGCTTTTGTGCACCAATACTTTAAGTAATTTTCAAATACATATTTAAGCATTGTAAGAGCAAATTGGGGCTTTGAGGCTTTATAAAATGAAAAATCATTGTAAGAGTTCCTTAGGATCAAGGTTAATCATGTAAGCAGATAGTAACTAAGTAGAGATCCTTTCATAATTTCAAGAAACGTTCATGCTCCAAGTATGATTAAAGTTATCAAGAAGCACAATCAAATAGCATTCATATTGGCATAAATAGGCAACAAAAAGCTCCTCATTGCATTTTAGTGTCTAATAAAGGTTTAGAAAGGTCAATTATACATAAAATTCAATTCAAGCTAATTTGACCACTCAAGTATGATTTAAGGATGAAAATAAACATGTGGAACCGGGTTTTGGGCACAGAAATCAATACATGACAAATTTATGCACGTGTAAACTTAAATACTATATGAATGACTTCAAGTGTACCCAAAACATGCTAAATGTGATATTTAATGCATAAAAACCATATGATCAAGTTTCTTATATGCCATAGTGTGATTTTTGCCAGTTAACTTACTTAGCAAGTTAATTTTATTCAAAAATGCTATGTTGGTTCCTATGTGTCTAGCACTCATTTTATATGATTATTCCCAATTCTCTTTTTAGAGTACAAAATCTTTCCTCACTTAAGGGTTTTGTAAAGATATTTTGATTGCTAGAATCAACAAATTCTAAGCAAATATCATTATTTTGCACATGATCACGAATAAAGTGATGTCTAACTTCTATATGCTTAGTTCTAGAATGTTGAATTGGATTTTTGGTCAAGTTTATAGCACTTATATTATCACATATTATTAGAACATTGGTAAATTTTAAACCATAGTCAAGTAATGTCTGCTGCATCTATAATACTTGGGTAAAACAACTACCGGTTGCTATATATTTAACCTTAGTAATAGAGAGTGTTATTGAGTTATGTTTCTTTGAATGCTATGATACTAATAAGTTATTAAGGAAATGACATGTGCTGCTTATGCTTTTCCAATCGACTTTGCAATCGGTGAAGTCAGCATCGGAATATCTAACAAAATCAAGTGAGGTGAACTTAGGATACCACAAGCCAATTTCAATAGTTCCCACAAGATACTTGAAATGCATTTGACCGCATTCAAGTGAGATTTTTTAGGGTAAGATTGAAATCGTGCATATAAACACATAGTAAGCATGACATCGAGCCTAGATGTAGTAAAATATAGAAGACTTCCTATCAGGCCCCTATACATCTTTTCACAAATGCTCCTTCCACTATTGTCTTTATCAAGTTTTAGAGTGGTGCTCATTGGAGTTGGCTTAGTTTTGCAATTTTCTATTTTGAACCATTTTAAGAGTTCCTTAGTGCATTTAGCTTGGTTGATGAAGGTTCCATCTTTAGTTTACTTAACTTAAAGACCTAAGAAATAGTTGAGTTCTCCTATCATACTCATTTCAAATTCATTTTTCATGCATTGGACAAACTCATTTACTAAATCCATATGAGTAGCACCAAACACAATGTCATCTATGTATATTTGGACAATTAGTATATGACCATTGTGTTGTTTAATGAATAGTCTTGTGTCAAGTTTCCCTCTAGTGAACTCATTCTTTATCAAGATGCTACTTCTTTGGGAGCTTGCTTAAGTCCATACAAGGCTTTATTAAGCTTATATACATGTTCTAGGAAATCACTATCCTCAAATCCCAGTGGTTGCTTTACATATATCTCTTCTTTGATGTAGCCATTTAGAAATGCACTTTTAACATCCATTTGACATAGTTTAAAGTCTTTATATGTAGCAAATGCTAAAATAATTCTAATGGCTTCTAATCTAATAACTGGAGCAAAGGTCTCATCAAAATCAATTCCCTCTTCTTGGTTGTAGCCTTTTGCAACTAGATGTGCCTTGTTTCTAATTACTATTTTGGTTTCATCTAACTTATTTCGAAAAACCCATTTAGTTCCAATTAATGGTCTATCTTTTAGTTTAGATACTAAGTTCTATAACTTATTTCTAGTAAAGTGATTTAGCTCTTCCTACACAGTTTGAATCCAAAATTCATCTTTTAGAGCTTTATGTACATTTTTTGGTTCAAGTTAAGATAGAAACACTACATTACTTAGATTCTTGAGTGAGGCTCTAGTTTGCACCCTATTAGATGGTTCTCCTATTATTAGATCCTTAGGGTGATTTTTCACAAACTCCCATTCTCTAAGTAAATCTAAGTTAGAGTTCTTAATAATTTCATCTTGCCTAGAGGATTCTTTCTCAATTGAATTGGATTGATTTTCGTTAAGACCAAGATTGTCTAAATGAGCACCAATGTTTTCTATTTCATCATTAGACTCTTTATATGCATATGTATCATCAAATGCAACGTGAATTGATTCTTCTACAACAAGAGTTCTCTTGTTATATACTCTATAAGTTTTACTAGTAAGTGAATAATCAAGAAAAATGCCTTCATCCGATTTCAAATCAAATTTCCTTAGTTGTTCCTTTCTATTATTAAGAATATAATATTTTGTTCCAAATGAATGAAAATATGATATGTTAGGTTTTTTATCTTTCCAAAGCTCATAGGAGGTTTTCTTAAGGATTGGTCTTATGAAAACGCAATTTGATATATAGCAAGCCGTATTAATAGCTTTGGCCCAAAAATATTTAGGTAGGTTATTGTCACAAAGCATAGTCCTAGCCATTTTTATAAGGGTCCTATTTTTCTTTTCAACAACTCCATTTTGTTGTGGAGTTCTAGGTGTCGAGAAGGTATGTTCTATTTCATTTTTATTACAAAAATCTTTCATTTCATGAGTTTCAAATTCTCCCCTATGATATCTTCTTATAGAGACAATAAGACCTTTTTCATTTTAGACCGTCTTGTTATAATTTAAGAATACATGATAAGTTTTATCCTTGTTAGCAAGGAAGAAGGTCTAGGTGTATTTAATGAAATTATCAACTATGACTAAGGTGTATCTTTTCCCTCTTAAACTTAAGGTTTAGGTTAGACTAAATAAGTCCATGTGTAGTAGTTGGAATGGCTTAGAAGTTGAGATGGCATCTTTTGATTTGAAAGATAACTTAGTATGTTTGCCATATTAACATGTTATATCCTTATCAAAGCTAATCTTAGGTAATCCTTTAACAAGATTCCCCTTAGCGAATTTTGATAAGACATCCATACTAGTATGTCTTAACTTCCTATGCCACAAACAACTATCATTGTTTTGAGTAGATAGACAAGTTTCAAGAGAACATGAAAACATATTGAAGTTGATTTTGTAAATGTTTCTTCACCTATACCCTTCAAAACAAATTGGTCATTGTTAATGTTTTCAATAGAACACTTTAATGCATGAAAGATTACTTTGTATTCTATATTACACAATTGACTAATTCTAAGTAAATTATATTTCAAATTATCAACGAGTAGTATATGCTTAATAGTAAGATCATTGTTAATGCAAATGTCACCTTCACCAATAACATGAGCTTTTCGGTTGTCTTCGAAGGTCATACGTCCTCTATCCTTCAAGTCTATAGATGTAAACTTAGATGCATCTCTTGTCGTGTGTCTAAAGCAACCACTATCTAAGATCCATTTGTTGTTATGCCTTGAAGGGCCTTACAAAACAAACAGTCATCTCTTTGGTACCCACTTTAGTTTGGGATCTTTAGAGTTAGTTGTTGTAATGTAAGCTTGTCCCTTAGGGACCTAAACCATTTTATTTTTGTTATATAAGGAGAGATTGCAACATAATACACTTGTATGCGTAATATAACCATATCTTTCACAATAGTTATAAGTTTTATTTGAGGCTTTAACAAAATAGCTTTTGTATACTCTATACACATTTTCTTTAATATAACCTATTCCGGTTTTGTCTAAGCTTAGCCTTTGTTTTCTAAGGATTTAATTCAAATTCTTTTCTCCATCTACAAATTTTGCCATTGTCCTCCTTAAATCATTTAAGCTTGATTTTAGGATTGAGTTTTCAATTTCAAGATGACCTAGTTTATCAATCATACCTTCATTATCCTTTGCCTTGAGTTTTAGTTCTTTCATTTTCCTTTCAAAATTCTCATTGGTTTCTTTTAATTTACTAAATTGTTCCTAGTACTTAGCTCTGCATTTTCTTTTGATTTCTCATTTTCAATTTTCAAGTATTCATTATCTTTTTCTAATCCTTCTTTTTCATCAACTATTTTGTTGTATTCACTTTTGATAATATTAAATTAATCACCTACCTCACTCATCTTCTTTTGTACTTTTATAAATTCTTTCAACAACTCATCATACATACTCCTAAGTTTATCAAAGGAAGAGTCATGTGAAGGAGAGCATACGTCATCATTGAGAGCCATGAAGCAAGTTTCGTTGTCGGAGTTGCTAAAATCCCCATCACTTTACGTAGCTATCATAGCTTTCTTTCTTGACTGTTTATCGGCTTTCTTAAGCAGTGGACAATATTGTTGAATATGTTCTAGCTTTTGACAATTGTAACATTTGATGACTTCTCTCTTTTCCTTCTTAAACTTAGAAGGTGATCCGTATCCATCCTTATCTCTTTTGATCCTTTTATTAAATTTCATGAACTTTTTAAACTTCTTTGCTAACATTGCAACCTCATCATGATCTTCACTTAAGTTCTCCTCCATGACTTTTAGAGCAATTATTTTCTTCCTAGAATCCTCTCCTTGTCTTTTTATCATCTCATGTGTCTTAAGTGTTCCAAGGAGTTGCTCTTTTGACATTTCATTGAGATCATGAGCTTCCTCGATAGCGATTCTCTTAGCTTCCTAATCTCTTAGCAAAGACTTAAGAATTTTGGAATTTATCTCAAGATTAGTATATGTCTTTCTAAGAACACTTAAGGGATTAATGATATTAATAAACCAATTATGCATCTCATTGATTGTTTCATTTGGATCCATCCTAAAGTTTTCAAATTTTCTACATAATAAGCTTATTTTTGTATCTCTTACTTTACTAATTCCTTCATATGTGCTTTGTAATTCATCTTATATTCCTTTAGCACTTTTGCATATACATATTCTATTGAAGTCATTTTCATTTATAGCACAATGCAAATTATTTATAGCAACTTCATTTAGATCAATTGATTTCCAATCATTATCCAATTAATCTCTTTCTTCTTTTCCTTCTATCTTAAATGGTCCTTAGTTAACTATATGTCATAGTAGTCTATTTTGTGCTTTCAAGAATATAGACATTCTACATTTCCAATATGGATAGTTACTACCGATTAAGAGAGCAGGCTTATTGATTACTTGTCCTTCTAAAAAACATAATGCATTAAATGTCATAATCTTTACCCTAATATGCGATTAAGTAAGTGATTAGAACCTAGCTTTGATACCAATTGAAGAACACTAGGCTAAACTTAAGAAGGGGATGAATTGAGTTTATAGGACAAAATGTAATTCTTTTTGAAATTTCTAATTAAATGCAATAACAAGTGTAATGATAAAATAATAATAAGTGCAAAAATTAAAAGAGATAAGGATAAAAAAAAAAAATCCAAACCCGGATATAGCGTGGAGTTCAAACCATCCCATAGTCTCCATGGACTCACAATGCCTCCAACCGATGACTTTGCACCACTTTATTAATTTCTCAACTCAATGCTCCAAGAGCTACATAATCATACATAATCTCTTTTACACACAACTAACTCAAGTATAGTACTTTTCCCTTAAGATTGCAAATGTAAGGACTTTCAAGCACTATAACTAGGTCTCTTTTTGTTTGATTGCAAGTAAGTCTACAAGAGACAAATGAGAAGTAAAATGAGCTAAAGAATGTGAGAGAAAGTTTTTTAATTGCAATAGAATATCATATCTTAATTCTCTTTGGTCAGGTTATTGAGCATTTATATCAACTCATTGAATTCTTCCTATTATCGCTCATTAAATGCTCCAACAGCTACTTAGATCAGACTTACTGGCATACCGGTACCTTACTCTTACTAGTAAGCCAGTAATAAATTACACTACCAGCATGAACATCAACAAGTAAACCGGTATGCTTGCTCCTTCAAGCTAGTGAGTTTTTCTTTGTGTTTTTTTGGGCTTTACACCATCAGCTTGGTTCTTCCTTCAGCCACCATGCTGGTAGGCCAAATATCACCTGAAAATATTTTTGACAACCAACAAACAAATACACTTTGCAATCTAACTTTAAGATCCTTTGATCACCACTCAAAAGATTAAGTTTCTTGTGGAGATAATTGATAAACTTAATCATTAAGAAAGTTAATCGACTTTATTCAATTATCTCAATATGGTCAAATAGAACTTAGTTAAATCATTCATTTTTGTTTTGTTCTCATCAAAATCAATTAATGAACCCTAGGTTCAACACGAGTCCTTAGGGTCTTTTTGTTTGATGTCTAGAGTCTATTCATAAGTTTCTAAGTCAATTAGGTTAATTTCACCGATATCTTAAATTTACCTATTCGATACCTATTTACCGAATACGAGGCTCACAAATAATATATTATTTGTAAATTTTTAACCCTTTAATGTATTAATGTGCCTTAAAATTATACATTTAAAAATTGGCATTTTCCTTAAGCAAACTTACCTAAGTCTTTTATTTTTTTAAAAATCAATATGATTTTAAGATTATGACTATTACAAAATTTTAAGGAATATAATCTTATAATTTTACAATCACATTAAGGGGTATAAAAATTTACAAATAATATATCATTACAAAATCTTTGGTAAAATTATATAATAAAAATATGCCTATAACATCTAAAGGTCATTTAAAATAAAAATAAATAAATTCATAAAATTAAGGTTAATTGTAAGGTGTAGAAAATATAAATATTTAAATAATCACACTTATAATTTTGAGTTAAAAATAACAATTTTTAGGTAACACATAATTTAAGCTTTCTAACTATTATATAATTATGGTTGTATTATGTTTGATTGGTAAATTATGAGTTTGTATAGTTATAAAAATCAGTATCAAGACACTACTAAATATATAACAAAATATTATTATATATATATGGAAAGTTAGAAAATTATGTTATAAGGTCAAACAAGACGTGATTTATAAGCTATGATAATTTTAAAATTTAATTGATTTGTGTACCTAACACATAACATATATTTTCAAATAAAAGTATATCTAAAGACTTTAAAATTATAAAATTTGCTAAAATTAAACATCACTTATAAAAATTATGCACGATTAAAATTATTAGATATATAATTTTTTTTAAATTTTGAATATAATATATTCTAATTTTTAATTTGAATCTCCATTATATGATTTCAACACTTGCTCTTCCTCTTTTTAGGTCCAAGCACAAGGTGAACAACCTATTCCTACAAAAAAAAAAAAAAAAGTTAATTCTAATGAGAAGGCAACCTTGATCTTGCTACACAACGATTATTTTCCCTTAAAAGCTTGCCACTTTCACATTTTCTTATGTTGAGAGCTTCTCATTCTCTCATAGAAGCCCACGTCTATGTTAGGGAAAAGGCATAACCAAAAGAATTGTGCCAAATAAGTGAATTTATCCAGTTGAGAGGCTCAGCTTAACCTACTTGACTCAGTGGTTAGAGTATCGCTTTTATACGGCAAGAGTCATTAGTTCAAATCCAATAGTAGGTAAACCGGCCCAAACCCTTACTTTTGCTAACATGATAACAAGCATGGACTGGCAGCAAGGAGTCAACTGAATCATAAAACCATTGGTAGCTTCCACTTGTGGCCTTCTTCGATCGTGACCCTCAAGGTCAATGAACTCCTTCCTTTCTTCTTCTCTTCATGTATGTAGGTTGCTTACCCCATCCCGAATAGACGAACAGGAACCAGCTAACCTAAGGAACAACCTCTTCTCGTTCAAAGGAACAGGAACAACATTTGACTTGCATATGTTAAGCATATAGCTAGCGTTCCTTCTAAGCTAGGATCAAACTCTTCTTTTGACTATGATTGGGCCTTGCAATGGTAGAACCTGGTGAACCGAACATAACCTTTTGTGGACCTTCCTTCTCTTATGAAATTGAGGCTTTGATGGGGTGCATTATACTGAACACCAAGCCAATCTCAACAAAGTACCTTAAGCCAATGTTCGAGTACTAAGTGTTACGGTTTTTATGGCCAATCTCCAGCTTTGACCTTTGCTGCTAAATTCTCATCTCCTCACTCGACCACTATACATACAGGGATACGCTTTTTAAGGTTAGATCAATTACTTCATCAAGATCAACAACCTCTAAAGTCGGTTTGTCCAAAGTCGAAGTAGCTACTGCAATAACTTAAATAAAAAAGAAGATCCCCATCAATCCCAAGGCTATCACCTCCAAAGGGTCCATCTCAAAATCTAGCAAAACTCTTACTTATAGAAATAAAAGTAACCGCTTCGGGGAAAGAAAGTGGTTTCTGTCCTCCCTAGGAATAAAGTAACTACTCCTGATAAGGAGAAAAGGCACCCCCAGCCACAAAAGCCAAAAAGGTTGCTAGTGAAATACCTTCTCCTACCCACATGTCAGTGGTGAGAAAGCCCCTATGAAATAAAAAGTATTTTGATGATTTGGAGTTTTCTTTTCTTTTTTTGTAATAGGAAGATTTCTCGGTTTAATTGCATAAATCGGTGAAGCTTAAGCAGAAATTTAAGAGTAGGGTGAGAGAAAAAGGGGGTGAGGGGGAAGCAACTAAATGCAATGAGTGGAGTTCTCTCCCCAGCTAAACCAGAGTCAGCGGAGCGTCAAGCCACTTGAAAGCATGATAATAGCGAACCGAAGAGAAAAGTCCAATAACAAGAACTATGCACGCAATGTATTGAATTGAAGAAAGATGAGCTTAAGAACTTAAAATCAAATCAAATTTCAAGCTAACTTATCAACTTTGTCATACACTCCTAATGGAAGCCATGTTGATTGCATGGAAAAAACCGTCAAAGCTATCAAGGTGGATTGAAGTTGCTTGCCCAGTTAAATTCAAGAGTTTTTCTTTCCATACTGAAAGTTTGGCACCAATCTTGTCAAGCAGTTGCTTGTGTCCTGCTTTATTCCTCCTAGTATTACCCAGCATGATAGAAAATACCCAAAGACTTCCTAAGGTCTGAAGTTACTTAAATCTCCTTCAAAAATCTAACCTATTCCTTCCACTCTAGTTCACCTTTCTTGTTTCCATCCCTTTGTAAGAAGGTAGAGAGCAAAACTAACCCAGCAAACCACTAAGACTATGCCTCTATTAGTAAAGCGTATACTTCTTGCAAGGCTTGCTAAGCTTCTTCACATGTTAGCTATACCATAAGCTTATGTTTCTATGATCTCAATCTGCATTTACTGGTAACGAAGCCTTATGTTATGCTATTGAATGCATTGTCGGAAGGATTTATGGGAGGATAGAATACCTAAGACTTGCTGCAATGAAGAGGAATTTGTATCATTTCAAATCCCTATTCTTATTGAAGAGAAGGAGAAAAACTGATATCTTCCTACTCAAACAAGAAGTACTTTAGACAAATCTTATTTATGTTATAATTCGACTTAACCTTATAAAAATCAAAGTATGGCGTATCCAACTATCTTGCAGAGCGCTTGTTATCTGTTGGGGCCCACTCCCATTGCTTTAGCCATAAGCTATCCAAGTTGCCAAGAAATAGTTCCTTTGCACGAGTAAGAGAGCAATGTATTTCCATGGGTCTTCTAAATAACAAAGTCTTTAGTAAGGTAAAATGAAGAGTGATCTCGAGTTGCCACTCTGTGCATCATAGGCTTTTCTTTCTCAATGGGAATCATAACCTAGTCAACCATTTTTTGAGGTCTCAAAGGCATGCGGAAACACATCAAAATTCTTGAATGGAAAAGAGCCCCCCTACCAGAAAGATGCAGTCCTTTACAACCTTAAGCCTTAACCTAAGTTCACATCAGTCAAAGTGGTGGAAGTGGAATTGGTAGCCCTTAAATAGAGGGAATGAAAAGACTTCACAAATTGGAATATCTAATGCTAGTGAAAGCAAGTGACATAGTTACTGGAGCACCTCCATAAGCGGTCTATAAAGAGTAAAGGCATTCAAGTTGCATCTAAACTAAATTAAGGGTAAGGGCAACCAATCTGCTTCATAACCAACATTAAAGCTACTACGTTCCTTTCCGACATCAATTCCAAAAGCAAGAAGCCACCTTAGGTGTGTAATCGACATTCCATTTTTTCTAATTAGCAAATGAAACGAAAATCAAAATTTGGTTTTAAATAAACTAACAAGTGAAAAAATACTATATCAAAACTAAAGTACAAGCATTAAAATGTAATAATAATTGTAGTATAAACACTAAAATGCAAAATAACTATAATGACTGTTAAATTTACCATTAATAAAGATACTAAATTGAAACCAAACTAAAAGATGAAGCACTAAATGGCAAAAAATAAAAGTTTAGACATTAAACTTCCAAAAGTTAAAAGTATATGCACTTTGGTTGCCTTAACTCCTATACATACATGCATACATATATATATATAGTCACTTCGACTTCTAAACCACTAAATAGCTCATACGATGATCAATATTGTCCCTCTTTTCTTTTCTTTTCTTTTTTTTTTTTTTAATTCAACCTACTTTGTGAGTGTAGATGTAAGTAGCACATACAATCTACTCACCTCTAAGCGATTGGCTTTAGGACACAACATTGAGCCAGGTGTAGCCATGTTGCACGTGCACTGTGCAAAAACTCAGATAATAATAATCATGACCCTCATAAGACCCCTCCTTCCTACATACATGGTGTGACAACCAATAAGTCTCTACTAATGCATGTTATGCATGACCATTAAATTTAAAAAGTCAAATATAGTTAGGTCCGATTTACTTGCGTGGCTAAACAGTCATCGTAGACAATCATCATATCAAAAAGATACTACTAATTTGTCACTCAATTTGGTTTGTATATCTTATAATGTCTTGGCAATCAAGGCAAGTAATAATCAATCACATGCATGATTCCTAATTCCCTAAAGCAGCTAGTTAATAGTAGTTATATAACTAAGTGTGACTTATCTACAAGCATAATAAAGTACAACAGTTATCAAAATACTCACCTAATTAGGTCGTCCAATAGTTGTAACAATTCAAAGGCAAGTCCATATCAAGTTTAGTATTACCTAATATTAGTTAAGGAGAGTACTAATAAGTTTTTGAATAATTACCTATCTAATTAACTAAATTCGCTGTAACTTCCGATTGCAGGAAAAACTTGTTTTTATCATGACTTTTACATTTTAACACTGATTTTTGCATTCTAATAGTTGATTTTTATCCATTTTTGGATGTAGATTCTCATGGTGCAGTCTATTTTTGTTGATGGATTATGCAATTTTAGTTATGGGTCCAGAAAGTTTTGGGTCTCCATGTTGTTGGGCATTTCTTGTTTTTTTCCTTTTTTTCTTTTTTTTTTTTTTTTGCATTGTTTTGGTTTTCCTTCATGTAAATTCAATTTTTATCAAGTTTTAAACTCTTGTTAGGCTTTGATTATGTTTTTGGACTTAATGTATTTAGGTTTATTTTTTTTTCTTTAGCCCACTTTTAGCTACTTACCTTAATTACCTAACTAATGGGCTTCTAGGCCTTATTTCTTCTTAATTCTTAAGCTAGGCTCTCTTTTTATTTCTTTAGGCTTAGAAAATATTTTAATGGACTTTTAGTTATGTTTT
Source organism: Lumnitzera littorea (assembly GCA_024138015.1). Lineage (NCBI taxonomy): Eukaryota > Viridiplantae > Streptophyta > Magnoliopsida > Myrtales > Combretaceae > Lumnitzera > Lumnitzera littorea. The sequence continues at coordinate 40,762,329 of JAMXBB010000007.1, read as the reverse complement.
GAATTTCTGCAAGTTGCTACCCAAGTTTCACTTTCCACTTGTTTTGTCAATTTTGGACTATTTTATGGGTTTTTAGCCCGTTTTTTCTATCTAAGGCCTACTATTCAAACCTAACGTAATTGTTTGGACTCAAAATTTAAGTTAACATGCTTTAATAACAATTTTATGTTATCTTTTAGTTCTGGTTAGTGGCGTTTCTTGGGCCACTTAAGTTATTTTTAAGCTTAATTAATGATTTCTAGCCTAATTTTGTATCTAAGGCTTTAGTATAGTAGTTAGCTTATTTAAACAAGTCCTAGACTACTATTATCTTTCCTACATCATTATTTTAGTAAAAGGTAATGATCTGGCCAGCTTGCAAGCAACTTTGTCATGGCTTCTAAGATGGTTGTTTTTTAAGACAAAAACTTTGGTTTTCTTGTTGTATTCACTCCTAGTTATGTAACAAATGTTTATTAGTATTTCCAAGACAAGATTTCAAGAGAAAAGTTGTAAAAATCCTTAGAATATGCTTGTGTGATTCGATCTACTTGTACATAGGTGTGCACTTGGAATTTTCTTCCATTTTCTTTAGGTTTTACAAGCTTACATGCTATAAATCTCAAAATATACAAGAGTCTCTACATGAAAAGTATAAGTACAAGTTTAAAAACTCTCAAACACATGACCTATTACATGAAAATGCTAGAATACGTATACAATTAAGTAAAGAAAATCATTCTACAAGGGTGGTGGTTTCCTACTTGCTTCACTTGCTTGATTTTTGGTATAACTCCTTGCCTAATCACACTCCACTTGCTCTTTTCCTCCTTGAATCTTTCTTTGTTATCCTCTTATATAATTTGTGTTGGATTTTGGTTTGGAAGTAAGGGGTGGTTCAGTTAGAAAAGTGAACCAAATGGGGGTAAATGTTTGGGGAAGGTCTGGTAGTGTTTGTGTACTCAACTTCAGGAAGTTTTGAGTGGTGAAAAAGATAGAAAAAAATGAGAGAGAAGTGGGTGGGTTTAGGGTAGCTAAGGTAGCAAAAATGAATAAGGGAAGGGGAAATAGGGTTTACATTATTTGGGGTTTGGAAGGGGGTGTTTGAGAAAGTTTATGTGTGTTAAAAATGAGTTGGAAAGAGAAGATTTTTTGGTTGTTTGCAGCTACATGGGATGTGAAAAGATGGGAGAAAAAGTAGGTTTTTACTCCCCTAATGCATTGTCAAAACAAACTATGTCATAGGGATCTTTTTATGGATGCTTTGAGATATGGAACTAATGCTAAAAAGGGAAATAAATTCAAATTTTCTACATTATTAGGTCATTTCATATTAGAATTGTGCATGTGTTTTAGTTTGAAATTGGTTAGCTTGGTTTGTTACGTTTAGTTAATGTAACCAATTATCTTTTGGTTATAATATTCTTCTTCCTTAAGCATGTACAATGCCACACTTATGTAGTTGATTAGTGCATGATTTAGCTAGTGTAATTTAACTAATATTATTTAGTAGCTAACATTAGTTAGTGATGTTAGATTATGTAATATAAGGTCCTTTATGATTAAATTTAGCTAAACTAAATCGTTTGATACTTTTAGGTAGAAATTATTAATTAATAATATATCAAAATGGAACTTAAGCATTCTTTGTTTTTTTCTTCTTTTTGGTGTTTTATATTGATTCTTGAATATTGGACAGCATAGATTAGAGATATTTTTGAGGTTTCAAGTCAAATTAGGGTTTTAATTGAATTTAGACTTTATTCATTTTAGAATTTCAATTTTTTAAAATTTTGTTGTATGTAAATATGGTCACATATGTATACTACACAATTCATATGTGTAGGGCAAGATTATTTCATTGATATAGCATTTTAATTGGTTTGATTAAATCAAGTTAACAATACATGGTATTTTGCACATTTTAGCTTAAATGATTAAGATTATATTATACTTATATGTATGTATGGTGTAATTATTCTTGTTGGGGGAAGGATGTTATTTTATTAATCTAATACTTTAATTGATTCGATTTAAATTAATTGGTATTACAAAGTATATTATTTGGGAAAAAAAATTATACGTATGCATATATATATGTGTAGGAATATACGTTCGTAGGGCTAATTCCTTAGCTTTATAAATTTTATTTGTTAGCTAGCTTAATTTAGTTAATTAACATTATTTAGGAACATCTATAATTGTTTGATATCGAATTGGTATGGTTCCACAATATCCATGTTTATTTTATTAATTTTAGTGTTATAATTTGTTCAATTTCATGCCAATCGATATTGTATGGTATATATTTTAAATATTTGTATGTAAAAGGAATTTACACATGTATATCACCATGTAAACTCATAAAGACAAATTCATAATTTTATTAATTTTGCTTTCTACCAACTTAATTTAGTTAGTTGCCATTACTTAGAGTTATCTCTAATTGCTTAATAGCTTAATAGCAAATTACACGATTGGGATTAAGTTATTTGTATATATACCATATAAGCATTACTTCTATAGGAGTAGGAATAAATAGTAATTTTATTAATTTAATTATTGTAGTTGGCTTTTAGCCAATTGTTATTATTTAGGAATATCTTCAATCATTTAATATCAAATTTTCACGATTTGCTGAAATTTGAATTTAACTTACTGTTTTAGTGCTCTCTCTACCTTTAGGGTATAATTTAGAATTTAGGGTTTTGTATTGGTTATGAGTTTTTTTAATTTTATATTGAGGTTTTCAAGTTCATTTTAAGGTCTCATTTTTAAAAGTTTTAGTTTGTTCATTTTCATTAGGCTTGTAGAATATTTATCAATGCTTGAGTTTGATTTTATATATAAGACATAAAATTTGTAGGGTTTATAGTCTTTCCCCCTTAGAAAAAGTTTCATCCTTAAAACTTGATTATAGTAATTCCTTTATCCTAGCATTCTTGCGATTATAAGCTTCGTAAAATTATAGAAATACTTGGAGTCGAGCTCGAATGGTCCTAATATTCCCTAAAGTTAACAAGCTAAATAATTAGAGTCTATACAATAAACTAAATCCGTAATCATAGAAAGATGACAACGTAATGGATTCCTAAAATATAACAAAAGCTTAACAACTATAAAATTTCAAGTCCTTAGTATTTTAGCTTATAAAATCTAGGAGATGATTAAGTTAAAAATACTAACTAAGAGAGTGAATCATTTTAATTTCTATAAAACCTAACTAAAACATTTATTTATAACTAACCAAACCATCTAGTTAATAGCCTTTATGAGGAACAAATGTAATGTCCCGGTTAGAACTCCTTCCACTGAGGTATTGTTTGCTTTGGTGTGAAATGCCGTACGGTTTTGTCCCCTGGTGCAGCCGTTTTCCAAGAGGTCACTCATCCTAAGATTGCTCCAGTGTAAGCACACTTAACTTTAAAGTTTCGACGTACTTCGAGTCGCTATACCAAAACACGCCTCGATGATTAGAGTTCCTCTTACCTGGCATGTAAGGGATATCACAACAAACAAGCTAAATAAATGACCATACAAGTGCACAATGGGTAACTAAATAAATAAATAAACAAACAAACAATTGAAAAAAAAAAAAAGAACAATCTATAAGTTATAGTGCAGCTACCATGTCCCACTTTTCTTCTTTCCATTCCCAATTTCTTACTCTTGGTCTTTTCATGTGCATCATTTCTTAGCTACCCTAGATGTCAACCTAATACATCATGCACCATTCCCCTATTTGACTTGACAGAAGCTTCACTTAACCTTTCCTAAGGTTTCCTTTTTGTCTTCTCACCATGTCAATCAATCCTTTCAAAGTACAAGATTAGGAAGTTGAAAACTCCTCTCGCTTTTGCTCTTCTCAACCAATTACTTCACTTCCCTTTAATCCATCAACCCTTTTTTTTCTTCTTTTCTCACTTTTTACAATTCAAAACACACAGTACTTTTCCCATTTTCTCTTCCTAACCGACTACTCTTTCCATCCCAACACCCACACTTCATTTTATTCTCATTTACACTCTAAACCCAAAAATAGCATCTACCTTACTTCCATCTAAGTTTCTACACTTTACAAGTAAACAAAAATCATCTATTCCGTCCCTATAAACCAATGCCCTAACTAGCAGATACCACTACCTTATCTTTTATTTTCACTTCACCACACTCATCACACCAAGGGGCTTAGGCAAGGAGGCTAACTTGAAGGAGGAGGCTATGAACACCTAAAGAACAAGGAGACTAAGCAAGAGGAGCTACCATTTTAGCACATCCATCTCTTCTACGAAGTGTAGTAAAGTCTCCTCCAATAGCTTTCCTTTTAGTGTTTTCTTTTAGGATATTGTATTAGGAACCAAATGAGGGTATAAAAATGTGTATGCATGTTTTCTTATAGTTTTCTAAGTTTTTAGACTCTTGAAGAAGTAGTTATAAGGAAATCCTTTATGTATATTGTGAGGACTTGAGTTTATATCTTAGTGAGCAAGAATGTAAGCTTGAATCATGCAAGGTGGTTAAACAAAGTTTGATATTAGATGTATAGGATTTTAAGGGTTTTCTCATGTTTCCTTAACTCACAACTTGATAATCTAGCTTAAAAGAATGTTTAGATATGCTCCTTATACGTAAATTTGATTTCTTTGATGAAAAGTCAAGAAAAGCTTTCATTTTGGAAGCTTAAAGACTATTCTAAAATCTGTCCACATTTAAAACATTTGACATAATAATGTGTTAGAAAATATTAAAGTGATTTAAAACTCATCCAAGTAGTGTAACTATCATACTAAGACATTAAGAGGCAAAATCAAGCTAAAAACGTGTTATGGGCACAAAACTGACTCGATCAAGCCTCAAAAGTTCCTTGGAAAAAATTGAACCTAACTTGAAAGATAATTTAGAAATATGTTTGAATAATTTTTAGACTTAAGCAAGCACGTCAGCCTTAGCCCTTGAGCTCTAAATGGCTAAAATGCGTCAAATACTACAAAATGGGCTAAACCAATAAAACTTTAAACCCAAGGAGCTAAGAAACTAGAATTTCCAAACTTTGTGAATAAAAATTAAGACTCAACTCAATGATTCAAGAAGTCCAAAAATAATAAATAAGAAAGCCAAACTCAAGAGGCCTTAACAATAAGGCCTAAAAGCCCAATCAAGAAACACAAAGAATAAAAGACTAAAGTTGGACTAATAATTAAACATATACTAGTAAAGAATTGATCTTAAATACACCCTAAGGCCTAAATAAGAATTTATAACCCATTAGAAATTGGAAAAGTATAAATTAAGAACTAAGAACATGCAAAATGGAACCACTAAGCCTAACAACTAAGAGGTCCATGACTTTTTGGACCAATATAAAAAATTGCGATTATGATGTCTAAAACCAACTACACCATAATGAAAAACACTCTAAAACAATAGAAAACAACTATAAGAACATGATTGGAGTTTAAATGAAAAAGTTATGGTAAAAACAAGTTTAAGTCAAAGTAAGGAATTATAGAGAAGATAGTTAGCTTAGTAGGAAATTTTCATTTTCTTATTTATACACCTTCATGATTATTTCAAATGATCCTAACATTGATTCGGACTTGCCTATAGACTATAATGACCCATAGTTCATCATGGCTGAGTGAGTATTCTGATGACTACTATGCATGTATTTGTTTATAGAATAGCTGTACTAAAATTTAAATGATAATTGGTATACTTGGGGACTTAGGAATTTGCATGTGTATGACATTTCATGCTTATTGTGTTAAGACACCTTAATATAAGATAATGAACTGGCTGCTGTATAGTCACTTATAATATACCTAGTGTTTATCTGATGATAATGAGTGGTCACTAAAATAAAATGGATCTATTGATTTTTAACCTTAACCAAACTAAATCATGCATGGTACGACTTGCATCATTTATATGTTGGTTGTTATGTTACGTGTATTAGATGGAGGGGTCATGTAGGGGTTGTGATTATTATATTTGAGTTTTCACATAGTAGATATGGGTGACATGGCCCCATCCTAACCTGCAGGCTTACTAGACATTAGAGACACCAATTGTATAGCAATGGGCCAAGTCCTAGAGTCCATTGCTTAAAGGTGAGTAGATTGTGTACATACTTACATTTATACTCTTGGTTTAGTAATTCAGAACTTGAATTTGATAATATGAGAAACTATAAGGGAAGAAGGAGCAGAGTGAACATGAGATAAGTGTGTTTAGTAGCTAAAGGTGCTCGGAACCCGAGTCTAACTATTCAAGTAACTCCAACCTTAGCTTCAAGGGCGAAATCTCAAGCTATATGTAGTTACCAATTCAACTATATATATTTGCTTAAATATATGGTTGTTTACATTCATATGGATGCATAATTTAACAATTTGATTACTGTGTGAAAGGTATAGTAAGAGAGACTACTCATTAAGCAAGTTACAAGCTTATACCCCCTTATTCTCTTAATGTAGTACAATCTATGACTTGTGCTTAGGCATGCTATGCCTAAGGTTAGCCAAGCTCCCTATGTTCTACTATTTTTGTAATTTGTATCATACTTGCTCTATTTTTTGTTGGTTGATATTTTCACTTATGTTTAACTTGAATGGTGAATATTTAGCTATGTTACTTAATTAAATTTTAATTTATTATGATTTACTTAAAAGTTACACTTAGAAAGCTACCTATTGTCGAGCCTGATTTTTCGGTTTTCTATTTCAAATTAATTTCTCATTTCTTGATTAATAGTAAACCTTAACCCGTTTAATATTAACCCTCGACTAAAGAAATTGAGAAATTGAGAAATTGAGAAATTTTGATTTTTATTTAGAAAAATTTTTGGAGTCGCCACTCAACCGAAGTCGGAAAAAGAAAAAGAAACCGTAATCAATTAGGTGGATTGATCACGATTTGACTACCGGTCTTTGATTTCAATTTCAAATGAAGAACCAAAGCGTTCCAAGTTCGGGCGCTAACCTATTAAACCCTTAACGGGTACCACTATCTATTTACCGAAATTATGATTATTTTTCTAATTATAATATTAAAATAAATAAATAAATAAATATATAAAATCAAAAGAAAAAAGAACCTAAATTTAACATATTTTATTGTCGCTCCGAAAGTGCGTACGTACCCGTTAGCCAGGATCAAACGATCGTAGTTCTTTCGAAAACTTTAGTATGTTGATTTATTTTAATTTAAAAAAAAAACTGCCCAAGTTTATGTTTTTAATTTATTCGATTTATTAAAAAAAATATAAAGGGCCTTAACTTGTAGGTAATAAAAAAAAAACCTCTAAGATATTATAATCTTCTTATAAAAGCTTTGTTTTGTTAATTTTTATTTTTCAAAGAAAATTTTCTATATGAGGATTTCTGTGAAAAGAAGCTAATCCTAAGCTAATATACATATAGATCCATACTTATACTTCTACTATTAATAACTATTGATAAAATAAATTAATAAAATCATATAGCATACCACCAAAAAAACTCTTAAAACTAATATTTTCATACATTATATTAAATAACTAGGGGATTATTAATATAATATTAAAAATAAAATAAAAAGAATAGAGCAACCGAATCAAATTTGGCTCTTATGCAGCAGTATGGAAATTATGTGCCCATGATGGAGTCTGCCGGAGTTGCATGCAAACAATGCAATGCAGTAGGCTTAGGAGTTGCGCGGATGATATTCGATTCATCGACGGTATATGGTGTGCGACTGTAGATCAACGAGGCGAAGATGAAACTGGTCGCGTCTTCGCCATGCGACATATTGTTCATTGATATCAAGCAAGTACACCTATCAGTTTTAATATAGTGGATGTGAGTTCGAGTCGATCCCTCAAAGACTTCGAATACTAATATTAACCTTAGCTCTATTATCTAACCGAAAAATTGTAATGAGTTGAATGAATTAAAAAATACTAAAATTAACAAACTAAACTAATTATGAGACTTGATTAAGCAATTTAGAAAGCAATAAAACTAAGAATGACTTCAAGAAAGTAATAACGTATTTAGAAATTATTTCCCCTAGTGTTTAACATGTGATCGCTTAAAATACATTCAATTCAATTTCTATTATTCTTGACCGGAGGGATTCACAATTAAAGTGAATACCTTTCTCAAGCATATTAACCTTAATCCTAAATTGTTTACCAAAATCTCTTCACTTAGTAATATAACTTAGAATTGCATTAATGTATAATGAATTCCCACACAAACAATCAACTTTCCGAAAGAAACATGTATCTTATCTCTAAATATACATGTAATTCTCTCCAATTATGCCAAGATCTAATTACACATGTAATTTCTCAATCATCATGCATAATATCATAAATTGATACTCTAGAAATATCAATTAACAATTAAACAACATAATTGAATCAAGAAAAGATAGAAACTTTATTGAAAATTATAAATCAACCTAGGAGTCACATGAAACCCTAAGTTCCATAATCCTAAATACATAAATTCTAAGTTATCATAATGAAACTAAAAATGAGTTCCAACAAAAGCATAAAATAAAACATGAAAAACCCCTTTGGTGGATGAAAAATCTCCTCAATCTTGAAGTTGGTATTGCTTTTGCTTTTTTCCTCTCCTTCTCTTCAAGTCTCTTCACTTCTCGAGTGTCCAATCTCTCTTGTGAAACCCTAATATGTCCTTTTATAATATATTGTAAGGTTTCCATTTTCGTCACCAGACATGGCTTAGTATACGGTCATGTCCCCAAGTTGTGTAACTTTCTAACCTTGGCAAATTTTTCTGAATGGACACAGCTTGGGGACATGACCGTATCCTAGACTGTATAACTTCAGAACTTCATAACTCATTCATTTGAACTCCAAATTGAGTGAAACTTGATTCCTTTACTTCATTTTCAATCCAAGAACGCATTTAAACCTTGAAATCAAAATTTTACTCAATTAAGTACCAATTTCTTAAAAGAAAACCAAAAATGTAAGGGAAATACTAAAAAATAACCATATGAAATATGTTTAAAATCAGAGTTATCATTCGTCGAGTGTAGGACGAGGATGGAGCTTGCCACTGATGTACTTGCTGATTGAAGTAGCGTCAGAGCAATTGAGAATTGTTTAGGGGCGTGGTTGTGGTCGGTATTAATGTAGTGCGGCAGTGAGAGTTATCGGCTTGCGGCTAGAATTTGTTCGGAGTGTGTTTGCCAGTTTGGTATAGATTGCAGATGTGTGGTGATGGTGTGCGAAGTGATTAGCGAAGTGGCTTGAACTGATGGACTGAAATTGATCGTGTATGTGGGGGTTCACCCTTTGTGTAGTAGGCTGTCGATAGGGATGAGTCTATGAAGCGCGGGGATTATTCAAGCGGTTAATAGATAAATAGCTGTGTATTGCTACCATGTCAGGTTGGGGTATGCATTGGAGTATACTGCGGGCAATGAAGGAGAGAAGATTTATGTTGTATCAATCAATGTGTTGTTGCTGCCTCGTTCAGTGGTGTTGGCACAGTGGAAGACATGTTTGGTACTCCTATGGATGCTGCAGCTGGAGTGTGATTTCAGTATCAGTTGGAGGTTGTTGATCGTTACTACTATTCTATGGATCGAAGATTACTGGCGACCAGGGGATGGTGCTGTTGTTCAAGGGATAGTACTTGAAGTGTGCCTTGTCCTTAATTCTTTGGCAATGGCGAGAGTGTTGTATGTGCCAAACGTGCGGTTCGTGAGAATTTGGCTACTATTCGGTCGGAGAAGGTGGGATTCAGTTGTGGACAGCAGACGGTATGGACGATGACATCGGCAGTGAACCTGACTTCTGCATTGGTTGTGCAGCAAAGTGGCTGCTGCTACTATTGTTGTTCAATTTCTATGGGTCGCAAACAATAGCTTTGCTGCTGATTGATTTTAAGGGTTGAAGGAAATTAGGGTGTTTTCTGTAGTATCTCATAGGGTGTTGTAGCATGTATGTGTGTTTATAGAGTCTAAACCATATCATATCTTATCATATCTAATTATATCTGATTCGGTAATTAAACTAGGTTCAAATGAATTCATATCCGATTTAACTAAATTCATATGATTTAATTAGATATGACCCATTTTCATCTTGTTTCTGCAGGGATAGAAAAATAAAGACATAGATGCCTACTGAGACTCGAACCCATGACCTCACATTAAATCCAACCTAAATACTCTGATACTTATTCGTTAGGTCGTTGGCCTGTACCTTCACATTCAGTACAATTAAATTATACTTAAACTATCCGATTCCATAAAATAATTATTCGTACTAATCTAAAACTAAAACTAAAACTAAAACTATTTGTTCCTAATATAAGTTAATTCCTAAAAATCATAAAAAGTCTTTTTAATAATTTTTTTCTTTTCTTTTTTTTTTTTTGGTATTTTCATTATTTTGTATTTTGAATTAGGACCCTTTTTTTGTAAAAATAAAAAATCAAGATTACAGAGGAGCAAAAATTAAGTGTCTACAATTGCCGATCTTTGTGGTGAAGTTTGAGTAAAACTTTGCTACAAAGACAAAAGAGACACCATTTTTGGCTCAGAATGACTCTATCCTAAGGAACGTTATGATACTTAACGAGGGTTAGAATAGCATGGGGTAACGCCTTTGTGAGTTGGCAAAAATCCCTAAAAAGAATAATGAGAACTCAGTCGTGTCCTGATGAGCTGACTAACCAAAGTGGTCAAAGCACCCTTTGAGCTGACTAAGACCTAAAAATAAGGAAAACTTGGTTGTGCCCTAATGAGCTGACTAACCAAGGCGGTCAAAGCGTCCTTTGAGCTGGTTAAGACCTAAAAATGAAGGAAAACTTGGCTGTGCCCTAATGAGCTGACTAACCAAGGTGGTCAAAGCGCCCTTTGAGCTAGCTAAGACCTAAAAATAAGAAAACTTGGCAGTGCCCTGATGAGCTAACTAACCAAGGTGGTCAAAGTGCCCTTTGAGCTTGCTAAGACCTGAAGAATGAAGGAACTTAGTTGTACTCTAATGAGCTGACTAACCAAGACGGTCAAAGCGCCCTTTGAGCTGGTTAAGACCTAAACATAAAGAAACTTGGTAGTGCCCTGATGAGCTGACTAACCAAGGCGGTCAAAGCGCTCTTTGAGCTGGCTAAGACCTTAAGAATGAAGGAACTTGGTCGTGCCCTAATGAGCTGACTAACCAAGGCGGTCAAAGCGCCCTTTGAGCTGGCTAAGACCTAAACATGAAGGAACTTGGTAGTACCCTGATGAGCTGACTAACCAAGGCGGTCAAAGCGCTCTTTGAGCTGGCTAAGACCTTAAGAATGAAGGAACTTGGTCGTGCCCTAATGAGCTGACTAACCAAGGCGGTTAAAGTGCCCTTTGAGCTTGCTAAGACCTGAAGAATGAAGGAACTTAGTCGTACCCTAATGAGCTGACTAACCAAGGCGGTCAAAGCGCCCTTTGAGCTGGCTAAGACCTAAACATGAAGAAACTTGGCAGTGCCCTGATGAGCTGACTAACCAAGGCAGTTAAAGCACCCTTTGAGCTGGCTAAGACCTTAAGAATGAAGGAACTTGGTCGTACCCTAATGAGCTAACTAACCAAGGTGGTCAAAGCGCTCTTTGAGCTAGCTAAGACCTAAACATAAAGAAACTTGGTCATGCCCTAATGAGCTAACTAACCAAGGCGGTTAAAGCGTCCTTTGAGTTAGCTAAGACCTAAAAATGAGAAAACTTGGCAGTACCCTGATGAGCTGACTAACTAAGTCGGTCAAAGTGCCCTTTGAGCTAGCTAAGACCTGAAGAATGAAGGAACTTGGTCGTGCCCTAATGAGCTGACTAACCAAGGCGGTCAAAGCGCCCTTTGAGCTAGCTAAGACCTAAAAACAAGGAAACTTGGTCATGCCTTAATGAGCTGACTAACCAAGGTGGTCAAAGCGCCTTTTGAGCTGGCTAAGACCTAAAAATGAAGGAAACTTAGTCGTGCCTTAATGAGCTGACTAACCAAGGCGATCAAAGCGCCCTTTGAGCTGGCTAAGACCTGAAGAATGAAAGAACTTGCATTGGGATAGCACTTCGTGAGCTTGCTAAATCCCTAAAAAATAATATGAATCTGGATAGTGCTCCATAAGCTGACTAAAGCGCTAAAGAAGATATGGATAGGAGCACTGCTCTATGAGCTGGCTATATCCTTGATAAAACGGATAAAGAGTAAGCACCCTTTAGACTCGCTTAAACTCTATTGACTAAGAAACAAAGCTAACTTGGAAAAAACTCTTGACTTTGAGTAATTTACAAACAAGGGACTTGGTGAAAATTTAGCCACTATGGATGAAATGGACTGGAAAATGAATGGAAAAACTTGTAACAAGCCTCTACTTTCTCTCTCTCCTTTTCATGTCTTTTCATTTTCTTTTTTTTTTTCCTTCTTTTTCCTTGAAAGTTTGCTAACGGATACAAATCCCATATTTAAAAGGAAAATGCTATAATCATGTAGGGTATCTCATATGTACCTTAGTTTGTAACCTGGACAATGAGCTTCTTGGATAAGCCTTAGACATTCATTTCATAAGGAAAAGGTAACTCACAATTAGTATAGTCGAAGAGGACTTCCTTACGCACTCTCGGTCTGGATTTCACTCTTGATTACTATTCTAGAAATTATAATCCAGTTTGTAAGTAATACGCTCTGATCGATCTGTTAGGTCTTTTTAGGTTCAGTATTATAAATTAGGCTTTTGGTCAAATGGTTTCAAAAGAAGTTAATTGAGAGGGCTTATTTTGAAAGAAGTGCTTTCGTCCAACCCAGGGGGTACAAGTCAAGAACCCTTAGGAATGAACTAGATGTGTGCTTGCCCCAGTTTCAAAAATAATTTTTATCTTAGATAAATTATTCTTCAAAATTAGAAAAGCTTTGAGTAGGGAGGTATTGTGGGTGAGAAGGTCTTGTGTTTGAGAATTAAGTGGATAGAAAGGGTTTATGTTCGTGATTTAGAGTATGATTTTGAACTGAATATGGAGTTTTTGGTTTGTGGTTGAGAACATGATTTTGAATGAATATGAGGTTTTATGTTTTTTATTGGGAATGCGATTTAAGGCCTTATGTTTTTTAGAGCAACTTGGGCCTTATGTTTTTTAGAGCAACTTGGGCCTTCTTTGATTAGGGATTTTCTTAAGCTCGATATTTGGGTATTTCTTCATTTTCCTTTTTCCTTTTCTTTTTCTTTTTCTTTTTTTCATTTCTTTCTTTTCTCTCCCTAAAAATAACTATCACTTTTGTCAAGTTTTTGTCTTTAGATGAATCAAGGCCCTAAATCCATAGGTTTAGAGTGCATTGGCTTGAGTAAGGTATGTGTGGCCTTTAGGGTATTTGGAAAAATGTTAGCTCTTCTTCAAAGGGAACAATTTATTGAAAACAAAAATTATCCTTGAATTATTATTACTGAGGTAAGCACAAATCAGTTTTATTCTTTTCTCCTAATCAATGACCCCAACCTCCGAATTGCCCCACTATAGGGTGGTTCTTGATAGGGTTTTCATTTGAAATGACTCCAAATCAGTCCAACAAGGTTATCAAAGGATAATTGCGTTTGGGATTTGAAAATGAATGCCTAACTTCATTTCAATCTGTGTATCAAATTCAAAATGGACCTCCTTTAAGGAATGAATCCAAAATATCCTCACCATGATGTCTCTTAACTCTCAAAGTGTTTAAGGGTTAGTGTATAGGATATAGCTTGCCTCTTTTCATTAAAAACTTTTTAAAAGTAAGTTACCAATTCCTTACATAAGGATGGATTGACCTTAGGGTATTGACCTTAATCCCTAATTCTTTGGAACATGCCCCAATTGTGAAATTTCAAAGACTAAATGCCCCATGGCCCAGACTTATAGGTCTTAACGCCCTTGAGCTTCCATATGTGATTTTGGGTTAGGTTCTTTAGAGTTCGAATGGGCTGGAACTAATAACTTTTGAAGTACAAGGGACTAATGAATTGCCCTTTTTGTTTGTACCAAAGATCAAGCTTAAGATAGTGTTTCATGCCTTTGTGTTTTGACTCGGTTTATGGTTGGACTTGATGGCTCAAGCCATAAGTTTGTTCAACTATCTTGATGAGCTAGGGTTCGGGTTTGGTTGGTTATTTTCTCGGGCCAAGTGGATCTGTTTAGGTTAGCTGTCTTAACGGACTAAGTAATTGTGTTTGTCCCGAACCCTATAAGGATTTGTAACCGTTAGCAAATTTCTTTTCTTTTTTTTTTTTCTTTCCTTTCCTTCTTTCTTCTTTCTTTTCTCTTTTTTTTTTTTTTTGAAAGAGAGAGAGAAAAATTTGAGGCACTTTTATGTTACAAAGATCAAGTGATAGAATTGTAAATGGATGATTATAGAGGATTGCTTTCATGGAATTCTATATACAAGCCGAGAACAACATTACCGAGAGTCTATTTACAAATGAGGAATTCTAGAGAATAAAAGACTAAACAAAGAAAATATCTAAATCTTATTTATTCCAAATGAAAAAGGATATTTGCAAAATGTTAAATTTTCCTAAAAGAATGAATATCTTTGGTTGGTAGAATACTAGGCACAATGATAACTATCTATTATTTTACAAGTTTGATTCTCTTCTTTTTGCTTCTTTTTTTATTTTTATTTTTTGTTTTTTATTTACTCCGTGAGGGTTGGACTCAGCTGATGTGGGGCCAAACAAAAAGCAATAGATTCGGGCTCCCATAGATGTATGAAGGCCCACATTAGAGTGATGTTCACGGGGATCTTCTATAGAGAGAAGATGGGCTCAATCTTATTCTTAATAAACTCCTGTTTATTTGGGCTGAAGAGTCGAAACTACGTTTGAAGCAGTTTTTGAGGCCAATGCGATAAGTGGACATGAATGTCTTTAAAAGACCCTTGACTTGATCCAGCCATGACTAATTAAAATCAAAATTAAGGTTACAATTACAACGTAATCTAAACCTTACATAAAATTTTTTACAAATTATTTATAAGGAAATATTACAACTACAACTTCACAACTACCTTTATCCATTTAGGTTTACCACATCATAGATTCTTGTGAATTTTTTGAAAAAAAGTTTTCATGTAATACAAAGGGTGGGTTCTAAAGGTTCTCAAGTTCTGCAACCACTACGTTTTTCAAAGTAACGATTCTGCAGTCGTATCTAAACTTGAGTGGGGTAACCTGATCGGCTCCGAAAGGTGGTTACCCTACAACATCCAAAGCTCACACAATGGCCCCCCTCCTAGGGTCTTAAGACGGCCTGGTTCTGACTATACCTACCATGTATTTATAATGCAGAAAACAAAATAAAAGTAAAACCCCCCAAAATTCCCCCCTTAAATAAACTGCCACAACAAAAATAAAAAAGTTAGTAAAAAAAAAATAAACAAATACATAAACTAACATACCTAAGTTCTTTTTTTATTTTTATTATTTCATCTTTTTATTATTTTTTTTAAATATAATCCTATTTTCAGCAACTTCTAGTGGCTAACCCTCTAGTACTCCCTAGTAGAGTCGCCAAACTATCGAGCCTGATTTTTCGGTTTTCTATTTAAAATTAATTTCTCATTTCCTGATTAATACTAAATCCTAACTCATTTAATATTAATCCTTGACTAAAGAAATTGAGAAATTCTGATTTTTATTTAGAAAAATTTTTGGAGTCGCTACCCAACCGAAGTCGAGAAAAGAAAAAGAAACCGTAATCAATTGGGTGGATTAATCACAATTTGGCTACCGATCTTTGATTTCAATTTTAAATGAAGAATCAGAGGGTTCCAAGTTCGGGGGCTAACCTATTAAACCCTTAATGGGTACCACTATCTATTTACCGAAATTAGGATTATTTTTCTAATTATAATATTAAAATAAATAAATAAATAAAATCAAAAGAAAAAAGAACCTAAGTTTAACATATTTTATCGTCGCCCCGAAGGTACCTACGTACCCGTTAGTTGGGATCAGACGATCGTAATTCTTTCGAAAACTTTAGTATGTTGATTTATTTCAATTTTAAAAAAAAAACTGCCCGAGTTTACGTTTTTAATTTATTCGACTTATTAAAAAAAAATCTAAAGGGCTCTAACTCGTAAGTGATAAAAAAAAAAAAACCCTCTAAGATATTATAATCTTCTTATAAAAGCTTTGTTTTGTTAATTTTTATTTTTCAAAGAAAATTTTCTATATGAGGATTTCTGTGAAAAGAAGCTAATCCTAAGCTAATATACATATAGATCTATACTTATACTTCTACTATTAATAACTATTGATAAAATAAATTAATAAAATCATATAGCATACTACCAAAAAAAATCTTAAAACTAATATATTCATACATTATATTAAATAACTAGGGGATTATTAATATAATAATAAAAAAATAAAAAGAATAGAGCAACCGAATCAAATTTGGCTCTTACGCAGCAGTATGGAAATTATGTGCTCGTAATGGAGTCTGCCGGAGTTGCATGCGAACAGTGCAATGCAGTGGGCTTAGGAGTTGCGTGAAGGATACTCGGTTCATCGACGGTATATGGTGTGCGACTGTAGATCAACGAGGCGAAGATGAAACCGGTCGCGTCTTCGCCATGCGACGTGTTGTTCGTTGAGTGCAGGACGTAAATGGAGCTTGTCGTTGATGTACTTGTTGATTGAAGTATTGTCAGAGAAGTTGAGAATTGTTTAGGGGCGTGGTTGTGGTCGGTGTTAATGTAGTGCAACAGTGGGAGTTATCGGCTTGTGGCTGGAATTTGTTCGGAGTGTGTTTGCCAGTTTAATATAGATTGCAGATGTGTAAGGATAGTGTGCGAAGTGATCAGCGAAGTAGCTTGAACTGATGGAATGAAATTGATCGTGTATGTGGGGGTTCACCCTTCGTACAGTAGGCTATCGATGGGGATGAGTCTGTGAAGCGAGGGGATTGTTCAGGCGGTTAGTAGATAAATAGCTGTGTACTGCTACCGTGTTAGGTTGGGGTATGCGTTGGAGTATACTGTGGGCAATGAAGGAGAGAAGATTTATGGTGTATCAATCAATGTGTTGCTGTTGCCTCGTTCAGTAGCGTTGGTACAGTAGAAGACATGTTTAGTACTCCTGTAGATGCTGCAGCAGGAGTGTGATTTCAGTATCAGTTGGAGGTTGCTGATCGTTACTACTATTCTGTAGATCGAAGATTACTGGCAACCGGAGGATGGTGCTGCTGTTCAAGTGATAGTATGGTGCTGCTGTTCAAGGGATAGTATTTGAAGTTTGCCTTGTGCTTAATTCTTTTACAATGGTGAGAGTGTTGCGTGTGCAAGACGTGTGGTTCGTGAGAATTTGGCTGCTATTCGGTCAGAGAAGGTGGGACTCGGTTGTGGATAGTAGACGGTATGGACGATGATATCGACGGTAAACCTAACTTTTGCATTGGTTGTGCAGCAAAGTGGTTGCTGCTGCTATTGTTGTTCAATTTCTATGGGTCGCGAACAATGGCTTTGCTGCTAATTGATTTTAAGGGTTGAAGGAAATTGGGGTGTTTTCTGTAGTATCTCGTAGGGTGGTGCAGCATGTGTGTGTGTTTATAGAGTCTAAACTCTATCATATCTGATTCAGTAACTAAACTAGGTTCAAATGAATTCAAATCCAATTTAATTAAATTCATGGGATAGAAAAATAAAGATATAGGTGCCTACTGAGACTCGAACCCATGACCTCACATTAAATCCATCCCAAATACTCTAATACTTATCCATTAGACTATTGACATGTACCTTAACATTTAGTACAATTAAATTAAACTTTAATTATCCGATTCCCTAAAATAATTATTTGTACTAATCTAAAACTAAAACTAAAATTATTTGTTCCTAATATAAGTTACTTCCTAAAAATCTTAAAAAGTCTTTTTAATAATTTTTTTCTTTTCTTATTTTTTTTTTTTTGGTATTTTCATTATTTTGTATTTTTGAATTAGGACCCCTTTTTTGTAAAAATAAAAAATCAAGATTACAGAGGGGCAAAAATTAGGTGTCTACACCCATTATTAGGAGACACCTTGTATATCATGTCCAGGGTTTTAGAACTAGGCATAAGGCTAATCTCAAACACTTGAGATGATATATGATGGGATGCCACGATTGAGGTATCTCTCGAGACGTAATAGTGGTGGCTTATAGGAACTCAATTCACAGTTCTGAATTAAGCAATTCACATGTGTTCAACAAGCTTCCCAACAAAACTTAATAGAAAGTACTCAAGACTAACTTTACTTTTGAATATAATAATTAGCCTAGATAATAAATTCTAAAATATATAATCCTCTCATAATAACTTTATTTAATCCTTAGGGTTCCTTGACAAGTCACTTAGCTTTCCCCTAAGTCACTCATTTCTGATAGTAGCTAGACACATCATGTTTGTGCTTTGCATAGTTGTGGCATACTATGGTGCTCCTTCTCTTAAAACACCATTTCACTTTATGTCTGGCCTTCCTACATTGGGAACACTTGGCCTTTAATTGAAGGCAGTATTTTAGGCAACTGTCTTTGCCACAATTCCAACATTTCACTTTGATCATCTTCTTTATCATAAGCTAACTAGTGTTTATCACTGATTCTTCATTTGGTCTCTTTCTTTTATGGTTTGGATCATACTCCTTCTAAAATTCTTTCCTCAATACATTTTAAGTGACAAATTAGGTAAGGTCCTTTTCTTAGAATTCTACTATAAACTTGTACCATCTTGTAACATAAGTGTCCTATATGGTATTTTCAATTCCTCTAAAATTCCATACCCTTTGAATGACAACTCGACTCAAGCTATCCAATATACTACCTCATAAGGGTTGTCCTTCTTGCCTATAAAGAGAATATTTGCTTGGAAAAAGTTACGATACACCTTTCCTACAAACTCTAACTCCTTTAGGATATTCCTTGATTAGTTTAAGTTACCTTAGTCTTTGGAGTCATATGAAGGCCATGATTACTTCCACTATCCAATCCTACTAAAGCAAGATTTTTGCATGTTAATATCATTCAACATTTTGTTGTTTAAATTACACAACATCACATTGCATTCTTATATCATTTGGTATCTTTGCTTTGTTTAAGGCTATTAACTTCCAATCAAACTAGATTCTACAGATTTATAATTTGTTATATTCTCTTCTCTAAGGGTAACTTCATACTTTTCAACTTATAGGTTCTTATCAACTATTATTTTTAGGGTTTTCCTATTGTTTTAAGATTACATCAATCTTATGCTCTACAACCAAAGGTAAATTACTCTTTAGGATCCAATGTAACATCTACCTTAGTCTCCTATTATTCCATAATTATTACATGTATGGCACTCACATCTATGTTCAGTGTTAAATTTCAAGTCCTTTGTGTTAAGATTAGGGTATTTCCATTGCCAACTTCTTGCCTTTGCTATGTTATGCTTAGGTAAGATACCATCCCCCCTTTGTTTTGTCCATATGGCTCATCTTGTTTCATTCATTATACCAAAAAGTCATACAAGACTTTACTATCTCAAAAATTGAATTTTCATATTCAATCCCAATTACTTTATTCTACATTATGATTAAGGCTTACGTTCTAGTAGTCAATAGTTCATGGGACTTCTTAATCTTACTAAGGATAATCATAGAAGTCTATAATCTATGAGTAGAGTTCATACTATAAGTTCCTTAAAACGACTTTGTCATGACCTTAAGAGAGGCCTAATAGGATTGCCTAAAATTTTCATATCACATGTACACTCATGATATAAAAACCACCTTGTAAGTTAAAGATTGCAAAACTCTAATTAATTAATCTCTAGGATTTTTGGTTTTTAATTTATTAATTGATCGTAAAATATAAATAACTATGATACCTGATATTGTATGATTCCTTAGAACTATAGAGAATTGGTATCTCTTACTAAATAATAAGATATGGTAAGTCAACTTTATAAATTACAAGGATTACTAAATTATATATAATCTTAACATATCAATACTTTCAACAAAGGATGTCTTTTTACCAGCTATGCATTTCTCAACTAACGCTAACATTATCAAACATAACTTTAGTTTACACTTTATACTTAAGATTTATCTCAATCCTTGCTTAAATGAACCTACAAAGGAAGCTATAAGGGAATGAGCATTGCACAACTCAGTGAGTTTATTTCTGACTACTACGGTTTAAGCAAGTTATCAAATATTATTAGCACACATGTAAGTTTATCTACAAACAAAATGAGTTTATACATAATGAATGCAAGCAATACATCTATAGAAGTCCAAAACTAGGTATAGATTTATGTCATCGACACATCAATTATCCCTTGTAATTACCCATACGAGGCATCTCACCTTACCTGTATGAGGCTACCTAGGAGTACCATCCCTCTAGATGACACTTAACTATTACTTTAGTCGAGACAGAAATACCAATGTAAATAAGTGGACCCTTACTAGGCCATCTACCATGAATAAATCATATTTAAGGCCCTTCGAGCACAACTATGAGAATCCTTTCACTATCAAAATATATCTAAGGCCCCACAAATACAATTATGTGAGTCCTCTCACAATTAAAATATATGTAAGACCCTACCAGTACAATTATGCGAGTCCTCTCTCTCTATTAATTGAAGATACCATGCTAGCTTTGTTACAACGATAAAAATATCATCCATGGGTGCTACGAGTTGTCATAGAAATCATATAAGAATCTGTTGAAGATTAGAATAAACATTTCTAAAAATACTTATCTAAAAAATTTGTAAAGCTAGCATTCTCTATAAGTATACTAGCTAAGTCATAGACATGCGACAAATATAACTGATGATTTTTTGTTAGATATTTATATTTACTAATTTAAGGAGGTGATCATATGAATAATAGCACACAAGCAAAACAGTTATTCAGATACATAAGCAATATTAACTAGCAAAACATCAAGTAAGTATTATACACAAGTAGATAACATATCATTAAAACTCTTTCACCTAGATTAATGCTTACTCTCCAAACTTTTGAAATTTAAGAACTTGACAATTGAGTACCTAAAAGATAATAAGACTTATAAGTATTTGAAAAAGTGAGGTTTCTCAGTTAATTAAGTATTTATTATAGTTTACTTAATTTCTTACTATAACCTAAGCATAACATGACCATAGTTTAACTTATTTATTAGGGTAAATAAGAATTATATAGGTATATTAGTAAATAATTATATCTTATATACTTATTGTAAGGGTTTATCTTCATTATTAGTTTATGGGGCCAATTAACCTAGTTATCCTATTTATTTTTCTTGGTTTATTTTAAATCTTTAGTTATGTATAACTTTTTTCATTTTAACTTTATTTTTTATGATCTTATAGTCTATTTTTATCGTCTTTAAATCTACTTTTATGTAGCAGAGTTCGTTTTGGAGTTAGAACTCACATTTTCTAGTATGGGCCAAGAATGTTACGAATTTATTTATTTTAGCCCAAATATTTTAAATTATTATTTTGAGGTTTTCTTTATTGATTTTATGGCTTAATTTATTTCTAAATTTTATATTTTCAAAATATTTTTATTTTTGGGTCCATTTTGTAATAATTTTTTTATTTCACCATTTTAAACCTAAATTATTAATTATATTTCTTTTTCTTATAATTGTAGTTTCCTAATTAATTAATTATTATTAATATCTTATTATTTTTGTAAATTACAGTTTTAATTAGAAAAATTGTAGAAGCTTACGTGGCAGCATCCTATTATTCCAATATGAAATTTTCTTAATTTGTTGAGCCATTTATAATATTAATATATACATATGTAATATCCTAAAATTATTAAATAATAGAAAAATAACTCCTATTTTAACTTATTCTAAAGAAATTAAGTTATTATTATATATATACACTTATATCTTTAGGTATATATATGTACTTACTTATGCTATATAATATGTATGTCTATTTAAACCTTGAAAAAAATAGAGTAATATATATATATATATATATATATATATATACACATATAGGTGCATACATCTACTCTCATAGTTTACTACTTATAAATATATGTATGTATTTATACTATTTTACAATATTTCTTATACATATATATAATGAAATAATTATACTTAATATTAAATATTGTTCATATATTACATGTATATAAGATTTGTATATATATATATTCATAACTATGTATATATGACATATATATACATATGGTACATATATTTAAATATATACATACATAAATACATGAACATAAAAAATAAGAATTATACATATAATCAAATACATGTACATGTAATTTTTATTACAAAAGATGTTAAAAGTAGACATAATCTTCTACTACATATTTATAATACATAAGATATTACAAAATTACATATGCAAACTAAATAATACATCTAAACTTATAGTATAAAGCAAAATCATATATAATATAAAGTATTAGTTTAATTACTCTTTTGTCATAATGGTTAGTAAAATGCCTTCCTCCTTCTTCTTAAGCTGATGGAAAAATGATGATGGATGTGAAGTCAATTATGGAAGTTAGAAATTTAGTGGTGATTGAAAGAAAAAGGAAGAAAACAAGAGAATAGAAGTTGGAAAGGAAGAGAGAAAATGTCAATCCAAAAAGTAGAAGAAAGACTTGATTTTTGGTTATAAATTTGTCAATCCAAAATTAAAGTGGAAGGAAGTTTTAGACATATACACATGGCTTATGGTGGAGAAAGAAGGAAAAGGAAAAAGAAAAGTAAGAAGGAAATGAAAAGAAGAAAAAATTAATTGTGAAAATGACATGTATTGACTTTGCTTTATCTTAATCTTAATCTTCTTACATGTGATAAAATTTCTAGGACACTTGTACAACTAAAAATTGAAGGAGAAAAAGTAAAAAAGAAGAAGGAAAAGATAAGATGGAAGAAAGAAAGAAAGAAAAATTTGTAAAATTACTTTTAACATTTCTTAAAGTGTTTCCAACTTTTAGTTAATATTTAAAATAAATTATGATGTAGCTGTGGGAGAAAATATAAAATGTATAATTAATGTGTACTACATAGTTCATATACATAAAGTATGTAGTAAAATTAAATCAAAATAATTAAATCAATATAAAGTTAGCACACATATGTATACTTATATGAAATCATAAATAATCATAAAATAATTTTTGTTTGTTACTCTTTATGTTTATTAGTATTTAGGAGTTATCTCTATTTGTTTGTTAGCAATTTTACACAATAACACGTGTTTATTGATAATTTTACTAGATTAGAGATTTATCATTGTTAAGGTCAATTTTATATATTTTATAAGCTTAAAGCTTTGGTTTTAAGGTTTTTATCAAGTTCAGATTCCATCTTGTGTATTTATGCGTATATAGGGTTTAGGATTTTTATACATAATTAGGGTTTTGATTAATATATTAAGGTTTTTCTCGTTCATTTTTAGGTCTTATATATAAAATTTAATCAGTTTTAAATTTATCAATTATGTTAACTTAGAGAAATTATCTATAGTACTTAAGTTCAACTCTATATTCAAAAGGTTAAATTTTCAAGGTTTATTGTAAACCCTGGGAAATTAGTAGTTGAACCCTAATTCAAATTTTAGTGTCCTAAACTGTATAATAAGTCGATAAGGCTAGTAACAATAAAAGATTATAAAATTTAATAAATTAAATATAACATTAATAACAAAACCTTAAGAATTAATCGAAACCCTAAATCGTGTACTAAAACCCTAAAACTGATTTATGTATCATTAATCAAAATTGAACCCGAATTGGTTTGAAACCCTACAATTATAAATATAAACCTATAAAATAGTTAAATATTACTCAATAGTGATATAATTATAGTCGATTATAATTTCTGACTAAATCGCCTATTCGCGTGAAATTTTAATAAAATCGCTATAATAACTTGTAAAAATTATAATTGTAACTGGTACCAATTAAATTGATAAATTTTTACAAAAATTTAAAAATTAATTTATGATGAGTATTGTTATGATTTATATGTTTTGAAAAATTACATATATTTATTATTAATTTTTATTTTCTTCCTCTTTCTTTTTCTCTTTTTCTCTTTTCTTCTTTTCTTCTTTTCCTTTGCTTGACACGTCTTGGAACCAAATTGAAAAAAATCAAAACAAGCAGCCCACGTGAGGAAATGAAAATGCCAAGTGTTGAATAACAAAAAAATAAAAATTTTGAAATGATTAATTTTGTCTCATCTTCATTTATGTAAAGGATTAGGATAAGATTTTTTTTGTTTTATTTTGCTCTTCTTAAACTTGCTAATCATGTGAAACAAAAAGGAAGAAGAAAACCTGGAAAAACAAAAGCAAAACCGAAAACAAAAGAAGAGAAGAAATCCTGGAAATCAAAAATGTGAAAAAGAAAGAAGAAAAGAAGAAGAAGAAGGAAGAAAAGAAGAAGAAAAATTAAAGAAATAGGTAAGTAAATTATTTTTCAAGTATAAATGTATAATATATAGCATGTACATGTATAAATGTAGTATTTGTATGGTATTTTTATACATATAACATTGCTATTACATGTATATATGCATAAATGCTTAAATTGAATTATATATGTATGTATAAAGCTATGTATGTATACATATATGTACATAGGTATATTATACGGAAGGTTTATGTATTATGTATTTTTTTAAGAATACATATAATTAGTATTAAGTATTTTTACAAAATAACTATAGTATATATATATATATATATATATATGTGTGTGTGTGTGTGTGTGTACACGTAAACTATATATATAACTATATATATATAGGTATACATGTATAATTATTTTCGTATATATATATATATATATAAATATGTAGTCGTATAGTATATATGTAATAGTATATTTCTATAAGTAGTAATATATGTTTAAATACATAATGTATATAGGATGTATATATATATATAACATAAAGTATATGTTGTGGTATATCGAATATATAATTCATGTATAAGTATTTGTATACTATTTATATATATATCTATGTATTCGGTAATTATATTTATGTACACATGTAAACTATATGAGTATACTTATATGTATAAATATAAATACATGAATATATGTATATGTACATAAGAGTATGTTTGTTTTCATAAAATAAATATATATATACATATGGCGTATAACATATAGTATACAAATGTAGTATACAAAAAAAAAATATATATATATATATATAATATAATAATATCTATAAACTAAAATAAATTTATAATATATATATAATACCATAAATTAAGAATTTCTTGATAAAGTAAAATTATAAAATTTATCAAATATACTATAAGTATATATTTATGTGTGTGTATAAATCGTAAATAATGAATAATAAGAAAAAAAAATAATAAAAAAAATAATGGCAATAATAATTATAATATGGCTAAAATCTCAAAAATAGGAAAAGTATACTCAAAATAATAAAAATATCAAATATATAGTTTAAATAATTATTAAGTCATAAATGTATTAAGAAAAAGTGAAAATTAATATTTTATAATTTTTAAACTTAAATAGTAAATTTTGTAATATTTTCATATCACCATTTAAACTACAAGTTACAACGTCCAAAACGGACCTCCTTATAAGAAAATATGCTCGAAAATGATCAAAATTAACTATAAGTTCATAACAATCCGAAATAAAACGAAAAAGTTACATGCAATTCGATAAAATGCTCGAATCGATAATTTTACGTAACTAAATAAAGTAAACCTTACAAATTATGATACTAGTTAGCTTTAAATTCCCAAACTTACAAATTTCTATTATTATCAAGTAATTTTGATATAGACCCTAAGTTGCCACCAAATTACTACGACCCTGAGTTGCCACCAAATTACTACGACCCTTGAGTTGGTCATGACTGAGTGAGTTTTTCCTAATAATTCTATACTTGTTTGTGTTTGTAGTTAGTGAATATAAATTATAATCTATAAATGAATGTGTATGGGGTTTGGTTATGCTTGTGCATGATAATTATTGTTGATTGTGAATTTACTTTAAACTTTAATAATGTAATGATTGTTGCATAATAGATTTACTAAGAATTGATTATTTGTGACTTGGAATGATCATTAAATAAATAAGATTTAATTTTATTCAACTAGAAAAAGTTAACTTGGATCATACATAATCATGCACTGTATAACTAATTCCGATAGTCACATTATACAAAGGTAGCAAGAGGTCATACGTGGGTTGATTATTGATTGTTATAGATTTCGTATGGTATACATATACAATATGACCTTACCTTGGCCCGAGGGATGATTAGGTGTTAGAGATGCCAACTACCTGGCTAAGGATCGAGTCTAGAGGCCTTTGTTTAGGGGTGAATGAGGGCTGCGTGAACCTACTCACAATCATATGTAGAACTCATTTTGATAAAACTGATAATGGATGTACCATTACATTTTGAATACGAAACGTGAAGTTTCATTATAGAATAAGTCCTAATATGATACTCAGATCTGATTGTACCAATGAATCTCCAACCCTGACTTCGGAAGGTGTTAAATCTAGGTTGCATGCAATACTTGGTCACCTGTATGTATTTGTTTGGCATACTGTTTGTCATACATTCATTTGGTTAAACTTAACTATTGTATAACTTAATTGTTGTATGGTTGAGGGAAATTATCTCACTAAGCTAGTTAGCTTATACCCTTGTAGTCTTCTCTTACAGGCCGATCTTTTTGTGGAGTTGGGCTGTCGCATACCTAAGGTTACCCTTGAGTTAGCCATGACTGAGTGAGTTTTTCTTAATAATTTCATACTTGTTTGTGTTTGTAGTTAGTGAATATAAATTATGATCTATAAATGAATATGTATGGAGTTGGGTTATGCTTGTGCATGATAATTATTGTTGATGGTGAATTTACTTTAAACTTTAATAATGTAATGATTGTTACATAGTAGATTTACTAGGAATTGATTATTTGTGACTTGGAATGATCATTGAATAAATAAGACCTAACTTTATTCGATTAGAAAAAGTTAACTTGGATCACACATAATCATGCACTGCATAACTAATTCCGATAGTCACATTATACAGAGGTAGCAAGAGGCCATACGTGGGTTGATTATTGATTGTTATAGATTTCGTATGGTACACATATACAATATGACCTTACCTTGGGCCGAGGGATGATTAGGCGTTGGAGGTGCCAATTACCTAGCTAAGGGTTGAGTCTAGAGGCCTTCATTTAGGGGTGAGTGAGGGCTGCATGAACCTACTTACAATCATATGTAGAACTCATTTTGATAAAACGGATAATGGATGTACCATTACATTTTGAATACAAAATGCGAAGTTTCATTATGGAATAAGTCCTAATATGATACTCAGATCTGATTGTACCAATAAATCTCCAACCCTGACTTCAGAAGGCGTTAAATCTAGGTTGCATGCAATACCTGGTCACCCGTATGTATTTGCTTGGCATACTGTTTGTCATACATTCATTTGGTTGAACTTAACTATTGTATAACTTGATTGTTGTATGGTTGAGGGAAATTATCTCACTAAGCTAGTTAGCTTATACTCTTGTAGTCTTCTCTTGCAGGCCGATCTTTTTGTGGAGTTGGGCTGTCGCATACCCAAGGTTAGTACTCTACATGAGGTCAGTGTGAGAGCTGGATGTGATCAGAGAGTATTTTTGATAGTTATAGATCTGAATATATAATTGATATATTAGTTTAACTTAAGACATGTTTTAGACTTCATATTTGTAAACTTTTATATAAATAGACCATGTGTTATGTTTTTATAATGTTATTTTTTATCATGAAATGATATTGCTTAAGCTTACGCACTTTTGATAGTTAGTAGTAGTTGTAGCCTTGTGTATCGTATAAAAGAGTTATCGATTATAAGGGAATTCAATCTACAATCCTTTGTACAGTATACAGCGACTGCCACAACTAGCCCCCTCGAGTCATAACATTTATAAAGTTGACTTAGCAAAATGTTCTTCCCTTAACATTATTCCATAACATATTTCTCAAAGTGCTAAAGCAATTTTTTATCCTTACAACATCACCTTGAGATTCATACCTAACAAGCTATTCAATTACCAATTCAAATCAACAACCT
This sequence comes from Lumnitzera littorea, assembly GCA_024138015.1. Classification (NCBI taxonomy): domain Eukaryota; kingdom Viridiplantae; phylum Streptophyta; class Magnoliopsida; order Myrtales; family Combretaceae; genus Lumnitzera; species Lumnitzera littorea. The sequence continues at coordinate 40,734,219 of JAMXBB010000007.1, read as the reverse complement.
ACTCACTTTCTATTCACACTATAGAATTTTAGATTTGCAACTATAATTGTAAGCTAGTGGGGTTAATACACTTCAAATCATAGTATTCAATCTTCCAATCTTTAATTGATACATTTTAGCACTCCTAGTTTCCTAATACATGCTCCTTAATTACACATTTAGCAAGGATTACTTTTGCATAGTCTTAGCTCTTAGATCCTTACATCTCATGGTTTGACATCTTGAAACCTATAATGTGTGCCTTTAAGGTAAGTTCTTGCTAAGGACGTTTCATTTAAGGAGGGAATTATCGATAGTGGAAATACACACTTGTATACGTAGTCGTGATTCCTCATCTAGTACACATATACATACATAAATATACATACTCCACAAGTCTAAGTCTTTTACTCTTTAATCCTAATGTTACCAAAGTTCTACCTCATCTCACATTTTAATAGGTTTCTCCTGTTTCTGATAGCTTACAGCTTTGATACTAGTTTTGTAATGACCCTAAGGGAGGCTTAATAGGATTATCTAAAATCTTCATATTACGTGTATATCTATAATACGAAAACTACCCTATAAGTCAGAGATTATGAGACTCTAACTAATTAATCACTATTGCTTTCAGTATGTAATTTATTAATTTAACATAAAATATAAATCACAATGGATACCCAACATTCTATAGTATATCAAAACCATAGAGAATTTTTTTCCCTTATTAAACAATGAGATTAAGTATGTAAAATTCAAATATTTATATCAGATATCTATTATAAAAGTACCATTTAGTTAGAGACATTAACTTTCTATTCATACTCTTCTATTACTCTACTAACTGGAACGCTCTACACTTGAGTCTTAGCCTAAATCCTAGCATTTAGATAACTTGCAAAAGAAACTATAAAGGGTTAAGTTACAACCAACTTAGTAAGATATTCCTTATATTATACCTTTTAAGCAAAAACAAGAAAGTTAAATTACCAACTATTTAAATGTAGACAAATCGTATGCAAAATGTGGCAAACTTATATATATAGCTATCTGAAAATCGTATATAGCTCTGATTTTCATCCTCTATATCTAGGGGTAGAGATGATGGTCCGTCAAACCTAGGTTCTAGTCACTCCAGCCTTTAACCACTATGTAGCCTCATACAATGATCAATATTGTCTCTATTTTTCTTTTCATGGTGATTTAGCTTATGTCATAAGCGTGGATATGAGCAGTACACATAGTTTACTCATCCCTAAGAGGTAAACTCTAAGACATGGCCTTAAGCCAGGTGGTTGGTGGCTCCAGTGCTTAGTGATCCCATGGCTCAAAGCAAGGCTATGTTGTACATGTGCACCATGCAAAAACTCAAATAATAATAATCATGATCCCCGTAAAACTCTTCCTTCCCATATGCATGGTGGGACAACCAATAAGTTCTTATTGATACATGGTATGCATGACCATTTAATTTGATGAGTCAAATACAGTTAAGTCCAATTTACTTAGGTAGCCAAACAATCATCATAGACATTATCATCATATAAAAAAAATACTATTAATTTATCACTCAATTTAGCTCGTATATCTTATGATGTATTGTCAATCAAGGCAACCAATAATCAATCACATGCATAATTCCCAACTTGTCAAGCAACAAGTTAATATTAGTTATACAATTAAGTGTGACTAATCTATAGGCATAATCAAGTATAACGGTCATTAAAATACTCACCTAATCAGGTCATCCTATAGTCATAATAATTTGAGTGCAAGTTCGTATCAAGGTTGATATCACTTGATATTAGTAAAGGAGAATACTAATAAGTATTTGAACAATTACCTATATAATTAACCAAATTTGCTATAATTTCCGATTTAAGCTAAAATTTGTTTTTATCATAACTTTCACTTTTTAATTTCGATTTTTGCATTCTTATAATCAATTTTTATTGTTTCTAGATGTAGATTCTTATGGTGTAGTTTGTTTTTGTAGATGGGTCCTATAATTTTAGTTTTGGGTCTAGAAAGTTTCGAGTCTCCATGTTATTGGACCTTTCTTGTTTTATTTTATGTTGTTTTGGTTTTCCTTTGTATAAATTCAATTTTTATAGCTTTTTAAACTCTTTTTGGGCCTAAATTATGTTTTTGGACTTAATATATTTGGGCTTACATTTATTCTTTGGCCCACTTTTAGTCTCTTATCTTAACTATGTAATTAGTGGGCTTTTGGGCCTTATTTCTTACTGATTCTTAAGGTGGGTTTTCTTTTTGGTTCTTAGGCTTAGAAAATATTTTAAAGGGCTTTTAATTATGTTTTTAATTTCTGCAAGTTACGCTTTTAGCCTTTCTTGTTTGTTTTGGCCCAATTTATGGGTTTTTGGCTCATTTTAACTATCTAGGGCCTACTACTCAAATCTAACTTAATTGTTTGGACTTAAAATTTAACTTGCCATACTTTGATAATGGTTTTATGTTATGTTTCAGTTCTATTTAGTGGTGTTTCTTAGGCCACTTAGGTTATTTTTAAGCCCGATTCATGATTTCTAGCTTAATTTTCTATCTAGGGCTTTAGTATAGTGGTTAGCTTATTTAAACAAGTCCCAAACTATTATTATCTTACCGAAATCATCATTTTAATAAAAGGAAATGATCTGGCCAGCTTGCAAGCAACTTTGTCATGGCTTCTAAGATGGTTGATTTTCAAGAGAAAAAGTTCGGTTTTCTTGTTATATTCACTCGTAGCTATCTAGCAAACATTTAGTATTATTTCCAAGGCAAGATTTCAAAAGAACAGTTCTAGAAATCCTAAGAATATGCTTATGTGGTTCGATCTACTCATACATGAGTGTGAACTTGGAATTTTCTTCCATTATTTTAGGGTTTATAGGCTTACTTGTTACAAGTCTGAAAATATACAAGAGTCTCTATGTGAAATGTTCAAGTATAAGTTTAAAAACTCTCTAACACATAACCTATTATATGAAAATGCTATAATACATATACAATTAAGAAGAGAAAACTTTTCTACAATGGTGGTGGTTTTCTACTTGCTTCACCTACTTAATTTTTGGTTCAACTCCTTGCTTGATCACCTTCTACTCGCTTCTTTTCTCTTTGGAGCTTCCTTTGTTAGCCTTTTAGATTACTAAGTTGTGGTGGATTTTGGCTTGGAAATAGGGGGTGGTTCTGTTGGAAAAGTGAATCAATTGGGGTAAATGTTTAAGGAGGGTTTAGTAGAGTTTGTGTACTCAATTTAGGGGAAGTTTTAAGTGGTGAAAAAGATGGAAAAATGAGAGAGAAGTTAGTGGATTTAGGGGGGTTAAGGGAAGCAAAAATGAATAAGGGAAGGAGAACTAAGGTATGTTATTTGGGGTTTAGAGGGGGTGTTTAAGAAAGTTTATGTATGTTAAAAATGAGTTGGAAAGATAAGGTTTTTAGGTTGTTTATAGCTCCATGTGATGTGAAAAGATGGGAGAAAAAGTAGGTTTTTACACCCCTAATGCATACTCAAAACAAACCATGTTATTAGGGTCTTTTTATGGATGCATGAAGATATGGAACTAGTGTTAAAAAGGGAAATAAATTCAAATTTTCAGCATTGTTAGGTCATTTTATCTTGGAATCGTACATATGTTTTAGTTGGAAATTGGTTAGCTAAGTTAGTTACATTTGGTTAGTTTAACCAATTGTCCTTTGGTTATATATTTTTCTTCCTCAAGCATGTGTAGTGCCTCGCTAATGTAGTTGATTAGGACTTGATTTAGCTAGGGTAATTTAACTGATATTATTTAGTAACTAACATTAGTTAGTGATGTTAGGTGATGTAATATAAGGTTCTTTATAATTAAATTTAGCTAATTAAATTGTTTGGTACTTTTAGGTAGAAATTGTTAATTAATAGTATTTCAACATGGAACTTAGGCTTTTTTTTTTTTATGGGTGTTTTATATTGATTCTCTAATATTAGATGGTATAGATTAGAGAAATTTTTGAGCTTTTGAATCAAATTAGGGTATTAATTGAATTTAGAGTTTTCAAATTCATTTTAAGATTTAAATTTTCTAAACTTTTGTGATACGCGAGTAAGGTCACATATGTACATGATGCAATTCATGTGTATGGGACAAGATTATAATTTCATTGATTTAGTATTTTAATTGTTTTGATTAAATCAAGTTAACAATGCATAGTATTTTGTACATTTTAGCTTACATGATTAAAATTATATTATACTTATATGTATGTATGATGCACTTATTCATGTTGGGGGAAGGATATAATTTAATTAATCTAATACTTTAATTGGTTCGATTTAAATCAATTGGTATTACAAACTATATTATATGTGAAGAAAATTATATCTGTACATATATACATGTGTGGTGAATACACATTCGTAGGGATGACTTCTTCATTTTATAAATTTTATTTGTTATCTAGCTTAATTTAGTTAATTAATATTATTTAGGAAAGTCTATAATCTTTTGATATCGAATTTGAATGGTTCCACAATATCCATAGTCAATTTATTAATTTGAGTGTTTTAACTAGTTTAATTTTATGCCAATCGATATTATGTAGTATATCTTATAAATATTTGTATGTGAAAGGAGTTCACACATGTGTAGCACCATTTATACTCACAAGGAAAAATTCATAATTTTATTAATATTGCTTTCTACCAATTTAATTTAGTTAGTTCCTATTACTTAAGGTTATCGCTAATTGCTTAATAGTAAATTACACAATTAGGATTAAATTATTTGTATATACATATAGGCATTACTTTAGTAGGAGTAGGAAGTAATTTTATTAATTTAAGTACTATTAGATACTTTTTTATTATTTAGGAATATCTTTAATCATTCAAATTTTCACAATTTGATGAAATTCGAGTTTAACTTACCTTTTTAGCACTTTCTCTATGTTTAAGGTTTCATTTAGAATTTAGGGTTTTCATATGGGTTATGAGTTTTTCAGAGGTTTCTAAGTTCATTTTAAGGTCTCATTTCTAAAAGTTTCTATTGGTTTTAGTTCCTTCATTTTTGTTAGGTGGAGAATATTTATCAGTTCTTGAGTTTTATTTTATATCTAAGACATAAAATTTGCAGGATTTACAATAACTTTTAAACCCTTTCTTTTCAATTATTTGAAAAGCCGCTAATATATCTTCAATAGGCCTTGCTTCTTGAATTGCTTCTTGCATTTTTTTATCATAGGTCTCACTTAACATAACATATGTTTCTTCAAATTTTTTATCTAGCAACATTTGATTAACCTTCTCAAAACTCTTAAATATTTGAATAAAATAATCCCCAATTTCAATTTTCAAATATTCTAATACACCTTTCCTTATAGCCTCAATAATTTGGTTAGATAAGTCTACACAGAAGAAACTTGGTCCTGTTGCTTGCATACTTACAACAACATTCTCTATTGGTTTCATTTTTTCCTTCCTCTTCTCTTAATCCTCTAGTTTAAGTAACGACAATTCATCTTGTTTTCTTTCTAGAGCCCTTGTACCCATTAGCCTTGAAACCAATTTATCCTTATGCTATGAAGCTTCTACAAGTTAGCCACATCATTCTTGCCATCATCCCTATCTTTTCCAATTTTCCATCTACAACTATCCTTGTATACTCCCCTTAATTCTTAGCCTTTAGCTAATTAATGTCAAACTTTCTTTTTTTTTATGATTCAAATGCATGTAGTGTGCACCGTCATTTGAAAACCAAATTTTATACTTCACATGAATGCCCATGTGATTGAAAAAACTTTCTTCAATTTTCTTCAAAGTTAGCGACACTTACCACCTCGAGTATATAAATACCCTTGAATTGGAATAGTTCCATGATAGCATTTCCATAAGGCATGCTAGCTTTATTCTTCTACATATGTCTCATAACTCTACTAGCCATATCTAGTTTCTTTTTCCTTGAAATGGCCACTATAATGATAGCATCCTCTACTATTACTTCTATAAATGTACCCTTCTGAGGCAACAGACAACTAACCATGGCTTTTTAAATTAGGCTCACAATTAACTCAAAATCAATTATCCACACAATTCTTCCACAATCATCCCTTATTCCTTCATTGAACTCCATAAACACATCCTCTTTAGTCATTCTTATTAAATTCACATCATCATTCATATATTTCAAAATGGAGATAGTTTATCAAATCTTTTTTAGAAATTGTAATTTCTTTTCCTAACACAAACATCTTCAACGTACTCTTATGATCATCAAACTTTAAACCATCATAAAAAACATTTTATAATGTTGACATTCATAGGAACTAGAATGTCGATGAGGCCCATATAAACTAACCCACCAAAACACTTACTCCAACAAAGTTTGTTCTTTTCACTAAATGGCAAATAAAAAAAAAAAAAAAACAGAGTCACATATTTCACCTTTACCTTTTTCTTGCTTGAAGTCGACTTTCTTATTGAACCCTTAGTTTTCATTTTCGACCAATTTTTCCCTTTTCCCTTTATCTTTCAGTGAAACACTTGAAGTCTTTTACTTTCGGGAACTACTTGATGCAATATGTTTCTTAGTTGGGTTTAGAACTGGTGATATATTCATGGAAGTTTTAGAATATATGGGTTCATCCACAATAATGGATGGAGTAGAAACTTAGATTTTTCTTTTAATTTATGTTGAGCATTTGGGTAACATGGCTAGAGTTTTTAGAAGGGAAGCGTAGAGAGAATTTAAGAAGAAGAAGAAGGAGAGTAAGATATAGTGAAGGTGTAGAGAAAGAAAGAAAGAACCTCGAAAGATGATTGAAATGACTAATAGTTGTAAACACCTTATTTTTATCACTCTTTAACTTTATTTTTAGTTTTGCCAAGGTTTAAAAAAAATTGAAAAAATGAAAAAAGAAAGAAAAAATAGAAAAGTGTCAAAAAGTCCAAGTAAAGTCAATCTATCGTTTAGGGCTAGATCATGTAATAATAAAAAATATAAATGCAATTTAGAAAATTTTGAGTCTTTGAAAGATTGGGCATTATTGAAAAAGAAAAATTTTCTAGAAAAGTATAGTAAAAATTCAAATTCATGAAAATGAACTTTTATTCAATTTAAATTTTGAATTTTGAAATTTTTGATTTGTACAAAGTAAAAAAAAAAAAAGACAATAATAACAAGATTCAAAATTCATTAAATTAAGTTTATGTAGAAAAATGTCCTTAGCATATATATTTTGTGCCATTTAAATGTGTTTTGGTAATTTTAAAATAAGATGGAGTGAACTGGATTTGGGTTTGAAAAATAGAATTAAAATTAGGCCCAATTTGGAATGGTTAAATCCATTTTAAATGCATAACATGTTGGAAAACGGGCAATAGTTTAGTTGGTCAGTGCTTGGACTTAGGGAAAGGACATGGAGGTTTGTGGCTCTGACTCTTTGCTGCAGTAATGCTCCTTTTTTTTTACATGGGCCACGCGCATTGTGAACCTTCTCTAGATTTTCTCAAATCTTTAACATTTTCACATGAATATAAATGTAAATCTACAAAATTATTATTAAAAATTCAAAATAACTAATATTAACAAAATAAAGATTTTGAAAAATTGGATCTTGGTTTAAATTTCATCCATGGCTACTCATTTGCATGCAAGCGTATCTCGAACTCCAAACGTCACTATACATCCATTTTTATAAATAAGGAAGCTCGGGTAAAAAAAAGGAGGGAGTCAATTTCGCCTAACAATAGCATTATCGAGCTTCACCACTATCTTTTCTCTATAGACCTCCACAGCCACTTTCTCTCTTCTTATTTTCGCACCACAAACAAAATCGAAGCATGATATGGGTACCATTAGATTTTACAGAGTCTCTAGATTAGGAAAAGACAGAACTTTGGCCGCTGTGGATATTTGGAAGCACCACCACCATATGCATGGCTTGAGCATAAACTAGCACACCAATGTGATCTACATCGTCAGAAACATAGGACCAATAGTTTGGTTTCTTGCGAAGGTCACCGAAAAAGCTCGGACAAAAATCCATCACCGTTGCTATTTTCTTCCTTCCATATGTACAGTGTGTGTGATACTTGCAACCCATGTCCGATTCAATTAACCCGACCTACACCTTCAAGAATAGTGAGTTTTATATGAATATGAAGTTTTTTCCAAAAAATATTACAGAAAATAACTCGTTTAAAAAAAAATTACGAACATAGTATACTGAAGACGTATTATATGAATGCACTTTCAATTGCTTATGTTTTTTACACTGAAGGTGTATGCAGTGGGTACGCCTACTGCATACGCCTTTAGTTATAATCAATTATATTGAAGTACGCTTTCAGTTATAAAGAATTATAATTCGTTATAATTAAAGGTGTATGCAGTGAATGCGCTTTAGTATACTACCTATATACAGCCCAATTCATGCGATCAGAGCTCATTCTTATCTATACTAGTTTATAAAATTTTCAAAACATAGAGAAAAATCAAAGAAAGCTATAATTGGAGTACTGAACCATTTCCTAATGTGAGTATATATCATTCACAGATAACAACCTATAATTTATGTGAATTTTATTTATTTAATATTTTTTTGTTATCTTAGTAATAATTAACATTATTTAATATTTTGTTGTAGAAAAAAATTTATTAGATAATGGCGTAAATTTTATAATTATAGATATATTGTAAATTGTGTAAATTATTAATATTTGATGAAAATATATTTTATGTTATATAAAATTAGGAATTCCTTTTTATTATGGTATATATATTTGGCGTTTTTATTATGTCGAGTCGAATTAAAAAGTCAATATTAAGTATTTGTATTGGTAACGTAGCTTAACAAGATGACTAAGTGCATTTTGTAAAGTTGTCGCTTGGTGTGTAAATGGCGTTTTTTATTTCATCTAAATATTTGATTTATCATAGCATTACTAAGGTGCAAATGGTAGATTATGTGAAAGTAATTGTCTATGTGAACGGAAATATAGTGATGGGTAATTGGTGTACTAAACTTATTTGTATGTGATCGCAAGATAGATGGAGTTGGGACCGATTGATCCACATGTACTTATGAGGCAAGCTAGTCATTATTTACAAGTCGTTTAGGAGGGCAGGATGAGTAATATCATTATCATTTATAACCAATTCCCTTATTAACGATGTATTGTTTACTAATTTAACTGAATGTTTGTTCAGGAGGCGGCATATATACTACGAGTGTGACCTAGTGAGAAGTTAATACAAAAGGATAAGTGGGATATCTCTATTCATCCTAAGATATAGCCGTACATACGAGATGCTAAGTTTCAGGGAGTTGCATAACTATCATTTATTATGTTGGATTAGCATATGATTATGGCACTTGTTGAGAGATGGAGGCTCGAGATACACACGTTCTGCCTACATACATTCTGCCTACAAGATTTTGAGGTTCATCTTAGACTTCCAATTAAGGGGTTTGCAATAGCGGGGTGAATAAAGAGGGATGATGAGGAGAGTTGGTTTGATGTAAGAGAGGTTACTGGGCGTAAGGCCTGCTCGGATGAGAGGTGCTCGCTTATCTCTGACGTGGTTACGAAAGCACTTCCAAATACATCCCTGTGGAGCGGATGATGAGACTGTCTAACAGTACGCGCATGTGTACATACTCAGATTGATGGGAGGATTTAATAAATCCTCTAGCCTTATCCACTTAATGTTCTTGCCATTGCTGGAGGACTTCTCAGTAGCTGGGCAGTTTAGTTGTTGCAACGCGTGCTTGGCATGGTTGTACCAACAACTATACTCTACCTCCTTATCCGACGTACATGAGCTAGGAGGGGCCGCGATTCTACTATAGGTTTAGGCTTGGGATAGATTCCTACATGTCACCCCCTCTTAGTCAATATGGGTTTATTATTGACGGTAATAGGCCATTGGCAACTAGATGGAGGGTAGTGTGGGATGTGACTCAACATCTTATGTAAGTTGTAGATGTGTATCGCACAACTTTTGACATGTAAACGATACAACAGGTATAATATGATAAGTTATCCTCTTTGCTGTCTTTGTCTTGATCGTAAGTGATAACCAACGTTGTTTGACTAGTTGTTTAATTTTTTTTTCTTTGTTTTCTACCCTTTAGGTTGTTTGGGAGCCTTATATAAAGGAATTGTTGCAATTGCTACCTCAGTATTGTATTGCCGGGTAACACATTTGAACTATTTAGGTACCATTCATATGTTTTCACATCATTGAGTGGTGCTCTCAGGACTGTATTATTTAGTAGTTTAGAGGATATCAATATGTTCTATAGGAGGTCGACACCTTAGAGTAGCTCCACCAATTAGACCTCTAAGGTAGGATGGATGTTGACTAGATCAACATACACTCTTCCTACATCTAAGCTTGAGGACAAAGATATAGATTCTTAGTACACATTTAGGGTCCTCGAGGGGTCGATGAGAGCTACTGGCCATAGTATAGATAGATCACCCAACGTTATATTACATACCAAGGAGCTATCATTAGTCGATTGGTACATACATCTAAAATCGTCCATTATTTTATTTTTCACTCGTTTATACTTACAATCATATATACCAACATCTATTTTCTTTACTTATTTCAGGTGGACTCACTCGAAAGTATTAGACTAGCACTTGACTATCCTACAACGCTGGGTATTATAGATGGTGCACTTGACTTCGTTGAGCAACACAATGGCCTTATCCTTTACCCATAGCAATGGGGTGTACATGAGCCACCCCATATGGACCACGATAGGATTAAGGACTACCTGCTAACGAGGAGATGCCAGCTCCTCATGCACCACCTACGGGTAAAGTTAGAGTTTGAGGAGGCAAAGCTTAAGCGGTACGTCGTCGAGTAGACCTCGGTGACGATATCTCACCACATGCTCGTCATTCCGTAGACCTAAGGCATATCAGTAGGGGATATAGCACATATCTTGAGTCAGGTGTTGCCTCTACTGCGAGCGTTGAATCCAGCTCTAAGCCTAGATCTAGTACATACATGACTCCCAAGTTCCAGCAACATCTTGACCTCACTACTCCACCAACTCCTCAAAAGTGACGTTCTACCTGTACACAATCATCCATGGGTGAGGATGTCACTTAGCTACATTCGGGCCATCTACACAACCCAATTCCTTCAATGGAACTTAAGCTTGATGATCCATTACCTAAGCCTACTCAGACATACGATAGACGGGGGCGTTCACTTCTTTCCCGTACTGTGAGGGCCTTTACACGGTGTAGGCATCAGTAAATATGTTTAATCTATTGTTTTTGTTTTCTTCTTTATTTTTCCATTATACTAGTATTGTCATTGATTGATTACAAATTTTGTGTATATATTGATTATTCGAAATACATTTCACTTTTCATCATATTTTACGTTCAATGTATTGTTTATTTATCCTAATTTTACAATTTACAATTACTTTTTCTTCTATTCATTTTGTATGGTCATTGGATGATCATCCCATGCACTTATTTCTTCTTCACTTGCCAAATTTGTTGAGGTGTTCTACCGATTGTGATTTTAGGTCTTCCCCACTTCCCCACTTGCCTTTAGTAGACTATTATAGTAGAAATTAAACTGAAGGTGCATCAAGTGTATGTGCCTTCAGTATAAATATTTACACTGAAGATGCATATAATTGATGGGCCTTTAGTATCATAATTTGAACTAAAGGAAAAATAATTACAAATTATAAAATTATGATAAATAAACAATGCATTGAATTGTAATATATGATGAAATGTGAATTGTATTTCGAATAATCAGTATATATATAAAATTTGTAATCGGTCAATGACAACATCAGTACAATAGAAAAATAAAGAAGAAAAAATAAACAATAGACTAAACATATTTACTGATGCCTACACCATGTCAAGGTCCTTACGGTATGGGAAAGAAGTGAACGCTCTCGTTTATCGTATGTCTGAGTAGGCTTAGGTGGTGGATCGTCGAGCTCAAGTTCCCTAGGAGGAACTAGATCAGCGGATCCTTGCAAGTATATGTGGATCAATCGGTTTTGGCTCTATCTATCCTATGACTACATACAAACATGTTTAGTAGACAAAAAATAAAAAATTGTCAATCATTATACTTATGCATATATTACAATGTAATGCTTAGATAAAAAGAGAATATGTACCAGCCCTATTGATATCCAGACACCTCCTCCGATTATGTCCTTCCCACTTACATGCATTGCATTTAGTTTTGTTGGGCCGCTCATGAATGTCCATCTCTATGTGATATTGCTTATGCTTAGGTTTACCTTTTTTTCGTAGTAAGTCAATATTCGGATGAAGATAAGAGAAGCTAACTTGTGGGTAGTTTAGCTCATCGCCAATCGGGTAATAATGAGCTCGGTAACAATCTATCTGGTTTACCCACTTATACCATGACCTTATTACCGATTTGCTATCCACTCTCATACTTGCTGCAATAACACATGCATGGGAGCAAGGGATCGTATATATTTGCCACTTCTAACAATTGCAAGTGTGGCCCCTGAAGTCAACTATATGTATCCTTCCTCCTCCCTTCAATCCTGTTATTGTCATTTGACTAATAGTTAAAACCTCGAAAATACCATTTTGTAAGCTAAATGAAATGACTCTATGTGCACTTACCTACCCCCTCTAAGTTTCATATATCTTTATAGCATAATTAGTATAGGTCTTGCTAGAATCGATTACGTCCTTGGAGTCTTTATGCCTCTCCTCCTAATAGGTGACACAGTTGTAAAATATCTTCTTCACTAATGTAGTGACTAGTAATCTACACGCTGATTTCAAAATGGAGTTATAACTCTCGATAATGTTTGATGTCATGTATCCAAAATGGTATCATGTATCCAAAATGGTAACATCCATCATATGTGAGAGTCCACCAGTGCAAATTAACATTTTCAAATCACGCAGGAGCGTCCTCCTTAGCCTAGGTTAACTTCTACATAAAACATTCGAATTTCCTTTGTTATGCTTAAACACTTGCAAACCATATAAGTTTCTTACATAACTAGTTTTTATGGACCATGTTGAAGTTACTAGCGATGTACCATAGACAATATCTCCAAACTACAAACGGTAACTACTAGGCTACAAATGTTTCCTTGTATACAAAGTCAATACCAGATGCCCTATTGGATACAAGACATAAGGTTTCCCCCTTCTGGCCGACTACATGCACTTTAAGCTTCCGTAGGAACTACCCCCATGTTTCTGCTGATTTTGTGTCAATAAGAGCAAATGCTAATGGAACAATTGAATTGTCCCCATCCATGCTACAAGCTACCAACAACTTATGCCCATACTTTCCGTATAAGAATGTGCCATCGACACATACAATAGGTCAATAGTATTTGAAGGCTTTAACACATGGTCAAAATGTCCTAAAAACCTACTTGAATAGGGATTAACCTTGCTTTGGTGAACTACTCCAGCCCTAATCCACTTGTGTTCCCGGGTTGCTTAACTTTATTGCATTTAATAATCTCAGCAACTCATCATACGGCTTCTCCTAATTACCATATACCATCCCAACAGCCTTTCACTTGGCCTCGAAAACCCTTCTATTGCTTATTGTGTACCCATATATAGTTTGCACATTAGCTACAAGATCAGATATCTTAACATCAGGGTTGTTCTGTACACTATTAATGAATAGTGTAGCCATTATGTTGCTGTTGAGTTGAGGATGATCTTGGTTCATCATTGAGTTTACCCAAGTGTGAAGACCCTTTACAATTGTTATTTTGAAAAGACCTTCTACTTTTTTTAAACAAGCTTATAGCCTCCACTTATAACCCTGTTCTTTCTTTTTACAGTAGATAATGTATACATTTGGTTTTGAAATATCTATATGAAAATCACAATGGTTCCTTAGGTGGAATGACTTAACTGCATTTATGAGATCCTTCTTTGTGTTAAAATGCATACCGACACTCAAGTCATTAAAATTGATGATGTTACTACACATTTCATTAACATCTCTTTCGAATGTTACATAGCCGCTACCATCGTACTAGTTGTTGTAAAATGGGACATGATCTTTGATAAACCTGTCAATAGGTTCATTTAGTTATGAAAATTCTTCAAGCTGCTTACTTGACAATACTTCACCAATTCGATGGTATTGCTTGCTAAGGCCGTCGCCGCGAAGTGTTCGAACTGACATACTGCTCCTACTAACATATGGTCTCACCTAGACCTCTCCTAAATCCTTAGCATGGTCATCTTTGAGGCCAACATCTTCTTCATCACTATCCCCATCATCTTAATCACTATCTACATTTGCCGTATTCTCCCCATCATCGACATTTATATATCTATGTGCATTCTCTTTACATATGGATCATAAGACTTTTCATGTTTGATAATGAGACCCAATGCTTCGTCAAGCTGCTCTTCTATGATATTCATGTGCTCGTATTCAAAGAAATCCATGTATGGTTCATTTGATTGATTCACATTTATTTGCTCCGTGCTACTCATTGTTGAATGCACATTGGGATTCGGAAGGGTTAGATTGTCTGGTTTATGTATTTCATGCTCATTCTAAGCACTCGATTCCCCAATATGCCTTATGTACACTTCTTGAATACTTTGTTCCCCAAAAGACTCTACCATCTTAATGAAATTCTCAACATTCTTATCATCTCTAATGGCCATCAACTCATAGACAACTTTAGCATCATGGAAAAAGGGATGTCTATGCACAAGTTTAACACCACTCGGGTCAACTCTAGCGTGTCCACAAATTCTCTGACTGAAATGAGAGAAGTTTGAATCCTTCTTAATTTTCAACTTCTTAATGGGCTTTCTATCATACTCCGGCCCTCAACTACCCATCATTATATTTCCGTTCGTATATATAATAACTCGTACGTAATCTACCATTTCTACCCTAGTAATGCCACTGTGAATTGAATATTTAGATAACATTATAAACTTTATCTACACACCAAGCGATGACTTTACAAAATGCACTTAATCATCTCAATAAGCTACGTCGTCAACACAACTACCTAGCTTTAACTTTCTAATTCAACTCAATATAATAAAAAACGTGAATATATATATATATATATATATATATATACACACACACACAATAATTTCTACTTACATTCTAATATTATTCATACCCACATTTGTATAACTTATCTACTGTAATATAAACCAACCCTAAATTTATACAACATACAATAAATTTTTATGAAATATTAATAATTTATATAACTTACGATATATCTACGATTACGAAATTTACATAATAACATAATAATTTGTTTTCTAAAAATAATAATTGCATAATGTTGATTATTAATAAAATAAAATAAATAAATAACATGCCTATAAGTTATAGATTATTACCTATTTTAGACATTCACTTGCATAAAGAAATGGTCCAATACTTTAACTATGGTTTCCTCGAGTTTTCTCTATGTTTTAGAAATTTCTAAAACTTATATAGGTAAGAACAAGCTGTGGTCACATAGATTGAGGTATTTATACCTAACTTATTGAAGGCGTATGTACTGCATGTGCCTTCAGTGTAAAAAACATAAGTAATTGAAAGTGCATCCACTTGATGTGCCTTCAGTATACTATACTCATAATTTTTTTTTTAAGCAAGCCTTTTTCCATAATATTTTTTGGAAAAAAAGCCTATATTCATATAAAACTCCAAGAATAGTAGGTGGATTTTATTTTATTTTTTATATTTCTTTTCTTTTATTGTTTTCTTTATTATTCTTT
This sequence comes from Lumnitzera littorea, assembly GCA_024138015.1. Classification (NCBI taxonomy): domain Eukaryota; kingdom Viridiplantae; phylum Streptophyta; class Magnoliopsida; order Myrtales; family Combretaceae; genus Lumnitzera; species Lumnitzera littorea. Next base: position 40,718,468 of record JAMXBB010000007.1, on the reverse strand, counting down.
TTAGCTTTGGTAACTTTAATTATTAAAAAATTTAATAATCACCGATACTAATCTTTTTTATTTTTGTGTAGGGTCCTTAGTTTTATTTTTTAGGGTTGTTAGTTTTTCATATGATTGTTATTTTCGTTTCATGAATTTTTAATATGTGCACGTTATTAACATGCATAATATTAGGCTTCCTATTTAAATTACATTATTAGAATTTTACTAACATGAGTCTTATGTGGGTTTTTCATGTCGATTTCTATTGGTTAGTTGGTTTGACATACTTTTAGTTCGATTATCACATATCGCATTTCTAGCACCTTTCATTAGGAAATTTTCATATTTTAGATAAAAACTACATTTTTTTATGAAAAACCACATTCTTATTAAAATTCACAATTTTTGGTCAAGGTTATTTTTTTATATTAAAAATTGTATCTTTTGCATGTCTTTTTCAAAAATATTGCATATTTTAGAAAATTCACATGAAATTTTATTTTTTATGAAAATTGAAATTTTTAGGCATCTGGTTTTTTTTTTTTTTGATAAATTGTTTTGTCACTTAGTTTAATTTCTTTAAGAAAAAAGAATTTAATTTAGTTCTTTAAAAAATTAATGTCTCAATTTTTTTTTTTTAAATTGGCATAAAAATTAGTTTATCTTTTAGGATTTTTCTTAAGAAAATAAATTGAAGAAAAACATAAACTTAGCCTATCTTCGTGAATAAAATCAACTTATGCACTACAATTTTACAAAAATATTATAACTACGTTAATTTGATCCCAATTAGTAAATACGTAAGTACCTCCAAGGTTTTGACAAAAATTAAAAAACTTTCTGTTTTGTTTGTTTAGGTAAATTCGCAATTAAAAAATAAAAAAAATTATGAAATTTTAATAATTTTTTCATATTTTTGTACTTTTAGAAAAATTATAAAAATTAAGGCTTGTTACTTAGTCTATTATAATTCCTACATGGTCTTAATTTAATAGGTTAGCCTTTAAATTCAGTTTTTCTAGTTAAATTTTTTGAAAATTATGTTCTTAAAAAATTTGTTGTCTAGTAGCTAATTAGGGGTTTTCTTGATTTTTCCACCAAAAAACCTTAATTTTATTTTTTTATCAGTTTTGAGTGGTTGGCAATTCCAATCAACTTTTCCAAAAACATTTTAAAAAAATGTTTTCCTTATTTTAATGTTAAATAATCTATATTAAATGGACTATGCTTAATATAGGTTAAATTAAGAAAAATTAAAATCAGGCTCAACAGAATTAAGGACTCTTCAAGGATGCTAATGGGCAAGCCATCTAAGGAAAAAAAAAAAAACTAATTAATGGGGCTTTTATTTTTAATTTTCTCTTTGTTTTAATTTCTATATTATTATAAATAGTTGTGTTAATTGAGTTTTAGTGATTTAAGCCTACTAGGAAGGACTAGACCCAATGGGCCTAATTTTTTGTGGATACGAGGAGTTTTTATTTTTTTAGTACCATATGTTCATTCTTAGTTGTTTTTATACTTGGGCCACCTTAAAAAACTAAAATAGGCCGCCATTGTGTAACCTTCAAGTTACAGGTGTCTTTATCCCCGATTAACGGTGATAGGTGATCCTACTCTTACTTCGATGTGACCCATGACTCATTTATCTAAAAGTTTATGAGGCTACAAAGCTTGAAGACCTATAGAGCCTACTCTATTGCATTCATAACAATGGACTAACAAATAAACAATAGTGCGACATTTTTCAAAAAACAAAATAATACAATAATGTATTGAAATTTTATTAATTTTTTTTTGTATCATAACCATTGTAAATTATTTTCATCTATCCTCATCATAAAACAGAAAAGGGAAAACATAATTTTTATGTATAAAGTTTTTTGTTACATAAGTTTTCTTATAATCAATTTCTGTTTACATAGTATTATAATTGGTATCAGGCAAATGCACCTAGTCAAGTTACAGTATAGTTAGAATAAACGTGAGTCCAAGTGTCGGTCTTAGAAGAAACTATGTATGTAAGAACCTAAGTTGCTAGTGCTTTACCTTAAAAGCTACCAATTACCGAACTTAACAATAGAGTGATATTTATAATTAAATGGGAATGATGAATAAGAGACAATAATTGAAATAAGAACAATAAAGTAAGTAAGAACAATTAAAATAACTAAACTAATCAAAACTAAAATTAAATAGCAAGCATGAATTAATTAAAAGAAATAATTCATAATCCTTAGTAAATTATCATTATCTACTACCTAATTCCATGCAACCATTCAATCTTAATTATTCCTTATATCATGAGGATACCTAATCCTCTTTCTAGGGAATTAAGATTTTGAATTGGCCGAACTCATGTCTCTAGTCTTTTCTTAATCTTGAAACTTGATCTACTTGAATCACTTTTGAATAAAGCATCAAAGGATCATATTAAGAACTTAGATCTTGCTATTAGGTTGGCTACCTTAGGTTATCCTAATTTGGAGAAATTTGGTACCTAATCTCTTAGTGTACTTAATCTTTTCTAATTACACTTGTCAATTCAATTGTAGGACATACGTCTCTACAACAAGCTTATATGTAAATTTAGCAACTCAGGCAAATACTAATTGATGGCAATAAGATTTGTGTAATTAGTTTAGTAGAGAACAAAATCATAGATTGAATAAAAGATTTGTCATGCTTCGAATGTTGTCAAGTCGTAATAGTCCACCATGTATATCAACTTTATGCTAAAAACTATCTATTATGTGATGCATGTGATGCGTAATTATATGCATATAATCAAGTGTCTATCATGTCTTTTATTTCTAAGATATATTTTTCTATTTATTTTTTTGAATTTATCACTTATTATATATATATATATATATGTAGGCTTTTGGGTTAATTTATGGGTATAATCATTATATATACTAGGTATATCCATAAAAATACACCTATATTCATATAGTATATCTTACCATATTAGTCCTCATTATAGCTTAAATAAGTTATCTTTAAGTCTTCATTGTGTTTTAGTCTCAATTTTAGGGGTTTTGATAAGTTTTATGTTATATTTGAATAATTGTACTTCTAAGGCTAAAATTTGGTTTTTTGGATATTATTTTTAAAATATAACTTTACTAAGTCAATTTAGCTAACTTTTCTAACTTAGTCGTAAAGTTTTAACTTAATTAGATAAGTTTTCCTAAAGACCCTAAATCTGGGTACGATTACCCTAAAAGTGATTTGAAGGCTCTCATTTCTACCCCAATTCAAAAAAAGTTTTATCCTCAAAACTTTCTCATAACTAGAATCATAGTCAATTACTTGCAGGATAATTTAGGTTTACAATAAGAGATCATTGACTTGTGATTCCAAAGAGCCATGGACACATGATACAAGACAAGTGTACTTATCAATTTTAATATAGCGGATGTGAGTCTGAGTCGATCTCTCAGAGGCCTCGAGTACTAATATTAACCTTAGCTCTATTATCTAATCGGAAAATTGTGATGAGTTGAATGAATTAAAAATACTAAAATTAACAAATTAACTTAATTATGAGACTTGATTAAGCAATTTAGAAAGCGATAAAACTAAGAACGATTTCAAGAAGGTAAATAACGTATTTTGGAATTATTTCCCCTAGTGTTTAACATGTGACTGCTTAAAATGTATCCAATTCAATCCTTATTATTCTTCACCAGAGGGATTCACAATTAAAGTTAACACCTTTCTCAAGTATATTAACCCTAATCCTAAATTATTTACCAGAATCTCTTCACCTAGTAATATAATTCAAAATCGCATTAATATATAATGAATTCCTACACAAAATAACAACTTTCCAGAAGAAACATGTATTTTATCTCTAAGTACACATGTAATTCTCTCCAATTATGTTAAGATCTCATTACATAAGTGATTTCTCAATCATCATGCATAATATCATAGATTGATACCCTAGAAAAATCAATTAACAATTAAAAAACACAATTGAATCAAGAAAGATAGAAACTTTATTGAAAATTATCAATAAATCTAATAGTCACATGAAACCTTAGGTTCCACAATCCTAAATACAAGAATCTTAAGCTATCATAATGAAATTAAAAACGAATTGCAACAAAATCAAGAAATAAAACATGAAAAACCCCTTTTTGTTCATGAAAAATCTCTTCAATCTTGAAGTGAGGTGTTGCTTTCACCTTTTGCTCCTTCTTCTCTTCAAGTCTCTTCTCTTTTGAATGTACAAAGTTATGTGCGAAACCCTACTAAGTTATTTTATAATGTATTGTAAAGTTTTTTTTTTTTTTTTTTTTTTGTCACCAGACATAGCTTGGGACACAGTTGTGTTCCCAGGTTGTGTAACTTACTAACCTTAGCAGTTAAAATCTTCTTACATGGACACAACCTGGGGACACAATTGTGTCCTAGACTGTGTAACTTTCTGACAAAAATTTGCCACTTTCTCCTATTGTTTATGTAACTTCAAAACTTCATAACTCATTCATTTGAAGTCTAAATTGAGTGAAACTTGATTCCTTTTCTTCGTTTTTAATCTGAGAATACGTTTAAACCTTAAAATAAAAATTTTACTCAATTAAGTATCAATTTCTTAGAAAAAAACAAAGATGTAAGGGAAATACTATAAAATCACCATGTGAAATGTATTTAAAATAAGAGTTATCAAACTTCCCCACACTTGAGCATTTGCTTGTTCTCAAGCAAATAAATTAAAACAAAAGTTTTGAGATAAGAAATGCTAAACAAAATTTCTCACTACTTAGGAAACCTATTAGTGAATACACTTGACTCGAAGAAAGGTAAGAAAATCATTTTCAATTAACTTACAATAATAAAATCAAGCAATTTCACCCGTTACAATGTCATAATTTCACTCGATCATATTTGAATGCTCTAACAAAACTTAATACTAAAGTTCACTAGTTAATTTATAGAAGTCAAAATTTACTCGAGTCATTTAACCAAGGATTCTTAAACTAAAAATTGGATTTAACATCTCGCTAACTGGGAAAGAGTCATAAAAATTTTATCCACTTGACTAAAGTATATACAATTCTCTCTTCAATCTCACCAAGCGCCATAATCCAAAACAAACATATTTTACATCTACTCATCCTCTGATCATCCCCTAGTTCATACTTTTGTTGGGAGGTTTTTAAATATACTTTATTTAAGCACAATTACCTTTAATGGACAATTGTGTTGGTAGAGGGAAAGAATATCGCTCTTTTGACGAACCAAAACCGATCCATACCAACTTATCCCTTATATTGTAGTGGGAAAGAACTTTGCTCTTTTGACAGACCAAGGCCGATCCATGCCAATTTTTTGTTTTGTTTCATTGGTATTAGCATTGGGACTCAATCTCACTCTTTTGACCGACCAAGACAAATCCTTACCAATTTTTTTTACTATTCATACACTTGTTATTACTTTTTACCTCCAATCATTGTGATTTTTCAAGGGTTTCTTAAAAGAAGAATTTCATTTATTTGTTTGCTAAAAATTATAGGGCTCTAAAAATTTCCAAGAGAAAGGTATATATAAAAGTAAATTTAAAAATAACCATGACTAACTCTCAATCAGTGATATTTTAACTAACTCCCAAGCTAAATAACTTGTAACTTTGCCCTCTAAAGTTTTAACTAATCAATTCTAGTAAAGTATAATAAGATCAATAATGATCAAGATGACATAGTTGATTTGGCCTAACACTTGTTAATCACTTATTGCAAGTTAACTTAAAAATTAATTGGGTCAAATGTAAATAATTGGTCTCCTAAATAATAACAAATTCATATATATTCTTTCCTCACACTTAATAACGTACATTGTCCTCGATGTATGACTAAGAAAGCACAATAGCAAGATATCAAACAATTAAAAAAAAAAAACATCATAGGGAAAAAGGAAATACATGTATTGAAAAAGAAACTAATACTTTCCTGCCAGTCGAAAATAATGTGAAGAAGTCCATAACTAAGAGGCCATCGTCATTACATGTCTAATTGCACATGCCCTGGCTAACTAAAAAAAAAAAATGAACTAAGAAGAGGGATCAGAATCCTCTCTCCATCATCCTCATTAGATGGTGCATTTGCCATGTTTTCATCATCGTCGTCTTCATTACCCTCATCATCCTCTTCATTACCCTCATCATCCTCTTCATTACCTCCATCGTCCTCTTCTTCACTCTCATTATCCTCATCATTTGCATCCGATTCTTTCATCTTGAGAAATTTTTCCAATTTTTCTTGGCGGATATGAAGTTTATCTACACTTTCTCGGATATAACGAATCTCAAACATCAGGATATCAAATTTGTCCTCAAAGCTTGCTGAAGGCATCTGTCCTCTAGAGGTGGTCCGTGAGTGTCAACCTTGACGTCCCATTGGTAAAAGGTTCATGAGTCGAAATGAGTTAAGTCGCATAGAAGTGACTTGAGTAACAAAGGTAAGCGAGGGCTAAACTACAACCTTAATCCGCATAGCCTGCACTAGTAACGTAATATAGGAGCCATGACAAATATGCCCTTTCTTCCTTGTAGTAGTTGCTTGGTAGCGGAAAAGTTCAACTAGCTTAATGGCTAGATTGATTGGGTGTTTATGAATAACACTATACAAATAGAGGCAATCCTTATTAGAAACCACATTGGTGCTTTGGCCTCAGCCAGTCAATGTATGTGCAAAGAGCCAATGAGGAACACGATATTCAGGTTTGACCAATTGAGAGGCCTTACTCATAGCGGGGTCATAAGCATCGCCATCAGTAATTTCATCCCAAAACTTCCCTAGTGTTACTCCAAATGGAAAACGACATGTTAAACGTTGGAACTCTTCAAACTGTGTGAATTTATCCTCATAAAGACCAAGATACTTGCCCAATTGAGTTATTGGCATGTAGAAAGGCTTGCCATTCAAAGTGAAATGGAGTTTGTGTTTGGGGCCCATGCCACTAACACTTTCTTTATCTAGTTTATATGTGCATAAGAACTCCAATGTCAACTCCTTATAAATCGAAGCTTCAAGAGATAAGAATCGCTCCTAAATGGTTCCTTTTGACAGTTCCTTCATTTCATTTGTTAGCTCTAATTGGGCGAGAATATCCCAATCCAAATGAAGTGTGTTGCTAAATGGCTTGTTTTTAAGTAAATTATAGCGAGTCGATTGGTGTTCCTCTTTGAATTGGAGCATTGGGTGCTCTATTAGATGGAGAGTGGCCAATGGTTTAACAATGGCACCTTCTTGCATGGAAGATGATGCTGCATACTTGGATTTTCTCCGAATGGTAAGCTTTGTGCGATTTTCCATTGACTACCTGAGAAGAAACACCACACCAAATAAAAAATGCTCATCTTTGCCACACTTAGTTCAAACTAAGACAGATTTATAAAGGAGTAGAAGTGATGGATATTAAAAGAAATCTCATTGGGACATTTGAACAAACATGTAGAGTACATCCACAAAACTAGTTGGGTTAAAAGAAATGGCTTGCAAATTCATCCAACTAGTTATACATTAGACTCATTTTATTACAATCTTCTTGAGATAAAGGCTTCCCAACACTTCAAAAACTCTAAATGTCCCAAAATCACTCTCAACAATTTTAACCCTAAATGGCATAATTGAATAATTGACATTGATTTTGTAAGCTAAATTCGTGTTTGATAGATTATAAAGTAATATCTAGCCATGAGGGGCATCATAAAGGCATGTGAATCTATTAACATTAGGCAAATATGTATGTGTATCATGAAAGAATAAAAACCAAGTAAACTCTCAGATAAGATTCATGTTCCAACTCACAAAAGACCTAAATTTTGGTTACCTAAGCATGCTTAAACAATGATGAAAACAAAGCATGAACAAGAGAGGGCATAAAAAAAATGAGATGAACTTACTTGGATCGAGTTGGATTCGATGAAGGAATTTGTTGATGAAAAGTAAAACGTGAGGAGAAGGTGGAGAGAAGATGAAAGGTGAAGTGAATTTATGTGTGTCCATAAGTGTTTGAGATGGTGTGTTTATGTTATGTGTACTAATATCGTGTGGGTGTTGGGAAAACACGAGATGGGACACAACCGTGTCCCTCGCTTGTTCAGTTTTAGGTACATGTTCCTGGGCAAACACGGGCTGGGACATAACCGTGTCCTATGCTCGTGTAACTTTTTGTGCTTGCAGTCCATTGAAGGGGCTTGGATGGATACGAGTTGGGACACAGTTGTGTCCCATGCTCTTGTAACTTTTTTTTTTTTTTTTTTTGCCTAGCCTATATTCATGAATTTAAATGTAATAAAAATAAAAAAAAAATAAGAAGAGAAAGAAAAAATAAATTAAATTAAATTAAATAGATCAAAGAAGTAAGGCTAAGTTATATAAAAAAATAAAATAAAATAGAATGGACTAAAAGAACTAGAGTGCAAGCAAAGAATATTAAAACAAAACACAAATAAAAGAAGAGTTTGGCATGGGTTGCCTCCCATGAAGCGCTATAGTTAACGTCAATAGCTTGACGAGATACGATTGTAGCTCATGATAGTTCTGTCGGGTGGAGATAAAATTCCTCTCGTCTAACATGCTCCAAATTTCCACTCAAGTATAACTTCAATCGTTGCTAATTTACCTTAAATGTGCCTTTCTCCAAGTGTATAACTTCAACAGTCCCATATTGAAAAACTTATGTAATTGTAAACGGTCCAGACTATCTAGATTTCAACTTACTTGGGAATAAACAAAGGCAAGAATTATACAAAAGGACATGATTGCCTTCTTTAAATTGTTGACCCTGTTTGATTCGCTAATCATGATACTTTTTGGCCCTTTCTTTGTATAATTTGGAGTTCTCATATGCTTTCGCTCGCCATTCCTCTAACTCATTCAATTGAAGCTTCCTATGAGAACCTGTACGCTTAAAATCAACATTAGCACTTTTAATTGCCCAATCAGCCTTATGTTCAATCTCTACCGGTAAATGAGAAGCCTTCCCGTATACAAGTCGGTAGGGTGTGGTCCTTAGTGGGGTTTTGTAAGCAGTTCTGTGTGCCCATAGAGCATCTTCCAACTTTTCTGACCAATCTCTCCCATGATACTCTATGGTTTTTTCAAGAATTCGCTTAAGCTCGCGATTAGCGACTTCCACTTGTCCATTACTTTAGGGGTAGTACAGGGTGGCTAGTTTATGTGTGATGCCATAACGTTTCAACACTTGGTCGAGTTGGGCATTACAAAAGTGTGTTCCCCTATCACTTATAATTGTCCTAGGAGTACCAAATCAAGAAAATAGGCCTTTTAAGAATTTTTTTTACTACTCTAGCATCATTAGTAGGTAGGGCTTTAGCTTCTACCCACTTAGAGACGTAGTCAATAACTACTAAGATATATTTATTGCCATTAGAGTTCGGGAAAGGGCCCATAAAATCGATCCCCCACACATAGAATACCTCGACCTCGATGATAGGGTTTTGTGGTATTTCATCCCTACGAGATATATTCCCTATTCATTGACAATGATCACAAATCTCAACGTATTTCTAAGCATCTTTGAATAAGGTAGGCCAATAAAATCTAGCCTCTAAGACCTTATGAGCTGTCCTATTAGCATTATGATGCCCACCTGTAGGCCCCGAATGACAATGGCTCAAAATTCTCCATCCTTCAAGGTGTGGTACACATCTTCGAATAACATGATCTGCACATACTTTAAATAGGTAAGGATCATCCCAAAAATAATATTTCACATTAGAAAAATATTTCTTCTTTTGCTGGTGTGGAAATCCTTTTAGTATAATCCTAGTAGCTAAAAAATTGGCAATATCCACAAACCAAGGAATTTCCATATCACTTACCTGGTCGATAGCATAGAGTCACTCCTTAAGGAACTCATCTTTGATCTCATTCTCTTTGAGCATTTCCAAGTTTCGATTCTCCAATCGAGATAGGTGTTCTACTACTAAATTCTCAGTACCTTTTTTGTCTTTGATCTCCACATCAAACTCTTGTAGCAACAAGATCCACCTAATCAGTCTTAGCTTTGCATCTGGTTTTATTAACAAGTACCTAAGGGCAAAATGATCGGTGTAAACAATCACTTTAGATGGAAGCAAATAAGAGCGAAACTTATCAAAGGCAAAAACAATTGCTAGTAACTCTTTTTCTGTAGTAGTGTAGTTGTCCTGAGCATTAGTAAGAGTTTTGCTAGCATAATAAATTGGTTGAAAGTGCTTGTCCTGTCTTTGCCACAGCACTGCCCTTATTGCGTGATCACTTGCATCACACATAAGTTTAAAGGGAAGTGCCCCATCAGGTACTACCATGATTGGGGCATTAGTAAGTTTCTCTTTAAGGATATTGAAAGCTTTCAAATAGTCTTGAGAGAAAACATAAGGTACATCCTTCTCTAATAACTTAGTCAAAGGGTAGGCAATTTTCGATAAGTCCTTAATAAATCGCCTATAAAAACCTACATGCCCTAAAAAGCTTCTTATGGCCTTAACCGAAGTTAAAGATGGGAGTCTTGCAATAGTGTCCACTTTGGCAGTATCAACCTCAATTCCTCGATATGAGATCTTATGGCCTAGCACAATACCCTCTTGTACCATGAAGTGGCACTTCTCCTAGTTAAGTACAAGATTGGTCTCTTCACACCTAGTAAGTACCCTATCCAAATTATTTAAACAATGGTCAAATGAGTTGCCAAAAACTGAAAAATCATCCATAAATACCTCCATTATGTCCTTAATCAAATCATAAAAAATGGCTAACATGCATCGTTAGAATGTAGCAGGTGGATTGCAAAGACCAAAAGGCATTCTACGGTAAGCAAAGGTACCATAAGGACAAGTGAAAGTGGTCTTCTCTTAATCTTCAAGTGCAATAAGTATCTGAAAATAACTAGATAAGCCATCTCGAAAACAATAAAACATATGTCCAACTAGTCGTTCTATCATTTGGGAAATGGTCCTTACGTGTAGCATCATTTAACTTTCTATAATCGATACATATACGCCAACATGTTACCATTCTCATTGGGATCAATTCATTCTTTTCATTAGGAACTACTATCATCTCACCTTTTTTTGGAACTACTTGTACTAGACTCACTCATGAGCTATCAGAGATAGGATATATCATACCTGCATCAAAGAGTTTGATAACTTCCTTTTTTACTACCTCTTTCATGTTCAAATTTAAGCGTCTCTGAAGCTGTACAACTGGCTTGTGGTTTTCTTCCATCAAAATCTTATGAGTACAAAAGGAGGGATTGATATCTCGAATATCGGATATTTTCCAAGTAATGGCCCTCTTATGCTCCTTGAGTACTTTCAGCAACCTTTCTCTTAGTTCTTCTAAATTAGATGCTATAATTACCGATAATTTAGAGTCCTTCTCTAAGAAGGCATATTCTAATTAGTCGGGTAATTGCTTTAACTCCAATATTGGTGGCTCCTCGACCGAAGGTTTTAACTGTGCTTCCTTCATCTTTTCAATCTCTTCAAACCCTTTTTCAATAGAGGTAGGTTTATTTGCCTCCAGTTGGGCTACTACCTCAGATTTGATAGGATCTTCTAAAGCTTCTTCTGTACCTAATTGCAAGCAACTCTCCAATGGATCCTTAAAAAGAACTTCTTGCATATAACTTGAAACAAAAGTGTTAGTAACATCCAAAAGGTAGTAAGTATCATCCTGATCAACAAACTTTTTCATAGCCTCCAAAATTTTAACATGATCTCTTCGTCTCCTACTCTAAGAATGAGCTTGCCATCACTAACATTAATGATAGCCCTAGCGGTAGCTAAGAATGGTTTACCTAGGATAAGGGGCAACTCAAAATCTTCATCCATGTCCAATATCATAAAGTCAGTAGGAAAAATAAATTTACCTACTTGGACTAATACATCCTTAATAATGCCTCTAGGATACATTACAGATCTATCAGCTAATTGCAAGCTCATGCATGTGGGTTTAGGTTCCCTTAATCCTAGCATCTTGAAAAATTTATAAGGCATCAAATTGATGCTAGCACCCAAATCAGCTAAAGCTTTGTCAACTAACAAGTTACCAATATGACAAGGAATTGTAAAACTCCCTAGGTCTTTTAGCTTCTTGGGTAACTTGTTTTGTATGATCGCTGAACATTCTTCACCCAATATGACTATAGAAAGCCCCTCAAGCTTCCTCTTATTGGATAACAAATATTTCAAGAACTTAGCGTACTTCGACATTTGTGACAAAACATCAACAAGAGATAAGTTAATATGTAATTATTTAAAGAGGTTAAGGAACTTACTGAATTGTTGGTCATTGCGATTTTGCTTAAGTCTTTAGGGATATGGGATGGGTGGTTGGTATTCCTTCACCTTAGATGACTTTATGTCTTCCTTGGCTTTTATCCCCTCATTGCTCTTACTAGTCTACTCGCTAACCTTCCCTCAACATGCAACTCCTTCCCACTTCGAAGTGTCACTACCTTGACATGTTCCTTTAGATTGGTTTCTATATTTCCCGGTAGTGTTCCCTGTGGTCTTTTAGAGATTAGCTTCGCAAGTTGACTAATTTGGTTCTCAAGGTTGTGATTGGAAGCCTCTTGATTCCTTAATGATAATTTAATGTTGGATAAGCGAGCCTCATTGCCTTGAATATATTCAGTGAGAAGTTCTTCCACACTAAACTTCTTTTCTTGAGGAAGAGCAGGTGTTAATGGTCTTTGAAATCTAGGTGGGCCAAAGTTGGTCTTCTGCTGGCCTTGGTTTTGATTTCCCTATGACAAATTGGGGTGATTCCTCCATCCAGGATTATAAGTGTTGCTGTAGGGGTTATTTTGTTGCTTGGGTGGATTTCCTAGATAATTTACCTGTTCTACCTGTTCTAGTGCTCTATAACCTTGCATGCCAAAGTCACTTACATCTGATTGTACTTGTTGAGGGCCAATAAAGAGTGCATCGATCTTCTTACTCAATATATCTACCTTAGCTGCCAAAGCAGTGGTCAAGTCTACATCATAAATTCCTATAACCTTTTGCCTAGCTCTAATGCTTTCCTACAAATAATTGTTCATTAATATTCCTTCAATCAGGTTTTGTGCTTGCTCGAGTGTCTTTGTGTTCAAAGTACCTCCTACGGATGCATTAATCATCTATCTCATAGATAAATTTAGACCATTATAGAAGGTTTGAATCTACATCCATATTAGGAGGCTATGATATGGGTACCTCCTGAGCAAGTCCTTGAACCACTCCCAAGTGTCATATAAAGTCTCTGCTTCCAATTAGGCAAAACAAGAAATGTTGTTTTGAAGTTTAGCGGTCTTCGTAGGTGGGAAATACTTCTCCAAAAATTTCTCTCCCAATTCATTCCATGTTGTGATTGAATTTCGTGGTAGGGAGTTGAACCACTGCTTTGTTCTACCCCTCAAGGAAAAAGGAAATATCCACTGTCGGATGGCATTATCCTTAGCTCCGTTGATTTTAAATGTATCACAAATCTCTAGAAAGCTAGAAATATGAGCATTAGGATCTTTATCTTGTAGACCATCAAACTAAACATACTATTGCACCATTTGTATGATGTTGGGTGCAATTTGGAAGTTATTAGCCATGGTGGTTAGCCTTATGATACTAGAGTCAGCTCCTATAAGTGTAGGCCTTGAATAGTCGGACATAGTCCAATTTGCTTCATTACCGTTGTTAGCCATGTACGGTGGATCTTCTTGATTGATGAATTTAGTGCTGGCCTCTTCACCCTCTTCCTTAATCTCAACGATTGACTCGTCTTCTATGGTAGCCACAGTTTGTCTAGGTTGCAATCTTAAATTTTGAAGGATAGTTCTCTCAATTTCAAGATCAAGTTCTATCAAATATTTCAGGTTGCTTTGGGTCATGCACTATAAGGATAAGAAATATAGAATCAATTGTAGCTCTAGGTAACAAAAATAAACAATGAAAACAAAAAAAAAAAGAAAAAAAATTGGTCAAAGTAATAAAGCAGCTAGTGTTCTTAATATCGAAAATCCTTGGTAATGATGCCAAAAACTTGATACAAGGTAAGTATACCTATCAGTTTTAATATAGCAGATATGAGTCTGAGTTAATTCTTTAAAGACCTCGAGTACTAATATTAACCTTAGCTCTATTATCTAACCAGAAAATTGTACGGAGTTGAATGAATTAAAAATACTAAAATTAACAAACTAACCTAATTATGAGACTTAATTAAGCAATTTAGAAAGCAATAAAACTAAGAACGATTTCAAGAAGGTAAATAACGTATTTTGGAATTATTTTCCTTAGTATTTAACATGTGACTGCTTAAAATGTATCTAATTCAATCTCTATTATTTTTAACCCAAGGGATTCACAATTAAAGTTAATACCTTTCTCAAGCATATTAACCCTAATCCTAAATTATTTACCGGAATCTCTTCACATAGTAATATAATTTAGAATCGCATTAATGTATAATGAATTCCCATACAAAAGAACAACTTTCTGGAAGAAACATGTATCTTATCTCTAAGTACACATGTAATTCTCTCCAATTATATTAAGATCTCATTACATATGTGATTTCTCAATCATCATACATAATATCATAGATTGATACTCTAGAAATATCAATTAACAATTAAAAAACATAATTGAATCAAGAAAGATAGAAACTTTATTGAAAATTATCAATAAATCTAATAGTCACATGAAACCCTAAGTTCTACAATCCTAAATACGAGAATCTTAAGCTATCATAATGAAACTAAAAATGAATTGCAACAAAATCAAGGAATAAAACATGAAAAACCCCTTTTGTTGATGAAAAATCTCTTTAATCTTGAAGTGAGGCGTTGCTTTCGCCTTTTGCTCCTCCTTTTCTTCAAGTCTCTTCTCTTTTGAATATCCAAAGTTATGTGCAAAACCCTAGTAAGTCATTTTATAATGTATTGTAAAGTTTTTTTTTTCGTCACTAAATACAGCTTGGGACAGAGTTGTGTCCTCAGATTGTGTAACTTACTGACCTTAGCACTTAAAATCTTCTTGCATAGATACAGCCTAGGAATATAGTTGTGTCCCAAACTGTGTAACTTTCTGACCAAAATTTACCACTTTCTTCTATTGTTTATGTAACTTGAAAACTTCATAACTCATTCATTTGAACTCCAAATTGATTGAAACTTGATTCCTTTTCTTCGTTTTCAATTTGAGAACACATTCAAACCTTGAAATCAAAATTTTACTCAATTAAGTATCAATATCTTAAAAAAAAAAAAAGATGTAAGGGAAATACTATAAAATCACCATGTGAAATGTATTTAAAATAAGAGTTATCAATACATCTCCTTCATCGCAGCTCTTAGTTCCCAAGTTGCTTCTACTTCTAAACTGCTACCCCATTGTACATTGACATATTATAGTTCTTTGTTTCTTAACTTTTGAACTCGATTATCCAGAATTTTGATAGGTTTGTCTTGAAAAGTCAAATTTTCTCAAAAATCTATAGGTTTCAATTCCTTTATTGCATCAAGGTTCTTTCCCAATTTCCTCAACATCGAGATATGGAACACATCATGATATCTAGATAGGCTTAGGGGTAATACAAGTCGATACGATACTCTTAGGCTCAATTTCTCTTTAGATCTAAGCACTTAAGTCCTTTAAATGGGCTTATCTTTCCAGTGTATATGCTTCCAACATATCCTCCAAAGTTTCAATCATCCTTTCAGATTGTGCATCAAATTATGGATGATATGCAATACTAAACTTCAATTTGGTGCCTAGGACTAGATGTAATCTTTCTCAAAATTTAGACATGAATCAAGTGTCTTTAACAAAAACTATACTAAGTAGTAGTCCATGTAGTCTAATAATCTTCTATACATATAAATTATCCATTTTCTCCAAGGGTACCCTGTATGATATTGTTGAAAATGAGCATATTTGGTTGATCTATCGACAATTACCCATATTAAATCATGTTTAGGTTGTGCTCTAGAGAGGGCGACAATGAAATCCACTGTAATGTGGTCCTACTTCCATTGTGGTACTGTTATGGGTTGTAGTGTGCCTCCTGTTCTTTAGTGCTCAGCTTTAACTTACTATATGTTGTACATTATGTTACAAATTATGCTACATCTCTCTTCATCTCATGCCACCAAAGTATAGACTTCAAGTCTTAGTAAATTTTTTTTTCTACCTTGATGCAATATACATCTAAAAGTATATGCTTCATCAATTATTTCTCTTTTTAGGTCAAAAACTTAGGGTACATAGATTAGTCATTTAAATCTTAACACTCCTGCTTCATCTATGTTGAAGCTAGCTAATTCTTCCTTATGCACTAATCTAAACTTGATTAGCACCAAATTGTCATCTTTATCCTGTAACTCCTTGATTTTATTAAGCAAAGTTGGTTGGATTGTCAAATTCTTCAAACACATGTCAAGGTCATGCCACTTGAACCCTATTTCCAATCTTTCAAACTCTTAGATTAATTCCTATTGCGTAGTGAGAGAAGATATAACTTGTCTATAGTTTCAGTAGCTGAGGGCATCAACTACCACATTAGCTTTTTCGAAGTGATTGTTGAAGGTTAGATTATAATCTTTAATCAACGCTAACCATCTCCGTTGTTGCAAATTTAATACTTTTTAATTGAAAAAGTATTTCAGACTCTTATGACTAATATATATTTGACAACGTTGCCCATGTTGCTAATGTCTCCAAATTTTTAGTGCAAGGACTACTATAGCCAATTCAACATTATAAGTAGGATAATTCTTCTCATTTAGCCTCAATTGTCATGATGCATATACTATAAATTTTCCATCTTACATTTGAACATATCATAGCTCGTTATGAGAAGCATCATTGTATATACTATATGACTTACTTAGATTTGGTAATGTCAATATTAAGGCCATGATCAGTTGATTCTTAAGTTCTTAGAAACTTCTTATACATTCTTTATTCCATTCAAACTTTATATTCTTTTGAGTCAAGGGAATTAAGGGCTTAGCTATCTTTGAAGAGTCCTTTATAAATCATCTATAATAGCCATCCAACCTAAGGAAACTTTGAATTTTTGTGATAGTTGTTAGTTGCTTCTATTCAGTTATAGATTTGATCTTTTTCAAATCTACTAGGATTCCTTCTCCAAACATAACATGACCTAAGAATGAGATCTTATCTAACTAGAATTCACATTTAAATAATTTTTCATATAACTTATTTTAGCTTTTGTAAGGCTAATCGTAAGTGCTTAGTGTGTTCTTCCTTACTCTTAGAATATATCAGTATATCATTAATGAAAACAACCACAAATTTATCTAGATACAATTGATATATCCTATTCATCAGGTCCATAAAATATTACTGGGGCATTAGTCAATCTAAATGGCATAACTTGGAATTCGAAATGCCTATATCATGTACGAAAAGAAGTTTTAGCGATTTCTTTAGGTTTCACCCTTAATTGGTGACACCTTAACCTAAGATCAATTCGCAAAAATGTAGTTGCTCCAATAAATTATCTAATTAGGGTAATGGATATTTACTCTTGATGGTGACTTTGTTAATTTCCCTACAATCATTACATAATCTTAATGTACCATCTTTCTTTTTCATAAATAGCTCATGGGCTCCCTATGGGGATATGCTTGGTTTGATAAAACCCTTATCTAGGAGCTCTTGTAATTGCCTCTTTAGTTCTTGAAGCATAGTAGGTGCCATCCGATATGGTGCCTTAGAAATAGGTTCTGTTTCAAGCACTAGTTCAATCATGAAATCTAACTCCCTACGCTAAGCTAATCTAGGCAGATCCTTAGGAAATACACTTAGAAACTCATACATGACAAATATATCGGATATTTTTAGAGTTTCCTTCTTCCCTTCCATTGCAACAATGTAACAAAATTGATAGTTCCCTTCACTTTCCCTAACATCCTCATCAGCTTCAATAATTTCTAACTTAGTCCCTAATCCAACTAATACTCTTGTATTGACATTCCACTTTTGTCTTATGTTTTGATAACCAATCAATTCCCATAATAATATCGTAGCCTTACAAAGATAATACTATTAAATGAACTGGGAACTACGTCTCTTATATCTTAATTCGAGTGTTATATACAACCTTTCAAGTTGACAGTTTTTCTCCAATAGGAGTTCTAATACGGTAAGTGGTATGTACTTCAATCACATCAATTTCATTCCTTATTATAAAATCCTAATTAGTAAAGGAATGCGATACTCCTATATCGAATAGGGTATAGGCATGTTGTCCATTTACTTGTATTTTACCTAAAATATTTAACTATCCTAGTCATTTAAAATTCATTTGAATAGTATCATCACATACTTAATTGATTCATGATTTCAAAAGTATGCATCCCCCAGAGCACAAATCATTTCATATTGTTTACATTATAAATCATAAATTAAAGTCTAGGACAAGTTACGTACTTGTCACAAATCCTTCATCTATTTCATCCTTTAGATTCATAAATTCTTCTAACTCATCCTCTTTATAATAGCCATCTAATAAATTATCAATGTCCTCCACTTCATCCTTACTCTCAATAGCAAATATCCTTGCAGGAGCAATTGTTGCACTAGATCTACTTGCATTCCCAATTTTCACCTACTTGGTGGCATTCTCTCTTTTCCTAAAACCTTGGCCAAATTGTGGGCAATAGCGATTAAGATGTCTCTTTTTTCCACATTGTCCATACTTAATATTCTTTAGTTTAGGACAATTTCTAATTATATGACCCGCATCACCATACATGTAACATTTTCCTTTAAGTTGCTCATAATATTTAGGATAATGACCAACACCACACTTTCAACGCTTTGCGTTACCACTCTTATCATAAATATTCCTTATCTACATAGGTTAAGCAAGATTACTTGCCACAACTATTAGTCTCTTTTGTTGACCTAAACTACTAGCACTTGTATGAGGTCTTTTGAAAGGAGATTTGGATGGGGATCTACTGCCCACTTTTCTATTTAGTCATGATGGCATTTTTTAGATGATCGTTCTTTAGCCCCTAAGCCTTCTCTATTACATCATTATAAGTAAGCAAATCGTAATCCTAAAGTCTACATTGCATTATAGGATCAAATCCTCAGATAAATAAAGTTTTCTTCTAATGTGCATTATCCTTATATGAGGATGGTGTATATTAAAATAATCTATTGAACTCCATCTCATATTAGGTTATGCTCATGTTCATTTTCTTCAAGGAAAACAAATCCTTAAGCATCTTTAGCTAAACACTTTCTAGAAAGAATTCTTGTCTGAATTCATCTTTAAACACTTCCTAAGTAATTGGTACTCTAATTGACTTGATTTTTGAATTTGACCAAACGCAGGCTTGTGACCTTAATATATAAGTCCCATAGGATACTTTATGATGATCTGGTATTCAAAAAGTGGTAAGATTGTGCTCTATCTGAGCTAGTTAGTCATTTGCTTCCTTAGGCTAACTAGTATCTCCATCAAAATACTAATTAGCCTTAATGAAGTCTAGTAGACGGTTTGCATCCAAAGGCTCGTTTCTCCTAGTGTCCATCTCTTGAGGCCTTCTATCTATAGGATTACTCTCAATTAATAGATGTTGGAACAAAGCACCTTGTTGCTAGATCATTATGTGCATGTTTGTGAGTGTAAGCTCCATTGTAGTAGGTGTTGGGGCTGTAAGGGTATGTATTTGGTTAGGACGTGAAGGTGGTTGTCCATTTCTAATTAGTTGTTCCTGAGGAGGGTTAGTTAGTGGTAGTGTTTGGCTTGTGGTGGGTTGAGTTTGGTTTTTATTACCATTTCTAGCTTCAAACATGATTTAACGTTTATCTTATTATTTTTGTTTAATCGTGCAGTTTCATAAATTTTCCATAAGTCCATTTATTAAGGATGGTATATAGTTATTCACAATTATTGAATGATGCTTAGCACATATTATATGATTAATGTACTTAACTGATATCCATTCATAATTCATAATATAAAAATATACTAACTAATATAGATCCATTAATAACATAATGCTTGATATGCATTGATATTGCTTCTATATGCAAATGATAAAGTAAAGATATAAGCTAATATTTAAAAGATTACATACAAAAGATTTGTATAGACTTGATATTTACAACTCTTTACATAAAAGATTACATACACAAACCTTGTACATCCGATCTAGAATAGGCCATCAACATAGTGCAGAAGGTTAAGAAGCAGAGGAGAAATGTTTCGAGTCGACTTGGGCCAACATTCTCCTGAGCCCCAATACTACGCCGACTTGTTCATATAGAGCCTAGGAGACCATACTGCGCCGAGGAAAAGAATGATTGACCTAACTATAGTTAAGCAGGGCAACTAAGCCAAGCTAAGGTTAAGATGCCCTCGAGAATGTATGAGAAAGGACAAACCTTCGGATGGAAGTCTAATGAGGTGAAATGCTTTAAATGCTTAAGCTACAGACACATGGTTTCTGAGTGTCCAAACCGATGTGTCATGATATTCTAAGGAGATGTTATGGATAGCACCGATGAGAGTGAGCCTAAGGAGGAGAAGGATGATCGAAAGGCAAAAGTCAAGAAGGAAGAGTAGACCTGATCTATGCCGAGTAGGGAGAAGTGATAACCCTAATCTTAAGACGAGTCCTGAATATCTTGCTAAACTCTGAGGAGGACTAAAGGAAAAATCTATTCCATACCAAATGTATCATCAGAGGCCAATTGTATACGATCATAGTGGACGAAGGAAGTTATACAAATGTTATTGCATAATCCCTTATGTAGAGGTTAGGTTTGTTGACCTTAAAGCATCCTCAAACTTACAAACTGCATTGGCATCATGATAAGGGTGCTTTGTACGTGATTGAACAAGTGACTGTGCCATTCAGCATTGGAAATGTATATAGGGACGAAGTGGTGTACGATGTCGTTCCCATGAGAGCTTTATACCTACTACTTATATGACCTTGGTTGTTCGACCGAAGTGTGATGTATGATGGGTATAAAAACACCTATGCCTTTGTTAAGGATGGAAGGAGGATAGTGTTGCAACCCCTAACCTTATCCCAAGTAAATGAAACCCATAATCAACTCACTTAAGCTAGTAAGGAAAAAGCCCTAGTGATGAGCCGTAGGACGCTCCGAATTGTTAAGGAGGCTAATGAAGCGATGGTCTTATTGGTTAGATGATTGATGGAGATGAGGGAATTGTAGGAAGTCCTGGAAGAAATCCGATGCTTGTTAAATGAGTTTTCCGACTTATTTTTAGAAGAACTACCTAGAGGACTGCTATTAGTCCTAGGCATAGAACACTGTATTGATCTGCAACCGGACGTTGCCCTACTTAACCAACTTGTATATAGAATGAACCCTAAATAGGTTGTCGAGCTAAAAAGACAAGTAGATGAACTCATTAAGCAATGATATGTGAAGGAGAGCATGAGCCCTTGTGTTGTACCAGCTCTGCTCGTTTCGAAGAAAGATGTTTCATGGCATATGTGCATCGATAACAGAGTGATCAACTAAATTACCATCAAGTACAAATACCCAATACTAAGGCTCAATGACATGTTCGATGAGCTTCATGGTGCAAAAATATTTTCAAAGATAGATTTGTGAAGTAGCTACCACTAAATTCACATGAGGCTAACCAATGAGTGGAAGACTACCTTTAAGACTAGGCACGGGCTCTACGAATGGTTGGTTATGCCATTCAAACTTACTAATGCATCGAGCACATTCATGAGGTTAATGAGCCATGTATTACGCTCTCTTCTTGGAAGATGTATGGTCATATACTTCAATGATATATTGGTGCATAGTGTCGACCTGAGCAACCATGTTCAACATCTTTGTGAATTATTTGGCATTATGTGAGTTGAGAAGTTGTATGGGAATGTAAACAAATGTATGTTCTGCCAAAAAGAGGTGATGTTCCTAGGGTTTATAATGTTAAGGGAAGGAATCCAAGTAGATGAGGAGAAGATTTGAGCCATTCTAAAATGGCCAACACCGAATAATGTCATTGAAGTTCGAAGTTTCCATGGCCTAGCTTCTTTCTATAGGTGATTTATTAAGGACTTCAGCACAATAGCTACCCCATTGACTAAGCTGACAAAGAAGAATGAAGGTTTTAGGTGGAAGGATCGAACTAAGCGAAGCTTTAGGGAGATCAAGGAGAAGCTCACCTCGACAACTGTCCTTTCACTACTAAATTTTGATAAGCTCTTTGAATAGGATTATGAAGCATCAAGCGTTAAAATTGGTGCTATCCTAATGCAAGAACAACGACCTATTGCTTACTACAGTGAGAAACTAAGTGGCCTAACCTTGAACTATTTTGTGTACGAGAAAGAGATGTACTCCCTTTTTTGAGCCCTTATCGTTTGGCAACACTACTTGCTATCATAAGAGTTTGTTATTTACACTAACCACGAATCATTGAAGCATCTTAGGAGTCAGAACAAGCTTTCGAAGAGATAGGCTAAGCAATTAGAGTTCATGGAAGGATTTTCGTATGTCATTTGACACAAGAAGGGAAGTGCAAATGTGGTCATTGATACTTTGTCATGATGGTAAACCTTGCTGACCACTTCGTAAATAAAACTATTGGGATTCTCACTTATCACTAAGTAGTATGCTAATGACCCTCACTTCGGTTTCATTGTTGAACAGTGTCATCAAGGACTAGTTATAGGAGGATATTATCTTAAGGATGGCTATTTATTTAAGGACCACAGGCTATGTATTCCAAACTACTCTACACATGAACTGTTGGTTCGAGAAGCTCATAGCAATGGACTTTTAGGCCACTTTAAGGAGGTGAAGACAGCTAATCTGTTGAAAGAGAATTTTTACTAGCTAGGTCTGGCCAAGGATGTCCATAAGGTAGTCGATCGTTATGAAGTGTGTAAGCATGCTAAGGGGAAGAGAGAACCCCATAGAGAGTACATGCCTCTACGAATGCCTACCTTACCATAGGTTGACCTCAGCATGGATTTTGTCTTAAGGTTACCCCAAACAACTAGAGGGAATGATTCTATTTTTGTTGTAGTGGACTATTTCAACAAGATGGCATACTTTATTTCATGCCATCAAACTAACAGTGCTTTATATTTTGCTGATTTGTTTATGTAGGAGGTTGTTTGACTACATGGAGTACCAAAGACTATTATGTCAGATTGGGACACAAAATTTTTTATCTATTTCTTGAAGACTCTTTAGAGGAGAGTTGGGACTAAATTAGTGTTTAGCTCTAGTAGCTACCCTTTAACTGAAGTGGTAAATAGGACATTGGGCAATCTACTCAGAGTTGTTGTAGGGAAGAACTTGAGGGATTGGGATCTATGCCTACTAGTCGTAGAGTTCGCATACAACTAAACTATCTACAACACTATAGGGAAGACCCCATTCGAGGTTGTCTATGGCCTTAACCTAACCATTCCCCTAGATATGATCAGCACCTTAATAGCTACTAAAGAGAGTCAATTTGGAGTTGATCGAGCTCAAGAATTACATGAATTGCACTAGTCCATAACAAAGAAGATCGCCAAATTCAATCAGAAACAGCAAGAGATTGGTAGTCGAGGCCATCAAACTGTTTCTTTCTAGCCAAGACACTTAATATGGATTTACCTCAATCAAGAGTGATTGCCATACATAAGATAAAGCAAACTATCTCTTCGAGTTGACATCCCATTCAAGGTCTTGAAGAAGATCAACCGCAATGCTTACTAGATCAAGTAGCATGATAACTATAGTGTCTCTCTTACTTTCAATGTGTCTAATCTAATTCCCCATCAACTAATAGATGAAGATCCTACAAGCACCTTAAAAGAATGAGCAAAAACCACTTTAGATTTGAGGAAAAATCTTTCTGACCCCTAAGTAGATGATAGGAATCAATCCCCTAGACTGATCATAAGAAGCCGAGCTTGAGGACTTCAAGGCCTTACACGGAAAATAATAGCTCTAAGCTATAGCTGAGATGGGAACTCTTATCCCAATCTAACCTTTAGTCGACCTATCTATTAGATCCTTACGTATGTCCAACATTCTCCTGCCCAATTATGAAGTCCTGAACTAGAAGATAACTTAAGAAAGGCTAGCTGAATCGAGCTCTCCAACCAACCACTGGTGCTTGACTCTAATTCAATTGACTTCCTAATCAGACTAGTTGGCCCTCAACTTGATCCGGATCAAGTCGGCACCTAACTGTAACACATTCTAACTCTCGCCTACATTATATCATATCCCTAATGTCTAGCCACCAAGCGATACATGTCTTCTGATACAATGTTTTAAAATGATTCTTCTTTTTTCCGAATTGAATATTCTTTATCTCTTTTACCCCCTTTAGTATGTCTTATGTAATCTATTGTAGAATACCCTTTTGTCTTTTCATACATGTAAAGTAACCTTAGTAAATGGGTATACAAACCCTTACTTTCTTGTATACGAGGATCATTCAACTTTTAATACAAAATTATTCACCTTGAGCAACCTTAGTATTCTTGTGATCATTCAACTCTTATATATTGCCTTTAATAAGGAGTAGTGGCAAGTAACCCTTCAATTTGGACCAGTGTATCATATTCGGTAGATTGTAGACTGAGTAAGATCAAGTGTTGTGTCATATCCATTCAACTTTGCTAGTCTTTTCTTTGTTTCTTTTCGATTCACTTTGTTATGGTACCTCTCCGTGTATCTAACCCCGGAGACACATCAAAGAGTTTATGGGGATATGAGCACAACTAGCTTAGTAAGTGGGATAAAGTAAAAAAAGTGCCATATAATCACAAATAAGTTTATTAATTATGATGAAATGCAATGCAATCAATCACTTGAAATATCATATAATGTTATCCGGACCATTATGAGGTTAGAAAAATTAAATCCGCTTCAACTTGGATTGAAGAGTTTTGTTATGACTCAAATCAAACCAAACCCGAGCTTGTGTAATAGAGAACACCCTCCTCTCATAACCACCTTCGAACTATAGTCCCCACCCTTACCGAAACCTCCTCACTTATCACTTAGTTCAACTAAGGATGGGAGAATGACCATTTCAGCTATCCTCATCGAAGAGAGTCGGTATTTGGCTTGACACTCTTAATCATTCCCTAAATGATTGCAATGCATGTCTAGTTAAGTTAGCAATCAAATCACTCTTACTTCCATTTAAGAGTGGCCAAACAAGTTCATAGTAGTACAAAATGAAGTAATCATATAGAACAGTATGCCAAGGAGTTTAACTCCTATCACAATTAGAATATCAACTACACACATGGCATACATATAGACAGCTAATTTACAATCACAATCAAAAGTACTCTTAAGCTTCCAGATACTTTAATACAGTATCTTAGCAAGTGGTAAAATCACGATCTTAACTTACTTATTCAAATGTTTACTACGAAAGATTCGTGTCTTCAGCGTTCTGCTCAATAAGAGACCTTATATATATACAAAATCCAAATTTAGTTTTCATAAGAGTGACGAAAATGTTAAGGTTCTATCTAAATGTATTTCACTAAACAACTATATATATAATATATATTTATATATCTAAAGTATATTATTATTTTCCTTATATAATAGAATATAGTTTTATTATATAAGTTAAGTTAAGTTATTAAATATTGATAATATATGTAGGTATTCTATTACGTATAATATATTGTTTCGATCATATCAAAATGTACTTTAATTGGTTAAATCATATTTCAATTACAGTAATGTTATTGTAGTACGTAAATTCTTATAATATTATAGAAATATATGTTATATTATCTAGAATTGTTTGATTTTAGTAAAAGTAATGTCATTAGATTTGTACATATTTAACGATATATATTATGGGTTCTATTTCAAGAGATAACTTCTAAAGGATATTTCGAGTTTCTGATATACCTATACATGCTTATAATGAATATTATCATATTATACTTATTTTATGTAATTAAACTATATTTTATATAATTTGCCAATATAACTTAATAATAAGAGTATTATCTAACCCTAATATATACATAATATAACTTGATCGTAGAACTATTATTAAATATATTAAAATTTCATTTTTATCAAATCTAACTAGTATGTATATATGTAGTTTTTATTTCATTATTTATCACATTTTAGAATATTATTACTATAAACGAATCTTGATTCGTAATTTAAGTTATTTTATTACATAAATTTGCTATAATTAGCTTGGGTCACCAAATAATTTCTTGAAAACTTTTATAAACTCCTAAAATATAGGGATTTTAGTCATCACTTGATTTCATGTTATCAGTTTATCTCCTATATACTCGAAATTACAATTTTACTCCTAAATTACATTTAATTACCCTAATATTATCCCTTTAGTGTTATTTTCAATATTTCTCAATATCATTACAAGTCACCAAAAGTTAGTATATATCATTTTCATTAATTAATTTCATAAAAACCTATTTATTTCATATTTTTACCCTAATTCTAGCTATTTTTAGGGCTAAAAATTACATTAAATACTAAAAATACTAAAATAAAAATTCTAGCTACATAGTAATCAAATATATATCATTCATATTCTACACAAAAAATTTGAGTTAGAAATTACATCATTTAATATATTTATTTTGAAAGTCAAAATTTGGATGAATAGTAACTTTCTTAAGCAAGTGCATAAAATATTCTAAATTTTACAAAAATAAAAATATTACACAATAGCCTATCTAAAATAACATAAATAAGTTTCATTTTTTTTTATAATTTTCTACGTAGATATAATAATTTTTAGAATTTAATGAAAAATAGAGCAAAAATTTGACTTGCTTGTTCATTAGAGCTCTAACAGCCATTGAGTGGTGGAAGGTTGTTAGAAAGCCTAAGCGTAGGGTGGACGAGTGTTGGTCATAGGGTTTCACAGTAAGTTATCGGAAGGCCAAGGGATTGCACAAGCTTAGTAAGGTGCTCTGTTTTTTGTAATTTTTTCTAAATTATTTCCAAGTTTTCCCAAATTTTTTCTTTCACTATCCTAACTTTAGAGTATTGAATGGAAGTGATTTGAGGTATCATGCAGTTTGTAGAAGTAATTGTCAACCAAAAGAAAATTTTTTCTAATTTGTAACCCTTTTCCAAGTAAGTAAGAGGTGTCTTAATTTTACTAATTCACCTTTTGAGTCATGTTGTTTGCTTGCTACGACAATTTGCATGATTTCTAGATTTTTCTTCATCCTTTCAGCTGCATTTGGATAACTATTGGTTGGTTTTAAATTTAATTAATAGTATTATATATATATTATGCTAATATTTTGCAAATTTTTTAATATACATGTTTATATCCTTTAAATGTATTACACATAATGTGTAATTATACACATATAATTATGTTTCTAATATGTCTTTTGTTTTTAAGATATATTTCCTACTTATTTTTATGAATTCAACACATATTATAGACAATTATATAATTTTGGGTTAATTTATGGATATAATTACTATATATATCAGGTATACTCATAAAAAAATGTATATTCATATAGTAAATTATAGTATATTATTTCTTTTTATAGCTTAATTAACTAATATTTAAGTCCTCATCACATTCCGAGCTCGATTTTAAGGATTTCAATCATTTTTACTTTATATTAAATAATCACACTTCTAAGGGTAAAATTGGGATTTTAGGTCGTTATTTTCAAAATCTAACTTTACTAGGTTACTTTAACTAACTTTTTTATCCTAGTTGAAAAGTTTGGGCTCAATCGAATAAGTTTCTTCAAAGGACCTAAATTTAGGTTTGATTATCCTAAATATAATTTCAAGGGCCTACATCAAGGTTTCAAATGAAGGTTAGATGCAACTCGCTAACTTGCTTAATGAAGAGGTTTACCATGACCTTGAGGGCTCATACCACTAGTGAGGATTAAGAGCTTACTCGTTCATGCTCCCCCCCAGGAAGTACCGAGTGTAGTGAGCCATCGAATCCGTCGCATCACTAAAAAATGACTAAAATAAATATGGGCTTTAGTGGACTTTTTTCATGGTCTTTAGACTTAGGACCTTGGTTGTTTAGTCTCTTGTCTTCTTGATAGCCGATAAGGTTATTGCTAAGTTATTTCTCTTTCCCTTCTTGGCCTCCTAGTATCAATTTAGCCTTAGATAGGGCAGGTTAGCCTTGGCTAAGGATAGATCGGCCTCTATTTGGAGCAAGTTGGTCTTGGCTTACAACAGATTGGCCTCGACTTAGAGATTGTTGTAAGTTGATTCTTATCAATGCATCATACTCCTTAAGTGGGGGATAAGGAGATTGAGGAGACCAATCTACAATTTCCTCTAGATACAGTATAGGGATATGAAATACTCCTAAAGGGACTTGCTCAAAACCTATAAGATAAGGTCGACCTAATTCTATTCTAGTTGGGAAATATAAGATTGGCATCATCATAGATATAATCCTTAGTCTCTACATGTGTTGATCCTCAAAGGCCGAAATCATGGTATATCAATCATAGTGATGTCCTAACTCTAGGATCATAAGGTGCCAGTGATCTTATAAACCATAAGATAACCCCTTAATGTAGTTGTTAATAATATCATCTATGGTTACAAACATATTCCAATAAACCATTTCCAAGAGTAAATGCTGTATCCTAATCTTATAATCTATATAATTTTTTTTTTCTCATTTCATTCAAAAATCACCTAAGCATTCCAAAGTAGAGTGCTATGATCCTGTTTAGTAAAACAACAATTAGCACATTGATATGTTTATGTTATAGTTTGCTTATTCCTAAGTATTAATAATTATATATGTATATAGAAATCCTACGTTTAAAGCTTTTATTACCCATACTCACTTATCTTATAAGGTCTATCAAATTTTAACTTAGACGCTTTAGAGACAGTTCTTCTGCTACCAACTAAGAACTATTACGCTTCAATCGTTGTCAAGTTGTAATAGTTTGCCATGTATATCAGCTTTATGCCAAAAATTGTCCATTCAATTGCTAGCATATCCTTGATATACACAAGGCTTATATGATAAACGATTTTGAAGCATTCACAAATCCATAGATATACTAGCATTTATATTCACAACAAACTTATATTTACAATAAGGCTAAGTATAGAGTGTTTATAAGAGTATATAAGTATGTGATAAGACTTAAAAAAAAGGAACCCAACTAGATCACCTAAATGATTTACTTTATCCTACAAAAGACAAAAAGTTCCAAAAAAAACTAGTCCTCATCGGTTCTACCTTACTTAGGCCCAAAAACATCATTTTTGCAAGAAAATTTATAGGGAAGTAACCAAACCACAGCATAGTAAGTGGTAGGAGGCAAAAAATATATATAAGCTGAATAGTACAACCAAGTTATCAACCAATTATTACATATAATGCATGAGCAAGCAATGTGTCATCTCTATGATGTAGTATGGTCTATTGTGTGGTTAGAGAAATTTCACCTACTCTAACTCAGGTTGAGGAGTTGCAATATGATGGCCATAATGCCAATTATAAAAGGTTATGAGGTGCTCCCACAACTAAGTCTAGGCTTGTGCAAAGGAAGGTTTTACTTCACCTACGACTACCTTCAAACCTAATGCACCCAATCTCACAATAACCTTCTCTTCTATCACTTAATTCAACTAAGGGTAGGGAAGAGCCAAATCACTACAACCTCATCCAAAGCATTAGAATTTAGCTAAAGAAACCTAATTGCCCCCAATTGGGATGCGATGCATGTCCATTTATAGTTTTAGTTTGAGTTTTAATTAGTTTAGTCAAGGGTGATCAACTAATTTATAACACACCAAACAAGGTCATTCAATACGGCAAATCATATAGCTCAACTACAAATTAGAATTTCAATAACCAAGCACAAGCATAGCATGAGCACAACCAACAACTTACAACTGCAAGCAGGCATATATTCCAGTCTCCACAAATCCTACTTACTATACTGAAGCTGACTCCAATAGGTTTGAAATGTTAGTGCTTCACTCACTTAGAACTCTTATATATAGGAAAGCTCATATTCAGTTTTTGTAAGATTTATGAAAACATTAGGATTTTATCTAGTTCTTATTACTTGGTTAAGATATTATTTATATAGTTATTTAATCAAGTTGCTTTATATATGTATACACATACTACATATACTTAGAGTATGCCATAAACTTGTTATCCTTACATTACTATATGAGTATTTTATCCTTATTAGGGTCATAAATACATGTTTACATATATATATATATATATATATATATACATACACACATACACACACTTCTAAAGTATGTATAGACATTCACATAAATACTTCAAGTATTATATCTTACTATATATGCTTAAAGTTACTCAATTTTAATAAGGTCGGTATCATAGAGTTTGTTTGAACTCAACGATATGTGTTACGAGCTTTACTTAAAAGATAATTCCTAAAGGGGATTTCTAATCCTAGTATATAGGTAAAGCCGTATTATAAGGTATACTATATCAATTTTTTAGTATATAAATAAAATACATTTTATAGAATTTTAAGTTAAAATGTAATAAATTGTATACTATCTACCCCTAGCATGTATATATCTTGACTCGATGCTTATAATAGTATGAAATATAATAAAAACAACGGATAATGCTAACTGGCCAGGGTATATTAAAGCATGATTTAATCAAATAATTAATATATTTTAACCAATTATTACTAATTATATATCCTAATCACTATTTTAGGCCATTTAGCTAGGACATTTCATAATAAATAGCACGGATAATCAAATAATTCCATGAAAATTCCTATGAACTCAAAAAAATATATAGAATTTAATCAATAACTGGTTTCATGTAATCGGGTTTATTGCTTATATTTGTGAAATTACATTTTTGCCTTAAAATTATGGTTAATTTGGCAAATAATATGATTCTTACACCAACTCAATTCCAACCTATCTCAACATGATTAAAAATGTTCAAAATTAATTAAATCCTAATTTCATCAATTATTTCCCTTAAAATCAATTTATTTTACAAATTTCCCTATTTTTAGCCATTTTTAAGGCCAAAAAATGCAATAAATACTATATGTATCTAAAATCATGATTAGGCTACATAGCAATAGGCTAGATATAATATGTATTTTAGACAAAAATTTTAAGCTCAAAACAATATCATTTGATATATTTATTTTAAATTTCAAAATTCAAGTGAATAATATATTTGTTAAGTAAGTATATAAAGATATTAATAATTTTGGAAAAATAAAATTATAGCATGAAAGTCCCTTAAAAATAACCTTATAATATTTTTATTCATAATTTTTTGAAATTATTTGATATTTTTTAGACAATACAAGAAAAACACGATAAAAACTTAACTAACCATTCATCGGTGCTACAGTAGCCGATGGCTAATGGGAGTATGCTGGTGCAGTCGCGTGGTGGGTAGATTGGTGGTGGCTAGTGAGGTTTGATGTTCGGTGGTGGTTTAGGCTAAAAATGTAAGGGGTGCTATTTTCTCCCTATTTTTTATTTACCTTTTTGAAATTTTTTTTCTAATTTTTCCTATTACTATTCTAATTCTATATATCTTTTTTCTTTTTTAATTAAGCATGAGTTATCTTATTTTTGGGAAAATTATTTTTGATTCATCACTTTCCTAGCCCAGATTATTGCCATAGAGGTTATCCATTGACTTCTAAGTTATTTCCAACAATTGGATGGGTTTTTGTTGATATTATATTTAAATAATTATTATTTTACAATATTNAATGGGAGTATGCTGGTGCAGTCGCGTGGTGGGTAGATTGGTGGTGGCTAGTGAGGTTTGATGTTCGGTGGTGGTTTAGGCTAAAAATGTAAGGGGTGCTATTTTCTCCCTATTTTTTATTTACCTTTTTGAAATTTTTTTTCTAATTTTTCCTATTACTATTCTAATTCTATATATCTTTTTTCTTTTTTAATTAAGCATGAGTTATCTTATTTTTGGGAAAATTATTTTTGATTCATCACTTTCCTAGCCCAGATTATTGCCATAGAGGTTATCCATTGACTTCTAAGTTATTTCCAACAATTGGATGGGTTTTTGTTGATATTATATTTAATTATTATTATTTTACATATATTATATTAATATTTAGTATATTTACTTATATACATGTATATATCCTATATATGTGGTGCATGTAATGTGTAATTACATGCATAAAATCATGTATCTATCACGTTTTTTATTTTTAAGATATATTTTCTATTTATTTTTGTGAATTTATCACTTATATATATATATATATATATTTGTAAATATAGTTTTTCAGGTTAATTTAAGGGTAATTATTATATATACTGGGTGTAAACCCTACAAACTTTTGATAACCCAAAAGCAGAATCGAATGAAGGAGTCCTTAGATAGTCCTTAGAATCACCTAAACATAATAATAATACGTAAGTAAAGGAATCAAACCATAAATTCCTTCATTCTTCACCTCTTGGCCACACCTATCCACTACGCCGTTGGTTACCATAACTCCCCTACCATCACTTTGCACCAAGTCTTACGCCTCACATACTCCACCTTAACCCTTTGATACACTCATACCCTCAATCACACACTCAAGTTCATGGCATATAACCACTAAAAAGGGCCTTCTACACTTTCCTTCGGTAAGTACTTAAGCTAGGTTTTCCTTAGTTTTCTTATAAGATAATGCTAGATACTAATGTTTTTCTTTGCGAAACTTATTTTACAACAAATCCCTAGAAGTTCTAAGGTGTTTCAAGAAGGTTCAACAAAGTTTAGTATAAGAAAAACTACTTTTAGAAGTTATAGCACTAATAGACTAAGTAATGTAGAGTAGTGTAGGTTTTAGTAGAAAATCATCAAGTAGGTTGGTAGGATCTTTATTTCTCTTGCATGCCGCCCTATATAAGTCCTCTCACACACATTTCTACATATTTTTATGAAATGATTATGGTTTTAGATTAGTAAAAACATAGGTTACTAGAGTAGAAACATCATAAAAATCAAGTGTTGCATGAAAATGGAAGATTAGACCCTAAGAACAACTCATGGCCACCACTTTCATGAACCCACTAGATTTGGAAATTCTTATCTATTAGCTTAATGACATGTTTATTTAGTGTTAAGTATGGTT
Source organism: Lumnitzera littorea (assembly GCA_024138015.1). Taxonomy (NCBI): domain Eukaryota; kingdom Viridiplantae; phylum Streptophyta; class Magnoliopsida; order Myrtales; family Combretaceae; genus Lumnitzera; species Lumnitzera littorea. Next base: position 40,685,315 of record JAMXBB010000007.1, on the reverse strand, counting down.
TTGGACTTAATTAATTAAGTTTAGTAGGCTAAAGTATGTTTAAGACCCTAACTAGCTTAATGAATGATTATAGGTTTAAGAATGGTGTTAATAACCTTAAGAACCATAATAACTACATTTGTAAACATATTAAAGCTAGGCTAAACTTAAGTCTCATGTTAGGCTTAAGTCCAAAAAGATAAGTGAGCTTGAGCCCAAGACCCTAAATATTGATTTGACACATTAAGCTTAAAAAAGCCAATTTTAGAGCCCATGTAGCTAGGTGACCAAATTTGAACCTTAGGTCAAAAGGCTTAAGAAGAGTTATTTAGAAGGCTCATAAAACCCAAAAGCTCATTCAAGATACTTATCATAGGCTCCTTAGTGATTTAGGGCCTTAAACCTAGTAAAAAGGCCCATTCAAACCTATAAGAGCATCACTAAGACCCACTTAAAAATTTTAAGGTGTTGTCCAATAAAAGCCCACTTAAAATACTTAAAAGAAGACCTAAAATTATTAAGTATAAAGCCCAAGTGATAAACTAAGCCCAAGGCCCAAAACTAGGCCCAAATCCTAAAGTGACCCAACTCCCCATTTAGGCCAACGGCCTTGTAGGGCCTAAAGTGAAAGCTTACTAATCAAGAAATTTAAAAACAACTTCACTAAATGAAAGAACTTTTGAAAATGATGAAAATGACTATAAGATCACCAAAAACGAAGTTAAAATGAGAAAGATATGCTCAAATTATGAAAACAACTAACTCCGGAATAGTGAGCAGTAAGCTTAGTTAATGGATGCAAATAGAATATTCATAGACCTTAATTATCTTCTTCAGAGGATGAGGATTTTGACTTGGACATAGTAGAGGATTACTGGGATTGCTGAGCATTATGGCTGAGTGAGTACACTACCCCCTATTTTGCTTGTTTGTGCTTGTAGTTAGCCAAATACTTAATTATATCCAATAACTAAAACCTTTACATGTCATGTTGGGATCAATGGGAAATTATATATGCTTGATGTGATTGACCTTGTTTATAAAATATCCTAAGTTGATATGAATATTATATGCTTGTTGCATTAGAACTTAGGATCTTGGAATATCTATATATAATGATTGATTACCCATGAACCGGAGCTAATAAATACTTAACTCCTAATTAAATTGGACATGCATTGCATCCTATAACATGATATTATGAGCATCAACAACACGTAGTAGAATGGGGGATCACGCTTAGTTAGATCCACATTATACTTTATATATTGAAAATTGTTATCGTACGACGTATTTTGTGTGATATGTTCTTACCTCGACCTTTAGGAACTACTTAGCTCCGGGGAATGCCGCCTTCTACTTAAGGCCGTATCGTGTTTACTGTTGAAGGTGATATCAGTAACAAAAGACTTTGGATTGGACATGGATACTTGGATCTTGATGTGCCAAAATACTTCTTAACCCAAGCAACGGTAGGTGTTAAAATTGAAATATATATAGTTACCGATAGACTATATATACTGTTGCATTGTATATGTTTGACCATGCATTCGTATGCTTAAATAATAACTTGCTTGTTATTACATGTTGTAGAGTAAGTAGGTTGCTCACTAAGCAGTTGAGCTTAACTTCCTATAGTTTATTATTGCAATAGGACTTGTGGCTGGAGCCAGGCCATAGGATGCCCAAGGTTAGTAGCACCAGTTTGGGATTATGGGATGTGAAGAATTCAAGAGCTCAAGTAAACACTTTATTTATTATTGAACACTCTTTATTCTCAATTATTAAGTATTTTTTGCTTATTGAGCAACTTAGACTACCTATAATGATTTATCTTTGTACCTTATGACTAATTTAGGGAAAACTTGATATTCCTACTTATCTATATTATGCTAGTAATTAATTAAATAGTTTAACTTTAATTTATATACTCTACTATTACTTAATGTTAGTTATTAGGAGTAGGTTGTAGTTGTTAGATGCCTCATGTACTACACCGAAGGCCCTTGATCAAGGATCTTCATGTATTATATGGTGATATTACCACGACTCGACCTCCCTCCAAGTTGTGACATCGGGTATATCCATAAAAATACACTTATATTCATATAGTATATCATGCTATATTATTCTTTTCTATAGCTTAAATAACTTATCACTAAGTTCTCATTGAGTTTTGGGCTCATTTTTAGGGGTTCCAATGAGTTTTATACTACATAGAATAATTATACTTCTAAGGCTAAAATTGGGTTTTAAGGATATTATTTTTAAAAACTAGCTTTACAGGGTCATTTCAACTAACTTTTCTAACCTATTCATAAAGTTTGGGCTCAATTAGATAAATTTTTTTAAGGCCTTAAATCCGAGTATGGTTAACGTAAAAGTGATTTTAGGACTCTTAAAATTGTTGCAAGAAAAACTAGATTTCAGTAATAATTTACTAAGAATGGTTCAAAGAAACAATATAGTTAAAAGAAAAGAACAAGTGAATTGAGAGACCCCCAATACAATTTTAGTCTTACAACTCTACCTAAAGGGGCTCTCGTTGAAAACCTAAGCTTGAGGATCTATTTGTAAGGAGTAGAGCTAAGTTTATAAAGAAAACATGATAAAAACAGAATAATCACTAAATATTGCAAGTCTATGTCCTAGGTATACGAATGTGGAGTTGGGCCATGCATTCCACTTCGAGGGAAAACTTAGAATTAGATGGAAAATTCATGACATGTGGAACACTAGTAAGGACCATGGCAAGCTCCCTAACCATGGTCTTCTCTTAGACTTTTTTCCCACTTGATTTTCATTCACTTCAATCCATGGTTAATGCTTATGTCTAAATTAAGCTCAAAATGTGATAAAAGTGGGAAAAGGAGAAAAATAGCAAAAAAAAAAAAAAATTCCAAAAATATGGTTCTTGGGAAAATATTTTTAGGAATATTGTAGTGAAGAGGCGATTTTAGATTGAACCTAAAGAGGCGATTTTCTATTGCAATCCAAAATCGCCTCTTTAAGAGGATTTTGGTTTCACCTCTTTAGATAGAATATTAACTCATCCAAGCCTCTACTTCTTCCTCTTCCCATTCGTTTATAGAAAACTCATTCTTTCTCTATAACACTCAAACACACACTTCTCTTCATGAACTGCCATTTCAAACCCTCTTGTTTTCAAAATTAGTTATAGATTTTGCATGGCAATGCAGCATACAACACATCCTTGAAAAAAATATTTGAAAACAATACCAAAAACATGCACTCTCCTCAGTTTCTCTCTCTAGAAGACAACTAATGACAAGGGAACTTTTTTTCATCTTTCGATCAATTTTATGAACATGTAACTATGTCAAATAGCATTGTTATTGAAAATATCATAGTACATTGTTGTCTTTGTCAAGTTTTTTTACATTTTGAATTGTTTGCATTAGTTTGTCATTCACGTACCAATAATATGTGATATGAGGAGACTTATTTAGTACCACTACAACCGGTTGAGTTAGTTAGTTTTGTATGAAAAAATAGTCAAGAATTAAGTAATTGTCATAAGGAGCATGCTTCTGTATATTAAATTTAGTTATCATGTCAGTAGGTATTCATGAATGTATGGTTGTAAATATAAGATGTAGGTTGTTTCGGTGTTGTGAATTTTATTAGGTTGATGTGACAAACATGTCAGAATGGATAATGTAAGGTTTGTTTACTACACTAAAGGAAATATTGTAGAAAGGGAACATGAGGTATACTACGATAGGTGCTCAATAATAGTAGTTGGGGTATCGATTAGAGTAACCTATGATCAGTTGGTTGACTTGATATGTAACTGGCTTTAGATTGGCATGATGACTTACCGGGTTGATTTGATTCATAGATGTCTTGTAAGAGAGAGTAGGAATATGTTCTGTATTGTTCTTATAAACAACGATTATGACATCGAGCTGTTATTGGCATCCTTACAAGGACGTAGAGGAGTAAGCTGGTTAGTAGAAATATATGTTAAAGTTCATGAAATTGACATCCCCTGACTATTGAGTATGATTTTAGAGGGCATGTTGGTAATGTTAGTGTTTAAGTAAAAACTCAAGCATTTCAATCTTAACCAATTCCACATAGTAATATATTGAGTAGTAATTGCATACTTTATCAAAGTAACATAATGATCACGAAGGAACCCAATAGGGATATAGATGTGGAGAATGAACTAGCTTATAAGGACATTGATGAAGACTCAGATGATACCGATTCTAATCTTGATATCAATCAAAGCGAATGGTGGCTCCAAGAAGTTAAAGAAGCTTAAGGGTCGAGCACGAGAAATGATTGGAGGCAAGAGTTGACAATGGATGTGGACGTAGTTAAGATTTTAGAACCCATGCTAATCTATAAGGCAAGAGTTGGTAGCAGACTTGTATCATTTGAGGAGAGTGTAAATGATGGTGAGTAGAGCTTCAGCAATAAATTTAAGGTGGGAATGTAGTTCTCAAAGAAATAATACTTACAAATAATAGTGAAGATGCATCACGTTTTGAACCATCACAACTTCATAGTGAAGGAGTCTAACCCTTTTATCTAGTCCGTATTAGGAGAAGGGTTACAAATGGAGAATGCAAGAAGAAGCATGCTGGATGCTTTGTGATAGCCAAGTTTGTTTGCCTACACACTTGCTTAAATCTTACTGTTAGTTAAGACTACACTCAATTGAATTCAAACACTTTATCTCAATTTATCATTAAGGAAGTATAGGAATCACTAAGTATTAAGGTGAAACATCTTTAGACCACTTTTTGTAAGTAGTATGATTATAATGTACACATAAAGAGAGGTTGGGAGGCAAAGCACAAAGCGATAGAGCATGTTTATGGAAGGTAGGAGCAATCATGTGCAATGCTAGCACATCTTTCATATGCCGTTCAAGAGGCTACTTTAGGTACTATGGTAGAGTGGAAGTGGTAAGAAAGCAATACTGTAGGTCATGTGTTCTTTGATCGAGTATTTAGGGCATTTGGATTATACATTGAGGCTACATACATTGTAGGTGTAATACCATAATCCACACTTATCGTATCAGTTAAATAATTGTTTGTCTCTTACTTAAATAGTTAAAACTAACTATTGTGCTATTTTTAAGCTTATGATTATTGTAGATAGTATAATTCTCTATGGGAAGTATAAGCATAAGCTTTTTCCTACGATTGGAGTTGATGGCAAAAATCATATCATCCCACTTAGATTTGCTTAATGAGGTCAAGATAGTTAGGGATGGTTCTTAAAATGTTTGCTCATGTACATGATAAAGGACCATACAAACATTTAGTTGATTTTCGATCATCATGCTAGAATATGGTATGCAGTCTAAGGATAGATTATAGTATGGCCAAATGGATGGTTATAGCGATGGTATATCTAATAAGTTGCTAGTAATTTCAATACCCAGGCAAAGAATAATGAATGTGAAGAACTAATAAAGAAGGCTACATACTAGTTGTAACTCCATAAATTTTGGGTGTACTATGATGAGGCCAAGACGATGAGCCCTCATACTAAGACATACTTCAGAGAGTTGCATTTAAGGATGTGGACCTTATCTTATGATGATGGAGCTTGCTTCGATCATGGGGCCACAAATGTTACTTAAAGTTATAACAATACACTGAAGGATGCTAAGAGCCTACCCATTGTGGCATTGGTCAAGAAAACCTTTTACAATTGTAGCAACTATTTCAATCAGCAACGTATCGAGATAGCTAATTGATAGGCATGGCCAAGGCATTGATTAAATTTGTTGAGAGAGAGTTTGATAGACAGCACAAAGTAGCAAGTGGCCCCTAAGTTGTCATAATCAGAAAGTTTGCTATTGTTTTTTTCCTTTTCCCTAATAAAAGCCTTCAAAACTTCATAATACGTTCCCAAGTCCCTAAAAACAAAATTTAAGCATATGAAGCTCAAAATATCATAAAATTAACTAAATTAATATCCAAAATAACCCAAAATGAGTATATAAAATGTATGTAAAATTATCATTACCATATTCTTGTGGGGGTCAACTTGTTTCTACCTTAATCGACGTAACCATAAGATTGCATCCATGTCTACATTTGCATCCATGTGTTCTATTATGTATATCATTTATGTATTTGTGTTCTATTTGTGATTACTTTTTATGATTATTTGTGATCTAAGAGTTTGTGCTATGATGTATATATATTAAAAAGAAAAAGCAATCCTTAGTATTAGCTTGTAAATTTCTTTTTGGGGCATCTAGTTATGTAAATTAACTAATGTAAAAACTATCATGAAATTGGTAATTTTTTTTCTCATGATCTTCCAACAAATTTCATAAGGAAAAAAGAGCATGTATTGTTATAGCAAATACTAGTTTCACGATAGTCCTACCTTGGTTTGTTTTCTAGCCTTATGTATACCATAACATTATGAAATAATAAAATACAAAATACAAACAAAAAAAGGAAATAAAAATTAAAAAAAGAAAAGAATGAAAGACTTTGGCTCTTAGGTTTTCATCTCACAATTGTTTATCAACTTAAAGTCATCAATCATCTAAATATCTAAGTTCTCATTCTTCATCACCCTTATAGTAAAATATATTTATCCATTAGGTTGTCACAATTCCAATAGAGTTTTCTCCATGAGTCGTTACCCGTAGGTCATTCCCTTCTAAGTTGTCATCTTCTAAGAGGTTTTCTTAAAGTTAAATTTCCACTTTCTAATGTCATCCTTGTAATATGATTGCTATCTTTTGTCCTCAATTGTTAGTCCTATTATTTCTATTTTCTTTAACCTTTTATCTATGTAATAAGTCTAGATTTGTCAGTATTAGTATAGGCTATCTCTCAAATAAAATAAGCAATGATTTTTAGCAAAAGTTTTAAAAAAAGGAGAGGTTTCTGAAATTAAAAAAAAAAATTGATATTTAAAAAAAAAAGAAAAAAAAAAGGGGATGCAATGTTGCTAATCAGAAAGTATTATTACTAGATTTGAAAGATTTCCTTTTAAGTGGTCTAACCTAACCTGAAGCCCATAATTACTCACTTTTAAAGCTCAAATATTTGAAGCTTCTAAATAGAGGATAGTCATAACATAATAGGTTTTGAGCATATATGTGAAAAAAGTCGAGACCATGGCCTATACCTAAGCCTAGGTGCCCATTGACACACCATCTCAAGTAGACCGATCTAAAGAATTACAATTTCATGAACCCAACAATAGCAACAAAGGCCTAAGGAAAAAAATTAGAGTATAAATTGATGAAAATGGAGGAAGAAATCTTTCAAAAAATTGAAGAGAAAATGGGAGCTCTTGAGGGTCACAATGAGCAAACTAATGTAGGCTTAGGCAATGTTTGTAGTTTTGAAGACCATAAGTTACCTACGAAGCTTAAGGTGCCAGATCTTGAAAAATATGATGGAACAGGTTGCCTTAAGCTCCACCTTAAGCTTTATGTTTGCAAGATTGCCCAATTCGCTAAGCATAAGCAATTGATGATTTAGACTTTTCAAGATAGCCTAATTAGGCTAACATTAGTATGGTATGCCTAACAAGACTTAGTTAAGTTTGATATATGGGATAAATTAGCCAAGGTCTTTTATTTGTAATATAAGTTCAATGAAGAAGTCACTCCTACATTAATGGACTTAAGTAACGTGAAAATGAAGCCAATCAAGTCCTTTAAATAGTATGCCTAGAGATGGAGATCTATAGCAGCTTAAGTCACAATACATTTTCCAAAAAAAGAACTAATCAATGTGTTCATCCACATATTAGGTGAACCTTATTATAATCACCTCTTGAGCCATACTGCCGCCACATTTGTAGACATAATCTTAGCCAGTAGTTGCATTAAAGATGCCATTATAATAGGAAGATTAATAAGGAAGAGATCAGCCCTATTGGATTCAAAAGTCACTAAGAACACTACAATGCCCCATTTGACTATATGTGGGTCTAATGCCCTAATCATTAGGCCAAAGCATAGGCAAAATAAGCGGGGGTTGAAAACACTCAAAAGGCAGTTCTCTTAAATTCTGATTCTTATGTCTTTGGTCTATTACTGCCTGGGAGAAGAAGTTCTATTGCATCACAAGGCTCTAATGCCATGGTACAAACCTAAAAAATGCAACCCCAATGCATAATGTGAGTACCACATAGGTTAGTAAAGGCATGCTATTGATAATTGCTAGGAGTTGGAAAACGGAATCTAAGACTTGATAGGTGCAAAATTGGTCTAGTTGGACTTCGATAGGGATCTACAGCATAATGTCTATATACAGCCTATTGTCAACATGATACAAGGTTTGGAAAAGTTTCCAAAAATAGATTTGAATGGTCAAGCCTAAGGAGCATATCGCTACTAAGGTTTAGAAAAAAAGGGTTGCAACCCTAGAAAAAAAGCTAGCAATGTTAGAAGAAAAACTAATAGGAATAGAAATGGCAACTTACATAGTTCAAGATTGGGAAAGAGGATCACATTACTACCCAAGCATGAAGATGATTTAAGGAAAGAAGAGTCAGGTACAAATACACCAATTAGGAAAGCCTAGAACCAAGACAAACCCATTTAAAGCAGGATAAGGTAACGTACATAATTCAAGATTCCAAGGGTTACTAGCTTGTGATCTCCTTGTGAAGAATTACAAGTCAAGGGATTATGACCTTAACAAATGGTATGAATATCATATGGGCTAAGTTACGCATTCCATAAAGAATTGCTACAAATTGAAATATAAGGTGCAAGATTTAATTAATGCAAAAATTATCTAGATAGACTTTCTAGAGGCTAATGGGTCTATTGGTAATGGCATCCCATCCTTAAGTTATGAAGGAATATTGAACAAACAAACTCTAACATCAGACATCATAGGTCTACTACTACCATCCAACAAAGTGGCTCACCATGTAAAGAAGTTGGGCTTATCTCCAAAAGATTAATTCAATTGAATAGGCTACTTATAAATGCTTAAAGAGATGGTGTTATAAGTAGAAAAGAATTTTGGTTCCTACATTTATTTTCACTTTGAAGTTTGCAATGGACATAAGCTATTTGAGTAAAGTGTTTTTCTTATACATTATTTCATTCTACGATGTGAAGTTAGCTTAACTTAATAGGGGCATATCTTTATCGCTCTACTAATGAAACACTTTATGCAAATTTAGGGCAAGTGAAAGTGGATAAAGTGAATAATTTTTATGTTAGGTGACATTTGCAAATTTTGTAAACATTGACCAATCATATATATTTTAGCAATGTTTGTTAAAATTACCCTAATATGTTATTATCTCTATTTATGGTTAAAGGAAATATAATATAAAATGTATGGTTTAATTTGCAACTTTTTTTTTTTAAGTAACATTACCAAATTAGTATGAAAAATCTCCGCTTATAATATGAGGCAAAAATCCAATCATTAAAATAATCAAATGAAAAGAAACTTGAAAAAAGAATTACAAATCCCGATTGAAATTTGAAAAATAGCGCTATTCCATCAAAAGCTTTCTCTTTCCCAAATGAAAAACCACCATTCCTCTCGCCCTCCTCTCTCTTTCTTGCTCTCTCTCTAGTTTTCTGGATGGTTTCCCTTCTATGATTGCAATTCTACAATTAGTCCCTCTCTTTCTTTGTCCCTCCCCTACCCATCTCCTTCTCTAGAACCCTAACCCTAAAATCTTCCTTTTGTCGATTATGATTTGAGGAACTCGATTTGTTTTGTAGGTTATCCATTTGCTCAGGTAATTTCTTCCTTGAGTTAAACTCAACCCTTGGTTTTGTTGCCTTTTCTATTTAATTGTTTCTTTATTAGTAAAGTTATGATCTTTTAGTGAAATTGGGGTTTTTTTTTTTTTGTTAAGTAAATACCTTTATTTTTCAATAAAAGTTGTGGAAATGATGTGAAAACTCCACTCCACTCTATCTTACCTTCCTAGTGAAGCATTACTTGCTTTTTGCTACCCTTGAACTCATAAAATTATTTTTTGTACTAGTTATTTATTTATTTTTGTGCTCTTGATTGTGCATGTGTTAAAGATGGAATCTTTTTTGGTTAACAAATATTGGGTATGCTGTGTTTTGTGTTATAACTACCATAAGATTGCAACAATATAATTCCTTGTAGCTTTATGGAAGGAAAAAGAAAGCTAGAGCCTCCTGCATTAGTTTTACTCAAACTTTTCTATATATTTGTAATGCGTGCTTTTGTTTGGTAACTCATAGTCTCGAGAAATGGATATAGATTTTTCTCAGAGTGACTTCTTTATAAATTTGTCATTTTTTTAAAAAAATTTTGTAGTTTAATTTGTGTATAGATATAGTTAAGCTACTAGTTTAATTTTTCTAGTTTAGTAGTCAAATTTGTAAATTACATCCCTTTTCTTGTTTGATTTTTCAAGTTAGTCTTTTCCTTCCTTCATTAGGGTTCTCATATATTCTTCACAAATTGATTGCATTACTACTCTCGAGTGGTTAGTTATTCTCTCTCTCATATCTCATTTTCTTAAACCCTACTTTAACAATTTCTTCTTTCCTACAATTTACAATGCATACTTATTGTTGTTAGTTGAAATCTGTACCAAGCAATAATTCTTGAAATAGAAAAACAAGTTAGGCTTTAGGTGTATTAGGGCTAGTCAGGCATAGCCACTTCGATGCTCAAGTCAAAGTTTGTTTAAGTATTCTTAGGAATAAGTATGTAAATAAGTAGTAAGAGTGTGTAGAGTGTTCTTATGGTAGTCGTGTTCTCATTTTTATAGGTCTCTGACTAATAACTAAGTGTTAGACAGTTGTCAGATTAAGTCAACAATGCGGTCATAGCAAAGTTGAACCAGGTCGGCAAAGTGTGAAACTTGATTGATAGATCGTCAAACAGTCACTAAGGAGGGTGGAAATTCACTAACATCAGTTGCTCCTTAATTCCCATGGTCGAGGCTTCGAGTATGGGAGTGAGCAAAAAGTATCTTTAACATGTTAGACAAGCAAGCAAGCATTTAAGCTTATGCTTTTTGTTAAGTCATATACTCACTAAGCAAAGATGCCAAGCTATCTGTAAACACTTCATCATCATTTTTATTGTTTATTCACCATTAGATATTGTATAAGCTCTCAACCCAAAGGTTACGACCCTTTATTTTTCTACCTATTCGCTTGTTATGTACATGTGCATGGTAGTTGTCAAATCGACTATCACTACCATGCATGCTTTGTAACTATTAGCTATATTACATTTGTTAGATTTTCTCAATGTACACATGTCCTTCATCAACGCTTCACAATCAAATCACATTTGAATCTTGAAAACTGCCTTTAGTTCCTAAGAAAGTAGATTATGTCCCATTGATTCTTATAAAAACCTTCAAAAGCAAAAGAATAAACTTTTCCAATTGTTCATCATCAAAAAACGCCATTGCTTCATAGCATTCTCTTCTTCTCATTCTTTTCTTTTCTCAAATTCTTCAAAAAATTCTCAAGCTCTTTAGATTCTTTAGATTGATTAGGTATGGGTGGAAGTAAAATCTATTCTAGTCTAGACAACTTTGAGGCTACTCCTTTTCCTCCCTATGAAGCTACTATGTTAGCCTCAATGTTTAGTAGCTTAGTTGATAGTGCCATGGAAAGGTATGAGAAGCTAGCTTGTATTGATGCATTACAAATAGATGTATACCTTGATGATGGAGAGGATAGGATAGCTACAAGGTACCTTAATAATGATGTTGTATATGATATTGATACACTTAATGGAGTTGAAAGTAGTTCTGTTAGAGGAGTTGTTGCCAAGTATAATAGATATTTTGAGGACCTTCCCGTAGAGTGGAAATTGCATGGGCTAAGGAAAGATGAGAGGGTTTATTTTTCTACTAACTGTAAGCTCCATGTGTACATTAAGTACTTTGAGTTTGACTTGCATTTTCCTTTCTTTTATCTCCAAAAGCATTTTTCAATCATTTTCGAGTGTCACTGAGCATGTTTTCCCCAAATACTTATAGGATTTAGTTGCATTTGATATGATTTGTGAAGAGCTTGAGGTAAGGGCTACCATATAACTTTTTAGGTACTTTTTTACAATAAAACAACAAATAGATCGTTGGTTTTATGTAACTTCTTGGTATGGTCAAAAGTTTATGGATGTTTTGGAATCTAAGATCCACCATTAGCATGATAAGCAATTAGGTCAAAGGTAAATCTTGACTTTTAGAGTAAATGGTCAAAACTCATTAGGATTAAGGGCATAAAGTTATTTCCAAATGATGTTATTGCTGTAAAGAAAATTCAAGACAAGCAGCATAATAAGATATTTTATTAGGATGCTAAGAGAATCATTTAGTGCTATGAGGATGGAGAGTAGGTCTTTTCTTATGAAGAGGAAGATATAACCCATTTTTCTTGTCATGCCAAATAGAGTAGATAGTAAGGGATTAATTGATACAATTCATGGGGGCACCTTAAACCTTTAAGCTTTGCTCGACATGATCTTATGATTTTTTTGTTATAAGTATTCTCTCGATTTAATAATTTCCTTTTCTACATAGATGGATGCAGGTTAGGTGGACCTAAGAAAATTGTTGGCCTAGACAAAGGCCATGTAGAAGAACCTTGATAAGCGAGTTACAAAAGCTGCAGTTGGGCAAGATGAAGTTTAACAAACCATCGAAAGATAGGTGACCGAGAAAGAATTGGCTCTACAACAAGAGAATGTTTCTAAAGTCATACAACAGAAGATGTTATCCAAACTAAAGGGGACTACTGTTGAGAAACCAACTAAAGATCTAGACCAAGTGACTATTCTTGATACTATTTCCAAAATTGCCTTACTAAGCCCTACTATTGCTAGTTTGATGTTATTAGAGTTGACCTCGATCCAAGGAAAAGGAAGGGCAGGGAATTTGTGATAGATCCTCCTACCAAGAAGTTATCTAGAAGATAACACAAATAACTCTCCCCAACTAGGTGTAAGGAAAGCTCTTAGGGTTCTTCTACTGAGTTTGTTCCATAAACTTAGGATAGTTATTACTATGTGTTGTGTTAGAGTCAAACAATTATGAATATTGATTTCACCTTAGGAGACAGTACAAAGTCTCTACTGTCGATGTAGGGGACCATTCTCTATAAGGACAAGAGCATTTTAAAGAGGGATGTCAAGAGAATTAGCGGCGGCTTAAAAGGCCACATTGTTGCAAAGTTATATGATGTAACCTTCCAAATATTTGAAATGATTTAATTTGCAATACTCACATAGTTGTTGATTTTTCGTCTCGACTTTTATAGGTGAGCAAGCATGTTATGACAACCATTGATGAGGTTAAGGAAGAGATGAGGAAGAAAAATATTGTGTTTTCTCTCCTTGTCATATGTGGTGTTAGAGGCTAATCATTTTATCATTTTCTATTTACGAGGTTAAGGAGGCTTACAATACCTTTAAACTACAAACTATTGTGGCGAAGAATGTAAAAATCAAGGCTGAAATAGAAGCTAAAAAGTTGAAGTTGTAACTTGAGTTTGAGCAAAGAGCTTATAAGGAGGTGTTTGAAGAGCTCCTAACTTTGAAAGCTCAAAATGATGAGCTGTTTATGTAGACCTAAGAATTAAAGGATTAGCTTCAAGAAAGAAAGGAAAAATGTGAGAGCCTAGGCTAGGTCATTATCTCAATGAGTGAAGAAGAGGATAAGCTAAGAGCTCAGATAAAAAACTTAGAGATTAACAAATCTAATCTTGAAGCTTAGGTCGCCAAGTTAGAGCAAGCTTCCAAGGTGAAAATTTTCGTAGAGGAAGCTTTAGAGATCGTTACACCAAGTGAACGATACAAAAGGCTACTGCAAAGAAAGTTATTGAAAGGGGTACATCTTGTTAAGGAAGAAGTGCTAAGGGTTCATCATGATTATGAACTTTCTTGCCTCTACTTTGCTAACATTGACAATGATGGGGGCAATTGTATTGATAAAGAAGACATTGGTGTTGAGGAAAGAGATGATGACCAAGGGCAAGATGGTGATTTCCTTGCTACTACTGAAAACCCATAGCCTTCTAAAGAGCCTACACAAAAAGAAGTTAATCTCGCTCTAATCAAAGTGATTAATGCCAACTAAGATCTTAACTCAATTGATGCCATTAAGGAGAACATTGCTGGTCAATCATCTAATTGATTGTTTGTTTGTGATTTGAACTTCATCAGGTTAGGATGCCTGCCTTTTTTATTGTAGTAATTGCATTGATTTTAATTTTCTTATTGACATATTTGCGTGTCTAGCTTTAGTACATTTTATTTCACACATTGAATATTGAAGTATGAAATTTGCCTAAGAAGGCTTCCAATGACTTACGTTGGAATCCTTGTTTCAATTAGGGTGATAGTCATCTATTCATTAACCCTTATAGGTATGGATAGAAGAAGTTCATTAATCATATTACATAAGAACCTATTATGGCCTTCTAGGTGTGTTAAACAAATTAGATTAAAGTTTACCAAGATTGGTTGAGTCCATTAGCCATGTTAGGTTGGAACTTCTTAAAACTATTTAAACTCATTGAACCTACAAGGTCGAAACTTCCTAAGTTTATTAACTGTGTTAGGTCAGAACTTCATTAAAATTAGCTTGTATAGGCTTGAACTATGTTATCTGTTAATCACAAGTTAATAAGGATTAATTGATAGCATTAATGTAGTACTATGCAATAAATTAGAGAACAAACTTTTCATTTCATTACAATAAGGGATATCGCCTTACATAGTTCTAAAATAAGTGTTGAATGCTAAAAACATGAGATCAACATGCTTGGAACAAGAAATCAAACACAACTATTCAAAATACAGTTTTAAATTCTCTACATTCAATGCTTAAGGGATGGCTTGCTTATCTAACTGTAAGCCCTAAAGCTAAGCCAAGTAACCGTAGGATTGAATTTAGAACCCAAGGTTTAGGGCGATCGGTTAAAGGATCCGATTAAACCCAAATTATAAACTATTGAGAGAAATATTAGTAAAAATGATCCCGTAAACTTAAATTTAAAAAAATTAGTAAAATAGGAGACCATAAAATTTTCAAATTTTAAGCATAATAATTGCTAATTACCGAAAAGACGAAAAGTATAATCTAATAACTAATAAATTACTAGAGATAGATTATATGTATACTAAAAATTTTAGAATGACTAAAATAATAATTAGGAATGTTTACGTGTATATAAAAATATGCGAAATTACTTAAATTGGCTAAAAACTAAGTAAATAATTAAAGAAAATTATAAATTAATTATGAAAAAATCAGAAAAAAATCAGAAGAGGATAAGATGATCCAAATCAGGTCATAGCAGGTCTAGATCTGTAAAAGAAAAATCAACCAATTAAAATTTGACAACATAAAAGCCAAAAATCAAGGAAAATGGGCAAAGTCTTGTCAAATTAATGCATAATAATTACAAAAATCATCTATAAATAGGGGAAAATTTTTCAAAAGTCATTTGGACAGTTTAGCATTTGGGAAAAATAGAAAACTGAAAAAATCGAGAGAAAATCCAGAAAAAAAAACTGTACAGATTAGGCAAGTGAGCCAAACCTACCTCTCACCACCACCTGGGACCGAGCCACCACCACTACCCTATATTAGACCCACCGTTTAGGCCGGCTGACAACCTTGGACTGGGTTTGGACGGCCAGAAAGCTTCGAACCGGTTAGTCCCTTATTTACCCCGATTTTGAATAATTTTGTAAAATTAGTTATTTTGCCCAGAAAATTATGAAACTTGTTATTCTGAGGTTTTATTGTATGTAGATTTAGGGAAAAATATTTATTTAGTTTAATTACATCTGAAAATATAGGATTCTTAATAAATTGTTCAAAATCGAGCATGATTAGAACAGAAAATAAATAGGCTTAGGAGTGTAGTTTGGAGCTCAATTTTTTTTTGTAAGATGCTCATATGATATAGAACAGTGCTATGAAGCTATTTTTATAAAATTAAGTTTCGAAATTTTTAAGTTAATTTTTAACCCTAAAATGATGGAAAAATTGGGTGATTTAGGGTTAATTAGGTGATTAAAATGTTAATTACTTATTTAGATATTAATTAGATGTTTAGAGATGTTAATCTCTGAAGTGGAACCCTAATCCTAGCCTTCGGAGTATTAAGTATGGTTAATTTAGGAAATTGGGCAATTAATATAAGAAATTAGTAATATGTGAAATTGTAAATTAATAAATCTAAAAAATAGGGTTATTGAGATAATATTATAATAGAAATTAGAAAAATAATAAATCTGAAATAACATTTAATTTTAAGTAAATGTCTCAAAATATAAGATTTTCACACATCGAGAATAAATCCGATACTGCAATTAGGGTTAGCGTGTATCGAATAGTTTAGAATACCAAATTACGACCCAATAAGATATTTGGACACTCGAGCTTAATATGATTAGTTTTACATTAGGATTCGAGCATATTTAAGGCTTAGGAATCAAAAATTTAAAATCTCATTTAGGACTTGAACACCGAAATAGAGTACAACGAATCATTAGGACGTAATGGGTATATACGGAAAAAAATGAGTTAAATTATAACTTAGAATATGAAACCATAAATTATAAGTACTAAAAAAACCTATTTGTATTATAGGATACCCAGAGACACATCAACTTGTAATTAAGGAATCGAGCGATCGAACAATTCCAAGTAAGTTGGGTTATTGCTTATTGTAATAGAGTACTAGTTTTGTAGTACTCGGAGACTTAGGCTTGTATATAATTGTGATTGTAAGTAGTTTACGCATTTGGTTGATGTATTTGAATTCGTGTTGAAATTTGTATTGTGAGTGACTTTGTGACTAATTGAATTGGTATGAAATTGTTTGAACACCCTAAACGAAATTTAATCTTAGTCGACCCTAATAACAAAAAATGTCATGCATTGCAACCCATTAAGGGATCATACGATTCTCCAACCAAATACCGACCCCTTCGAAAGGGATAACGTAAGATTGCAAAATGGTCCCTTCTTCATCCTTAGTCGAACTAAGTAACAGGAGAGGAGGTCGCAGAGAGAGTGAAGTCAATGGTTCGAAGGTAGTCGTGGGAGGAGCGAAGTCTCCATTGTATAAGCCTGGGTTTGGTTGTGAGCTGTTGCATAACATGAAACTCCTCAACCCGGATTGGAGCGGGTGAAATTTCTCTTATTTCACAACGAACCGGACTATGTTTTGCGATGATACTTGATTGTTGCATTGCATGAAAATAATTGTTTGATAACCCTATTTGTGCTTATATGCATTTATGAGTCTCCAATTCAACTTATTGAGCTGTAGTTGCTCATACCCTTATAAATCCTTTTGTAGGTTCTGATTTCTGAACACTTCAAGTACTATGCCGTCCTACAACTACCCAAAGGTTAGTCCGTTTGAAGCTAAGGGTGTGAGGATCAAGTTACTTAGTATAATGTGTAACTAGGCTGACCTTGTAATTAAGGATAAAAGACTGATAGTTATTATGTAATCTAGTGAACTGTCTTGTATATGTAAAACTTCCTGGGAGGCTTTGTGGACTTATAATTATTTATGTTTATTAGAAAATTGTAATATTTAGCATAATTGTAGTATAACTGTTATTCAGACTGTTTACTTCAAAGCGAGGAGTCGTCGACGCCTTATGTAGATCATGTCTATGGTAGGCACTGTGAGGCTAGTTACTATCATAGAATGGTTTACACGGCAGGACTGTTGCGACTTCACGACTTCGGGGCGTAACAGTTCTCGGTTGGTATCAAAGTGTAGTTTTAGTAAACTCACTTTGAAGCGTCATACTTAAAAAAAAAAATAGACATTATAGGAATACTGAGAGTGGGTAATATTAAGTGGGCGATAAAAGATTGCATAACCATAATCTTTAACATAGGAAATATTAATTGGTTTAATTATAATTATAGGGTCGAAGGAGAGAACTAATACATAGTTGGATACAGTTTGGATGGAATGGAGACATATCCCCTATTGATTATAAGGTTAGATTATAGCGATTATTGATGGAATTAGCCGATTGGAATATATTTAGGACAGTTAATGAGATCATTGATAAGTTTCATGATCATATGTGCTATAGCTGGAAGGATGAGTAGGCATGGATGGAGATAAGTTTAGGACCCCAATATAATAGATACACTGCTATAGCAGCTTTTGAGCAGAGATGGTTGGAGATAGAGGGGATTATAACCTTGATGATGCCCTTACGGTATTTTCCTGTTAGGTTGGAGGATGGGAGACCATATCCTGCTAGTATTGCCCACATCTCTGCTGACATTCCATACATTCCTAGATAGTATCCATTAAGGATCATTGATTGGTTTCCTCAGTTTCCAGAGCCTGCTGGGGATGGTATAGAGATACCATTGAACCCTAACCCTGAACCTGAGTTTGAAATACCAGAACCACCACCGGAAAACCCACCTCCAGTTGAACCCCAAGTAGATGGAGTTTATGTTGAAGAAGACCCTAAGGAAGACCTCGAGGAAGACCCCGAGGAAGGCCTCGAGGAAGACCCCGAGGAAGGCCCCGAGGAGGATCCAGAGGAGGACCTAGAAGAAGAAGAGCCAGAAGAAGACCTAGAGGAAGAGTAAGAGAACGAGGAGGAACCTGGTGTAGACTTACATACCTTAGTCATGCAGGTGATTGCAGACATCGGGATAGTTGGAGTAGGAGTTGGTGCTACAGCTGAGCTGGATGATGATGATGTGCAGGAGGTGATTGTGATTCCTGAGACTCCAGAGATAGTATTTACAGACTTTGCATCAGATAGCAAGCCTGAGGATCACTCTATAGGAGGCTATGTGACTCACGACTCCTTTGATGGAGTAGCTACTATAGATTCAGAGGAGGATTAGCTTATCTAGGTGACTGACTTGTTTTAGTTAGATTTTTAGATATGATCCAGTAGCAATTTTGATGGAAACTGATGTATTTTAGGATCTTTTGATGTATTTTGTAGCTTTTAGATCAAGTTAAATGTACGTTGTAATTAAGTTTGATGTAACCTTTCATCTTGTACAGTTGTAAAGATCGAGTCTGTACTAGATTATGTAAGTAATGATGTAATCGGGTTGTAAATTTGATGTATGTATTTGAAAGTTATCGAGTTGTATCTTTTGTTTTGAAGTTGTAATAGTAATGATGTAAGGTTGAATGAAATATATAGTGGAAATTAGACTACTAAGTACGTTGATTTCAATGATATTGTCATTACTATTTGATATGAGTATATCTTGCAAGCATTTATTAATTTATTAACTTATAGATAGATATGAATGCAGGATTATAAGTTAAACTATTAAGTGATTATAGCTAAAGCTGGAAACGGAAGTAGTCAAGGAGGAATTGAAGGAAATCAAAACCCTCCACCACGAGCACCATCACCACTAAGACAACAAAATAGACAAGATTTACCTCCACCTTCTTCACAAGAGAATATGCCTACTGGATAAATACTTGCCAGTATGCATACGATGATGAGACAGTAAGGAATTTTGATTCAACATCTTCTGACTGGTGGTAATGTGGGAAATAGGAGACCTCAAGAAGTCGAACAACGAATGGAGTGACCTCAAGAGGTAAATAAACTTCCTGAATTTATAAAAGCTAACTGTTATTTTGAAGGGGAGATAGGTAGGCCAGATCTAGCTGATGATTGGCTAGCCCAAATCAAACAAAGTTTTAAAGTTTTTAGAGTCCCTGAATCTCAAAAGTTATCTTATGGTACGTTTATGTTAAAGTTAGCTACGAGAGTATGGTGGGACTCAAGAATAAGGCAACTCGGAAATAACATTGATTGGCAACAATTTAAGGAGGAATTCAGGAAGGAGTATTTTCCTCATAGTATTCAAAACAGAATGGTGCGAGATTTGTTTGAACTGAAGAAGGGAGGTATGTGTGTAACCCAGTATGAGGCTGAGTTCAATAGATTGTTACAATACGTACCTGGCTCATACCGAGATAATGTTGAGTTGAAGAAAGATTTATTTCTTATTGGATTTGACCCCACAATGTGTTGCAAGCTATTGGATTATGGTTTTACCACTTACAATGAAGTAGTAGATAAGGCAAGACAACTGGAAGATAATCGTGTGAGAATGCAAGCAATGTGGAGTCAAAAGATCAACAAAGGATATCGACCAGGTCCATCATTTAAGAGATCATATCCTGGTGCCACTAGTAGCAGTTCTGGACAGAAGAGAAGGAGACCAGTAACTCTGGTTAGTAGCCCAGCACAGTCAATGCCTAGTTTGAGTTTTTATGATAAAGATGGAAATGTCAAATGCTGGAAGTGTGGTGCAAATCATTTTCTAAGAAATTGTGCTCAGCTTAAGGGAAAATGTTTTATATGTGGAGACCCGAACCATGTACTAAAGGCATGCCCTAAGATGAAATTAGTAAAGTGTAATAAGTGTGGTAGAAAGGGCCATTTCTCCAAGTACTGTCCACAGTTTATATAAGGAGCTAAGCGAACAGAAGGTACTAATAATACCACTGCACCTGCTCGTGTCTTTGCTCTAGAGGATATGGGAGTTGAGGAGGACGAAGATTTCTCAGAATTTATGGAGGAGTACTACCATGATAATGTCGAGGAAATCATGGGAGTTGAAGAAGAGAATGATGAAGGACTTATAACTAGTACGTTCTCAAATTATCTATTGTAATGATAATTCTAAGTATGAATTAAATTGAAATATTTGCATTTTAAGATTTATGAATGCTAGTGTAGTTAGTAACCATAGTATTAGTACATTCCAAGACATGTGCTGATAAATGGACAACTTGCTTTTTTGTTGTTTAATAATGGTACATCTCATTCCTTTGCAAGCCAGAAATTTGTACATGAACAAGAAATTAGTGTGGTTACTATTAGTACAACCTATAAAGTTAGAACTTCGACTAGGGAGAAAGTAACGACTCGAGAAGTAGTAGCTGATGGTAGAATAAAAATTCAGGAGAAGGAGTATCCTATAAGTCTTGTGATATTACCTTTACAGGGTTACGATTTTATAGTCAAGGAAAGCACCACTAGAGGGGGTGTTTCGATAACGTTGGGTAACCAGAGGGTGGTCGCAGGCGGCCAGTTCAAGTGAACCAAATTTCCAGCCGAAACTTTATAATTTTTTTACAATTATCAAATGATGCTATTTAATTATGAAACTTGGTTTTTTAGAGTTATTTTATGTGTAGATTAATGTAGTCATTTTATTTTAGTAAAATAATTATTGGAAATATAAGGTCCTTAAGAAATGACTCTATTTGGATGAAAATTGAATTAAATTTTAGAAATAGTAAATAATGTTCTTTCAACTTGAAAATTTGTATGTAATATACTAAATATATGTATTTAATTGTAGTAACAAGAATTTTGGAAAATAATCATGTTTACTATTTATTATAATTATTTTGGATAAAACTGGGAATTTCGTTGTTTTACGAAATCAATTGGTTTTTAACAAAATCAAAGAATGAGCCTTATATATTATGATTCCTGAAAGTTCATAATGATGTTTGGGAGATTTGAATTTTATCTTGTGATTAAATTCATTTGTTCGCTTAACTTTTACTAATTTTGAGTTAAAATCACTATTTTCATAAAAATATATAATAGCTAATTTAGTATAATTCATGGTCAATAATTAAACTACATATTTTTTTGAGTCTATCGGATTTTTTGTGGAATCAATCGGGGTTGTATGCTATTTGTTATGTATTTCCTTAATATAAACCTATATATTAATCTAATATATGATATACTAATTAATACTAATGTGATACTCATCAAACATGTAAAGGATTTTCATTTTTGAGTACATAATGAATGCTAACCATCTCAAGGAATGAGAAATTTTATGACTTTTAATTTAGATTTAGAATTTATTTAAGTTAATTACAAAGTAATAATAATGTATAGTTGTATCGGTAATGAAAGGGTATTTTTGGGTTTTTGAAAATATTGATTAGTTTTAATTCTTAATATATATTAATAGTACTTAAAATAAAAATCGTGACAATATAAAGTTTACTGAAATCGGATGAGAAATGAGTAAAATATGATCAAATAAAGTTTTAAAAAAGTGGAAATGAAAACTTATAATAGTTTAGGTTCAACATATACTTAATTTGAAGACTATGTTATTTTTTCATAGGTGTAAGATGTGAGAAAGGACTACGTCATGAAGTTTAAGACTTTGCATTATTGCTAAGACCAAGTAAGTAGATCTAACCCATGTATAGAGTAGATATATTGCTACTTATAACATTATGTGTTGTTTGATGTTGTATTGATTGAATATAGGTATATCTTGGGTAAATTGATATGCTACTATAATGGATGTTGATGTGTTGATTTTAAATGATAGTAACTACATTCTGGTTAAATTATTATGTCACCATGTTGGGCGATGATTTGTGCTTACGAATGATTGTGCTAATTAGGGAAGTTGAGTGATTGCTAACTCAATCTTCTAGGTATTCACCTAAGTGAACCCTAAGTGAAATACTAGAATTTTACTAGGGAGAGTTCGAAAAACTAGAATAAACTCATTAGGTTGAATAAAAATAGAAGATGGATTGTGGTGAATGATATTCTTGAGTTGCTATTGTATATCATGGCATAAAAAGGCACCTATGAGTCAGAAATTTCAGAACAAGCCTTCCAAATGATCATGGAATTGGAATGGCTTTATGAACTTAGTTTTTGAAAGCATATAAATTACATTGCTTGAACATTGTGACTATTTTGATAGTCAAATTTGGTAGACTACAGTGTATGGTCTAATTTGGCAGTGTTGCCACTTTGATTTGGTAAACTACGGTGCATGGTCTAATTTAGCAGTGTTACCACTTTGATTTGGTGAACTATAGTGTATAGTCTAATTTTACAAAGCTGGGGGTTCTATTCCCAAGCAGCCCTTTATTGCACTTTTTGAAAATAGTAGACTACAGTGTGTAGTCCAATTTGGTAGGGGTCCTACTCCTAGGCAGCTTCTTATTGCCCTAGGCTCCTGGACATTGTATCTAGATGCCTGGTTATGCTGACTAACTAGAAGAAGTTTGCAGGGCATAGGATATCGGTACCGATGCATACCACGTACATGAACATAGCATGCTACATTGCTGGTAGTAAATGCCTAGTTAGGCAAATGCATATGTGAGGTTGAACCTTTAGGTTATGATTGAGATGTTTCAATTGTGATATGCTATATTATCTATCATATTGTCTATATTGTATTGTATGTTATCCACTCTCATTTAGCTTCAGTAGCTAAGGGGATAAAATGTTTTATCCTCAAGTTAACTACATCGTGAAGGCCCCAACACTCAAGGAGGATATATATATTGAGAGTGTGAGTCAGAGTCAACAATTGTTGTATGGAACCTGTATTAAGTCAAGAATCTTATTATTGTGAAGATGATATGGGAAAGCAAAAAGTTGGTTCATATTTTGATGTAAATATTATGTTGTACACATATGTTGCAATAGAATATCCAATTGAACTTCGATGTAGTAACCCCCTTTATCATGTAAACAATGTTATCTTTTGATGAATGAGTAGGTTGAGTTAAGTTTTTAATAGGTATTCCTGTGTGATGGTATATCCTATGTTATGCCGGGATGTGATACATAGGTAGCTCGGCCAAGCATTATAAGACTTTAGTGGCTCCTACTCGGACCAAGGCATCCAATTGCCAGTCTCATTTATAACAACTCAAATGACCCGCATGCCGACCTCCCTATTAAGCACATAGTTTTATACACTTATAAATATTTTTTTATAACTTTAGTTATAGGCTTACTTTAGGGTTTAAGGCCTTGTACTCTATTTACATTTTTGCCACTAGGGTTTTAGGATGTATTATCAATAGTAACTTTGTAAGTAGTAGACAACATGTTATTAACAATTGTGGAGAATATTTCTCAAAGACACTTCTTTAGTGAGCTTGCTTCATAGCTTGTCTCCTTTTGAGTGATTATTGAGCGTGCTATTCCTCTTTAATCCTTGTTGTGCTCTTATCAATCCTCTCCCTGAGATTGTAGTGAACCTCTTCATTGAGTGAATTAGTGAGTTATATCTAACCCTTATTTGAAATCTTGAGCCTTGGTTTTGTTTTTGTAAGTCGTATCAAAACCCATTTCGAGCTCCAACCCCTAACTGCATTTATGTCTTGGTGTATGATATCCATCTACATTCCTTTTTCTATTTTCTCCAAACCTATTGAACTTCAAATTCCCATTCATGATTCTGTTCGCTACATACTTTGAATCGTATCATTTCCCTTATTGATGTTCAATGGGTGGTCATATATCCCCATAAAATATAAGGGAGCTTGTCAACCCATTTCCCCTTCGCTTGATCAACTCTTTACTTCAAGCCCTATAATATGGTCTTATTGATAGCTTCCACTTGCCCATTCATTTAGGGATGAGCAACCATTGTATGACTCAATCGAATGCCATGCTTGTCACAAAAACCTTGAAATTTGTCATATTGAACTATGGAATGTTGTTAGTGATAATCATGTAAAGGACCCCAAATCTTGCCAAAATAAAATTTGACACAAATTATTTAGCTTTCTACTCAATTTTCTTTGCCATTACCTTGGCTTCAACCCACTTGGTAAAATAGTCTATTGTAACTATTATGAACTACCACTGTTCGCTAGCCTTAGGGAAAGGTTTAAGTATATCAAACCCCCATTGAGTGAAAGGCCAAGGGTTAGTTAAGCTATGTAGCTCACTAGATGGTGCGTGGCTTAAAACTTCATGCTTTTGACATTGTGAGCACTGCTAAACTATGCTCTTAGCATCGTCCTTTATGTTTGGCTAGTAATAACCGAGTCTCAATGCTTAAATTTATAGTGTCTGAGTCTTAACATGGTTACTACATACTTATGTATGTAAATTAAAAAGAACTTGCTATGCCTCCATGGGCACAAGGAAATGAAGATTTGGCTAACTAAGCTGCGTTTAGAGAGCTCGTCATCAATCACGTATAGTTTGCTACTTGATACATAAGCCTTTAAGCTTCCATCATGTTAAGAGGAAGTACTCCATCTCTAAGATATTCGACGATTGGATCCATCTAAGATTTTTCTTTCAAACAAGGTTGCACTTTACAACATTGTCCTAACACTTCTAAGCTTTTGCTTGGCAAATACTCAATAAAGAGTTTATCATGCAGGATTAGAAATCATGTACTAGCTAACTTTGACTATTTATCGGTGGTGATATTTTGTATTCTTAGGATCTTTAAAATGGTAAAGGATGAAAATTCCTCTATGAAAGTTCATACCATGACTTAGTACTTGCTCATTACTTCCTCTTTGGCAACATAGGCTCCTTAAATCTGAGAACACTTCAATTTTCTTGACTCCAACTTCTTTTGCCAATCTTAGTATGACGATTAAGGCTTCATATTCGGCCTTATTGTTGCTTGTTGGGAATCTAAATTTCAATGCATATTGAACTTTCACATTATGTGGCCCTTGTAGAACAAGTCCTACCCACTACCTTCTTGTGTTGAAGAGCCATCCATTCTAAATAGGTTTTCCAAATAGCTTGACATTATCCTCTTTACTCGTGAATTATGTTACAAAGTTTGCCAATACTTATGCTATTATTGACATTTTGGGTTTATATTGGACACCATAGGTACTCAATTCAAAAGCATACTTCATCATTCTCCCTAAAGCATCTTGCCGTTGCAAAGCTTGCCATAGTGGTTGATCTATAAGAATTACAATTTGATGAGCTTCAAAGCATATCTTCAACTTCCTAACTGATATCACCATAGCTAACACAAATATTTCAATCTTGGCATACTGTTGTTATGGGCCTTATAAGACATGGCTCATACAGTAAATCAGCTACTATTCCTTTTGCTTTTTATGAACTAATATAGAAGAAAGATCTTAATTGCTAATAGATAAATACAAAAATAGTTCCTCTTAGGAACAAGTTCTAAAAGCATTGGTGGAGATGATATGAAATTCTTCAACCTTTTGAACATAACCTGACATTCATTAGTCAACTTAAACTCCTTAGGGTTTTTCAAAACTTTGAAAAACTTATCACATTTATCTACACTCTTCAAGACAAATCTATTCAGGGTGGCAACTTAACCTGTTAATTCCTAGATTTCCTTTATCACGCTTAAGGACTTCATATTTTTAATAGCTTTAATCTTCCTTGGGTTTACCCTAATGACCAATTAGGTTACCATATACACTAAAAACTTCCTTCATATGGCTCTAAAAACACATTTTTATAAGTTTAGCTTCATGTTATACCTTCTTAACATGTCATAAGTCTCATAGAGGTTAGTAAGGTGTTGATCTTCTTCCTTGCTCTTGATTATCATGTCATAGACATGCACTTTGACATTTTAGTGAATTTGAGGCTTAAACATCTTTATCACTAGTCCTTGATAGGTTGCACTAGCATTTTTTAACCCAAAGGGACAAACGAAGTATGTGCCACAAGTAAATTCCTGTCAACACTCCTGTTTAACACTTAGTATTCCTAACCATACTAAGGAAAGCTAAATTCAACATAGAAACCAAACAAAAAAGATTTTGTAAGAGAGAAAGTTAAGAGAGAAACTTTGACTATAAACTAAATTTCACTTAATGTATAGATATGTACAAATGGGGGAAGACCCCTTATATATACAAATCGCCCCTTACAAAGGAGGCCTAGATTTATTTAATCTAGTAAACAATTAAATCATATCTACCTATCCTACCTACTATTATACATCAAATTTGAACATCTCTAGAATCATCTTTGAACCTTCTAGTTTCTAGAATCTTCCTTAAGTTTGGGCTTCGACTGTTCTTTCCTAATGGGCCTTAGGAACCTCTTACCATTGTCTCCTTTATCTTGTCTCTCATCGTTAAGCTCATGTTGGGTGTATCTTTAAGGCCCTAAAAAATTAGTCTACGACATTCTCCCCCTTCCAATCTAGTGACATCCGCGTTATAGCTTCCTTATTGAATTTTGATTCACTCGATACCTTGACCTTGGCTCTCCATATGTGCCCATATCATAAGAAGGCTCAGCAACCTTCCTTCTTGAAGCTCAACATAGTGCCTCGCCCTTTACAATCTTAACCTTAGTTATTGAGACTTCATCCTGCTTTTCCAAGTCTACCGGTTTTGAATCTTGTGGAATCTCATCAACTGTTCTTTCCTCAACCTCCCCTACTAAAGTCAAACCATCTCTTTTCATTAGTATTGCCTCTTCCCTTGTCATTTGCATTAGTGTAATAAGCTTTGTCACCTATCCCGTCTTCCTACTTAGTAGGACCATGCATTGAGAACCTTGATTGAACTAGCAAACTCAATTCAATTGGGGAACAATGTTAGCATCATTCCTATCCAAGAAGTCCATGCAAATAACAAACTCAAAATCATCCATAGGGAAACCTCATAAGTTGGGAGTTCCTTGGTGTTAACTGTCTTGAGTTAGGCTTTACTCCATTCAACCTTTAGCCCAAGCTCAAGGTAACATTCTTTGAAATGAATAAATATGAGGCTCTCATATCAACCATAGCATTTATCTTCCTTCCAACCACTTTAGCCTCCACATACATTAACTTGTTTCTTTCCTTCGTATCTCAAGGCTTCATGGTGTAGAGAAGGTGGATACAAAGCTAACCCTTACCGTCTTCATCAATTTCATCCCTTGTAAGGAAAGCATCCAACCATTCCTTTTTTGGATAATCCTGAGTATAGTGTGGTCCATCGTAAAAATAGCACTTAGTTTGTTGTATCCTTCTCTTATCTACCATCTTCCTCCTTCCCCTTAGAGGACTTAGAGATCGCTTAACATCAATATCTTCCTCTTCTTCCCATTCATAACTTATGGGATGCCAATCTTTCTCCTTCTATAATTCTACAAAGCAAGCTTTAGAATGGAGAATGCTATCGTTAGGAAATGAGAACAACAACAACTCTATAATTGATGAGGTAGTTAACTAAAGAAAGCACCAAATGACTAGGTAAAAGGCTAGGTCTAAGGATTTATTGAATTCCCTTGTCACTTAGATGGATAAGGTTGAGTTAAGCATTACTAAAGGGATTGAGCAACTGGATAACTATGGTGCTACTATAGATGGGTTAGAGGAAGAACTTTGAGGTGAGTTATAAGGAGCTTTGAACCAAGCCTTGGAGGAAGTAAGGAAGCATGATGGGGAGCTTAAAGAAAAGGAAGGTATCATTGACACTAAGGTAGTACACTTAAAGCTAAGGAAGAAGCATATGAAGCTAAAATTGATGCTACATCTTAGCTTTAGAGCAAGACATCGAAGACCTTAAGAACTAGTTGCCAGCATGTCGAGCTACTATTGCTAATGGAGTAACTATCCAACTAGTCATAAAGGTGTAAGTATTGAAGCTAGAGTTTTTTAAGGGAACACGATCCACAAAAGAAGTAGATGATTTTCTATAGTGACTTAACTAATATTTTAGGGGGCTTGTTGATGATGGGAATAAAGTAAGGGTGGCAGTCTTATACCTAAGGGATATGACAATGATTAGGTAAAAAAGAAGGGTGAATGAGATTATCGCATGGCTAAACTTTGTAACAAAGTTTTGAGATCAGTTCTCTCCTTAAAATATGAGGAGGGAAGCCAAGATCAAACTTATGCATCTCAAACAATAGACTAATGTGAAGTAATATGTTCAAGAATTCTCAGAACTAGTGTTGGAGATACCGGACCTCAACATGGATGATGCTTTCGTTATGTTCTTAGATGATTTGAAACCATGGGCTAAGCTACAATTGGAGCGTCGTGGGGTAGAGAATACTTCAAAAGACATTACTATAGTATAAGGATTGGTGGAACTACAAAAGGAGAAAGATTGGAATTCTATAAGTAATGAATTGGTATATGAGTATAAAGTTCTAGCCTAGATGAGCCATCTAATAATAACCGATGTACTTGATGAGAATGGTAGTTCTTGTTGACAACTAAGCTCATGAGGGTGAAGCTCGAGAGAAGAAGTAGCCACTAGGTAAAGGACATCATTGCCGAAGAGAGGTAACTATGTCATGAGCAATATTGTAACAAGAATATGCCTAAATCCTTAGTAAAATGAATGTACTTCAATGGGAAGTCCTTATTGTTGGTTCACTTAATAAGAGGTGTTCTCGAAGGATGAGTGAAGAGGGTGAAGGCAAAGGAATGCTTATGGAAGCCTTGAGTCCTAGCGGAGATGATCATGGCATGGAGTTCAGCAATAGAGGAATAGGGTTGGTGATCTTAAAAGGAATGGTAGTGGTGAAGTTTTGGCCCCATGTTGAGGGCGTTGTAGATATAGGTGGAGGAGAATGTTACGATTTATGTTTTGGATAGAAGTAAAAGTGTTTAACTTGGAGCTTAATGTGAAGTGAGTAGCGTTAGCAAATGATTTGTTTGTGAGGTAGGTGTTCTTTCAAGGTGAGGTTAGTCTCTTATTAGCAAATTAGTCAGGTCGAAACTAGTTGAGAAATTAAGCTTCCCAAATCTTATGGAGATTGTGATAATGTCGATTGACACTCTTAAAGTAAGAAGTACATGGAACAATCTTAGGAAAGTACGAAGGAAAAAGGCTCACCTGCCTTCTACAATTGAAGTAAATATAATGAGGCAAAGGAAGGTCAAGCACCATATGGCCACATATGGAAGGGGTAAACCTTACATGTCGAAAAGTAATCTCTATCATCCTTCTTCTCCACTAAATCATTACCTTATCCCTCAAATATAAGGCTACTGTCCTTACTTTACTCCCATCATCAACAAGCCCCGTCACCTTAAAGTACTTCTCAACTCCCTACAGAAAATTATCTACTCCTCTTAAGGATTGTAGTCCCTTAAAATACTTTAGCTTTAATACTTCCACATTTGTGACTAGTTAGATAGTTACTCCATTAGCAATAGCAGCCCAGCATGCTACCAACTTGTTCTTAAGGTCTTTAATCTCCTATCACAAAGCCAAGATGGTAGCATCCGTTTTGGCTTTATATGCTTCTCCAGTGCACCCATTCAAGCCTTGAGGATACCCTCCTTTTGTTTAAGCTCCCTATTATGTTTCCTTAGTTCCTTTAAGGCTTGGTCTAAAGCTCCTTGCAACTTACCTTAGAGTTCTACCTCCAACCCATCTATAGTTGCTTCCTTAAGTTTAGGCTTGGGCCTTTCTCTCCTAATGGGCCTTAAGAACCTCTTACTCATGTCTCTTTTGTCTTGTCTCTCATCATTTGGCTCATGATAGGCGTATCTCTAAGGCCTTGAAAAATTAGTCTATGACATATATACCTCATCATCTTTCTCCATTTAGTAGAAGGAATGCTGGAATATAATATCTACTAAACTTTTCATATCGAATAAAATTTTCTTTGCTTCAAAGTTCACAATTTTCACACTGATCACTAGTGCATCATAGTGAAGCCTTTATATGCCTCCAAAATCTTTCTCTGTAAAAGAAGTAGAGTTGTTAACCTTTATCTTCTTGCCATGTACATTGCAAAAATATTTCATGGTGTTAGTCGAACTTAGAGAGTAGGACTAGCCTAAATTGGAAGGTCCACTAACTGTGGTATTTATAACACCATTTAAGGCTCTATTTTGTTACTCCTTCTCTTACCTCCCTTCTAGCCTACAAAGGTCAATCATCTCAATCTTGCTCATCTCTTCCTCCTTTGTGTTAATCACTTGATGTTCTTGGCATCATAAGCTAGGAACTTGCTAAAATAACCTCTTTGAATTGCATCCTCCATAGCATTCTTAAGTTGTATGCACTCGTTTATATTATATCCTCTATTACAATGGAAGTCACAATACTTGTTTAAGTTCCTTCGTAATGGGTTTCTCCTCATGCACTCAAATATTGCAATACCTTCTAGTTCCTTACTTCCATTACTATATCTAATATTAGGCAATTAAGGGGGGTTGGGGGGGTTTATGTAGGGGGATGGTATGAACAGGTTAGAATTCATAGCCTTTTCCTTTCATTATAGCTCCCTTCTAAATATTGATCATCTCGACCACTAAGTTGGTCCCTTACACTCTTTCTGTTCTTATTGCTCTTCTAGTTAGTTTTGTTTTGGTTAGCCTCACACGGAGCTTTTATATTATTTTCTTGTTGTATGTAAGTAGTAGCCTTAGCCTTGAACTTCATAAACATTTTTGGCTTATTTTTTTCTAGAGACATAAAGTGGTCTCTATCGAGCTTTACTCCATCAATTATTGCATTTAAGGTGATGCTCATGTCCAACTTAGGGATCTAAACCATCTCAACCATAAACTAAGCCAAATATTCCCTAATTGATTCATTAGATCTTTGCTTGATAGTGTTAAGGACAGAAGAATCCTAATAGGAAGCTTACTTGCAAGGAAGTTTTATAGAAATATCTCTGCCAAGTCCTTAAAACACGTTATAGTGTTCAACTTCAAGTGCTTAAACCATGTATCTTAGTGTTAAGGGGAATGCCTAATAGGCCACTACGTCACTTAGTGAAAGTATAGTAGTATTCAAGGTGATTTGCAAGGTCTTTTATCCTATCATAAGTTTTGTACTGCAAAAGCTTAATCTATCAAGGTATCACTTCTTCGAGGATTTTAGAGATAAATGGACTCTTCTTAATGATAAATTGTCAACTAGTTAACGTAAGAGCGCTTATATGTAAAGGAACGAGATAGTATGCTTGATATAGGTGCTTTCCTTTACTTGCTTTCTTAAGTGTAAGGGCTAGAGTTTCATGTTGTACTCTAACCTACTTCCTTATCAATTTAAGGGTTTGGACTAAATTGTTGGAATCCTTACCACTATCATTCTCATGCTCATGATTTCAATTAGGCAAACTATTCTTTTGGATCAAATTCAAAATCTCATAATTTTTCCTAGACAATTCTTGATTTTCTTTAGCCAAATTAGCTCAAAGCTACTCCAATCTATCCAGCTGATCTTCATTAAAGTGGTGCCTACTCCCTCTTGCTAATTGCTAGGAAGCAGTTCTAGCACTAATACTTTTAGTAAGTCTAGTCTTAGCCATTATTGAAATGGTTTAAAAAAGATGGTGCCAAAATGTTATCGGTTGAAATTTGTACCAAGTAATAATTACTAAATGAGAAAAATAAGTTAGGCTTTAGGGGTACTGGTGCTAGTTTAGTATAGCCACTTCAATGCCTAAGTTAGAGTTTGTTTAAACATTCTTACAAATAAGTAAGTGAATAAGTAATGAAATTGTATAGAGAGTTCTTACAATAGCTATGTTCCCATGTTTATAGGCCTCTGTCTAATTACTAAAGTGTTAGATAGTTGAATTGTCTAAGACATGTAACAACTTCCTAATTTAGTCATATGTCAAATGTCAAGGGTAGTAGTGGTGGTTCTATGGTTAGGCGTTGGCAATTGCTAAACTGTTCATGCCTTTCCTCTGAATTCAAATGAATAACCAAAGAAGACTAGACTTTCTAGCCCATTAGATGGCCAAGCCTAAAGTCCTCATGGTTATCAGACTAAGCCAACAATGCAGCCATAACAGAACTGAACTAAGTTGGTAGAGTATGAAACTTAGTTAGCAGATCATCGAGTAGTCACTAAGGAGGGTGAAAATTCACTAACATCACTTATCATGTCACTTTTCCTATGATTTTATGGCTTCTTTCTACATTGCACTAATTGATGGTATGCTGTTCCTTTGGATCCTAAAAAATTTAGGGTTAGTTCTTGTTTGTTTGCCATTCTTATGTTGAATTTGGTTAAAAACCATAAAAAAAAAAAATCTTAAGCTTATAGATGGATAGTTAGGATAATTTTCATTTATATTGATGCCAACAAGTGGTAATTGGTAAGTTTTAGTGGGGATGCACATTGCTTATGTCTTTGCCTATGATATTCCTTTAGTTGATCATTTGGGATGTAGTTACCTTGAATTCTGAGTTGATGTATGGCTAATTCACATGGGTATGTTAGGGTATACAATTAAATGAACGTGTATTCATAATAGAAATCTTCTAAACCTATAACTTGAATAGGTCATAGAATATACTTCATAAATGGGTTAGTCGTTAGGAATTGTTTTTGCTAATATCATTTTCTAACATGATTAGAGCATACTATCCTAAACACTCTTTTATAACAAGAACACATGCTATTATTAGGTTTTAATTATAAAATATTGCTTTTGAGTAATTGATAGAACTTGATTGTAAGGCTTCAAAGTCAAGTCAAGGAATATGCTAACAAAATTAAAATGGGTAGAATCCATTAAGGAGTGTCTTAATACTGTTGTTGGAGATATTAGATTTCAAGAGATGATAGATACACAAGAAGGTATATAGGAAAGTATGAATTGACGATGGTAGTATGGACAAGGGTAGCCACACTTTCCTTCCAAATTGCTAATATATACTAAAGAAGTTAGATATTGGGGATAAGGGTAGCTACACTTTAAGTGTTGGACACTGAACAACTATACACTTATCTTTACACCTTGAAGCACAACATAGATAAGAGAAGTAGCTAGAGGCTTCACCATGTGAATTTACTATAGTTAATAGTTGGTTTTGTATAAACCATTTGGCTTACCTATAGTGTATAATATACAATATTTCATTTTCATTTGACATTTGCTAAGGTAATGGTATGGTGAGGAGTGGATTAACTGATTTATTTGGTTTGTGTTTTGAGTTTTGGCACGGAGTTTAATGTACATATCTATAAGTTTTGGTTTGTGTTTTCAGTTAAAAGTGGCATTTATTAATAGTCAGTATCCTGAGCTTGGACTTAAATGTGATGTCCTCAACATGATTAATAAGTTAGATAATACTTTCCTTTTGACATGGTGCTTAAAGTGGATTATGATAAAACTAAAGTGTAATCCAATTACATCAACGCTTAACATTTTAAAGGCCTTTTCTAGGAGATTTCAATAGCTCACCTAATGTAAATTTGGTTACATATTTTATAGTGAAAATTAGAAAAAAAAAAAAGGAATATATGTTGCTATTTAGCCATTCTTTTTCTTACTTGATATTAATACATGAATATCAAAATTGTACTAATGAAACTTTATTCCTTAAGAGAACTTGTTTATCTAGTTCTACATGCATGTATACTAATGCCTTCTTAGAATTTTAGCATTTGAGTATCTTCACTTAATAATGTTTACGACTATTTGTGGTGTCATCTTGTTCACTCTTTAACGATGCCATTCTCACCCTAATGATGAATATTTTCTAATTTCTACGAATTATAGGTATCCTCTTTACGTTCAAGCTCCTTACCTCGTTATTGTATTTCCTTGTCTACATTGGTTTGTGGTAAAGTTTCATTTGTCATTGAAATTTCTTCTCTATTTTTATTTTAAAAGAGGTATCTATAAAATATCCTAAACCATATCAGCTTTTTAGTCTTCTTCTTTCCTTCTTTCTTTTTCTTTTTTTAGGAATGAAAATATTTTTCTGATAATCAATCATCTAAATGCATTATTTTTGGAAAGACTTCTTATTTAATAGTGTTGTTGACTGATTTTGGGATAAGATCTTGTTCTTATAAAACCACAGAAAATTAAGTGGTATTGAGGCAATTCTGATACAGCCACTCCGATATCTAAGTCAGTAATTGTGTTGAGAGAAGTAAGATAAGTATAAAGTTTGGGGTCGTAAGAGAGTTCTTAGAGTGCTTCATACTCATATTTATAAGCAAAAATTGAGTATCTAAAACTACATTTAATCATCAATAATGAGATACATAGAGATCTCATAATTAAATACATACTGAAGATATAGGAATTGTAAACAATTATGTAATGAGAATGTACTAAACCATAACTATTCACGCTACTTTCCTAGGTTTAAATCAGATGTGTTAACAAGCTAGGATTTTAAGGCCCATTGAATGGATTGAGCTTCAGTCAACACCAACTAGAAAGGAAGTAACTTAGCTTCTCATCAGCCGCATAGACTAATAATGTTATAAGGTGAAAATTAACTGTTAACAAATAGAATATAGCCTTGGTAAAAAGCATAGAATTAATGTTAAAATATAGTTTGCAATTAATAGGTTGTACTCTTGATGGTGGAATAATTTTACATTTCAAGGAAAATACAGGCAAACAGTTCTGAAACATTTACTTTAATATGAAGCAATGGATAGCTAAAGTATTTTTTCCACACTTAACAAAATTGTAGCAAATATTTAGATATTTGCTTTATCCAATGCATGTTAGCTTAGAATGAATTTTAACCAGCTAGGTGTCAATTCTTTTTTTAACTACCTATAAGGTCTATAAAAGACCTAATCTTCTTGTACTTTTGTTCATGATATGATGAGATAATAATGTCGTCCTCTTGTAGATATCTCTTTATGTTTCATTAGCAACTTCTTAGAATTTAGTTTCCATTTGCAACCAATGGTTTAAATAATTTTTCTTAACCAAAATTTTGTCTAAATTA
Source organism: Lumnitzera littorea (assembly GCA_024138015.1). Classification (NCBI taxonomy): domain Eukaryota; kingdom Viridiplantae; phylum Streptophyta; class Magnoliopsida; order Myrtales; family Combretaceae; genus Lumnitzera; species Lumnitzera littorea. The sequence continues at coordinate 40,649,891 of JAMXBB010000007.1, read as the reverse complement.
GATATAATCAAATTTAGTGAAGTAGATAGTTAGAGATCTTATTCAAAATTAGAGGAGAAGAATGAACATATAATTTTATATATCTCTGAATGTAGTCATAATTATTTGATTTTATGTACTTGTATATGTTCTCGATTCAATGAACAAAGTCGCTAGAAGAATTATTTCTATAAACTTTCTTCAGGTAGATATAATTGTATGTACTCTCATACTGTAGCTTGTAATTCTACTATTGCATTATGATCGGAACCATATGGTTTAGAGTTTTTGTCTTTTCTCTTATTAGTAAATGTGGCATCAGAGATTATACATATAAGTTGTATTTTGTGTATTTGAATTAGGGAACAAAAGAGGTAGAACAACATGATTATCAATGAAGACATTGTCCATTTGGAGTAGAATTGTCATTTTGAGTTAAGGTTGCATGATGGCATAAAGGATGAGCCCAATATCACATGATTAGCAAAAGCATCTTATTGAACAAAACCATTTTTAGCACGCAAGTTTTTGGGGAAAATTATAATACAATCAATAGATCATATTGTTTATTAAGGCACTTAGCTCTAAATGCCATGTTTATCTTAAAAAAAAAATAGATTTTCTTTTTCTTGATCAAATTATCATATGCTAACTTGCAAAATCTTTTTATTAAATGTTTGTTTATTTTTATCATGCAAATTCAGGAAAGTGGAAGCTAAAGTTACTTGCTAATCTTCTTAATTTATCTTAATGATCCTTTTAAATTTTTCTATTAGGCATAAAGATATTATGATGCTTAATTATAGCAATTGATGTACTCTTATTAAGCAAGTAATTTTCAAGATGAATAGTTTTACGTTCCTTGTATCAATGGAAAAGACAAGACTTGCCTCTCTTGTATATGTCTTTCCTATGTTTGAAATATAGCTTTAAAGGTTAGTTGGTAGCATTTTTCTCCTAACATTATAAAAAAAATCTATAGAAAAGTCAATATCTTAGAGGTTATGATTCAAAATCTAGCATAACAGGAGGTCATGATTCAAACTACAGCAAAGGTTTTATAGCTAGGATCAATAGGTAAGTTTCATCTTGAACTTCATAACAATGTATGTAAAAATTGACACCAATGTTTCTATCTTGAAAGGAAAGGCATAGGTAATGTGTTGTTGTTCATCTTTAACTTTGTAAAATGCTTTTTATGAGTTAATATTCTTTAAGCTCTTGCAAAGGGAAAAAAATCTACACATAATAGATATATATATATATATTTTTTATATAGTATAAATTTAACTTAATCTAGGCATTCAATTGCTAGTTAGTTATTAGATAACTAAAAAATTAGGAAGTGGTTGATTACAAAATTGTCTAGAGACATGTTAGATATGGTTGTCACTTGGTTCTGTAGAAATTCTAAGCAACCAAGTTTGTTAATTGTATCATATGAAAATTATTTCATTGTTTCTTGGTTATGTTGTCTTTAAAGACTAGTCAAGTTAATTTTCACTTGGAGGATCTTATTCACTTTGCTTATTTAGGGGTTCCTCTCCTTCTTTCTCTTTTTTCTTTTTAATTTATATTCATTTTTTGCTAAGTAAATAGAAAACTTTATTTATCAATCATTTTCATATAGATTACATATAGAAGATTTTGGTAATGCTATGCTTGTTTAAGCCCATTTTGTCTTAATTAATTTACCTATGGAGAGAAAAAAATAAGGTCATAAACTAGAAAAATTATAAAATTAAAAATAAAAAAAAAAGGAAAGGATTAAGTGAAAGAAGTTCGACCTAGGTATTTAAATGAAAAGGACTAAAAGAAGAGGTCTTAGGTTTTATGTGGCAATGGAGTACAAAGCAAGTTAGAATAGGGATTAAGAAGGATATCAAAAAAGAAAGAAGAAGAGGAGAGATGAACAAAATCTATGTTACTCAGTAATGAACTTCATATTTTCAATAAAAATAATGTTGTCTTTAATTTATATACATCATATCTACAAAAATAGGAGATGTGTGAAGATTTACTCAATTATATTAGATAAATTTACATAAGAAATTGAAGGGAGAAAAGAAAAAAAAAATAAAAAAGAAAGGAACAAATTGTATAAGATATAGTGAGTCTATGAACTACGAAGAGTAAAATAATAATAATAATAATTTGATTCTTTCTATGCTTGGGAGTTATTACTTCTCTTTATTGTTAGTCACATTTTGGTTTTCATGCTTAGGAATTACTGCATATCTTTTGCCGTTAATCACACTTTGGTTTCTATAGGATGGGTTGTTACATTATACTTGCAGCAAGATATTTTGAATATATTGATAATAGAGGTAAATTCTATACTTAGTAAACTCTTCAATAAAAGGATTTGCAACTAGGATGAGACGTTTCTTAGTAACTTAAAAATATTAAATTAATGATGAGTCAACTAATGATGCTAAGTTAAGCTAGTGACCATATTCTTTTAACATGATGATCATACTGTTGCCAAATAAATGTAAGAGCTACTTTAAGAACCATAACATTAAAAGTTAGGTGAGAGTTTAGGCTAATGGATTCAATAATTCTAATGACTGTACTCTCTTCACATGTTGTTCTTACTATTACCAAGTAAAAGCGAGAGTTGCTTTAAGAATAATAACATAAAAAATTAAGCTGTTCTTTTTCTATATATTGATAATTGGTATTTTTGATTGCTCAATAAGAGTACTCCTCTTACTATGGTTTTCTTGCTTTGGTTCTAACTACAATAATTACATGTAGAAAAAATATTTATTAGATTAATAAATGAAAATAAGGATAAAGGGTAGTCAATCCTTTTAGAGAATACTATGATATTAAGTGTTTCTCTTTTATTTATATATATATATATATATATATTTACAATTTCAATTGAAAATTTTATGACTTGGTATAAATGCTTTGCAGCTATCTATGCTTACTCAAGCAATTATCTAACTTAGTGAGAATACACTTTGACAATTTAGTTAAATCGTCAAAAACCTTTATTACATTTTACTCAACCCTTTTTTTTTTTTTGAATTAATAGTTTTTTCTTATTATATAGCAAGACCTAGAGAGAATGACATTCCTTCACCAAACAACAATGATAGTAGAAACTAAGAGGAGGATAATTGATGAAATATATAGATGGGATTTTGAATAGTAAGAGTTCATGTTTAATACTCTTTGTGACCAAGTATATTTAGGATCAAATGCATGAAGAATTTGAACTTCTTTAGGTACTCTAAATTATATTTTGTTAAATATATTGAAATATGTACTAACTTTGATACTACTTATAGAGAACATATTACTTATTGTATTATATTTAGTCATGTATAAGTGGAACAATATGTTTACATTAATCAGTTTGAGCACATTGAAAGATTGTGTATTTTCTTTTATAATGTGAACATTAGCGCTTTGAAAGAAAGCACATCATCTTTTATAATGTGAATATATTAATGTATCAAGAAACCTTATGGCTTCATAATTACTACATTTATGGGTACTAAATTTAGTCAAATTGTGGCATTAAAACATGGTAGGATAATGATTTAGCCATATTTAAATGTTACTAATGAACAGTGAGAAAAATGAATAACCACATTTAAACATCATCTAAGGATAATAAATAACTACGTTTAGACGTAGCCAATAATGATTAATAGTTACATTTAAACGTAACCATATAATATACTTTTGTAATGTTTCTATTTAAGAGAAATCATATATCTACTTTTAAGTGTCACTAATGATGGCAGATAACTGCATTTAGAAATCACCAATTATCTCAACAAACTAAGTTTAAACGCAACAAATGTGTTACTTCTTCAATATCTTTACTGACCGGAAAATTTTATAATTATGTTTAAACATTGCATAAGGCTAAATATACCTACATTTAAATATTTCCATTGGTTGCTTTTGTACTATGTTTATAATGGCTAGCTAACATACTAGATATGTTTTAGCCACACTTAAATGTCACTAATAAGTACATATGGTGATGTATAAACGTCCCTCATTATTGGATGTTTAGCTACATTTCCTCTGTTTAGTGATGTTTATTTTTTTTTAATTTAGTATAACTAATCAGCAATGGGCCTTTAACGACATCTATGGGCCACATCTATTAAACATAACCAAATATTATTAACTATGTTGTTTCCTTGATCAATGATGTATATTAAACATTACCAAAGACTAAAATTCTTATAGTTAGGTAGTGAAAGTGGTGGATGAATTCTTAATGGCCATGATCACATCTTGTCTTACTTAAGTGTGATCTACCTAATCTATTGAGGTCTGTTACTTTTTAAATATCTTCCTCATGAACTTCTTGAATATGCTAATCATTGAGGAAGAAGATGAGTCTACTCGCAGTCGTGATAATGAAGAAGTGTCCTCAGGTGGACCTTTAGATGCTGGTGGGAGTCTTATGGCTCTGATTGCATCATAGGTCAAGGAAGCAAGAGGATCCAATGCTAACATGTGAGGAACTTTATAAAGGTTAGGAAAGTTTCTTATCAAACGAGTAATAAAGAGACTTGCAAAAATCTATTTTGAATGACCCTTAGTGGCTTGGTTCTTAAGAAATCAAGCCATCCTAACTCTTAAATTGAGGGGTCATCAATTAGCTATACTGTATAAATAGAATATATCCCTTTTAGTGATAATATCCTAGCTATTTCCTCCACCAGTAATGCTCTTAGCTAATATTTAGTACACCATCCTAAGAGCATGATCAACTAATTTAGAAGCTTTTGACCTCCCTAGGTCATAAGCTCCTCCTTCTCCTTCAATCAAATCTCTCTAAACACTTGACTCATACGTACCCTAAGGTAGTTTATATGGTAAACTTATCTATTCTTGAGTCATCACATAATTAACTAAATATCGACCCATATGCAGCTAAATCATCAAATGGCATGGTTACTTCATTACCACTGTACCCAAAATGGATAGTATTTTGCCTACCTAATGCAATATTATCAAAGCCAAACTTGAATGTACTAAGCATCTTTAAAGTTAACTCCTTATATATAGGCTTATTGATGGTTAACAATCAATCCCATCCTCTAAACTCAATTAGTTGCTTGACCCTAGCCTTATGGCTAGCCTAGGCAAGTGCTTTCCAATTCAAGTATGAGATTTGGCTAAATTCTTTCTTGGATAAGCAAGCATATTTTTTTCATTGCCATGAGTTGTGGAATGTTGGTTAAAGGTTTCAAAAGATACTGTTAGAGTTTTTGCATATAGCATGTTTAACAATTAACATAGTCTGAAATCAAAACAGGAAAGAGAAGTTCAAATTTGATAAAATAAACAATCCATGTTACATAGACAATGATTAATTCAAGAATTGAACCGAAGGATCATTCTTGATCCATTACGAATTTATTATACTAAGCAACTGAGGTAATGATTGAATTGACAAAAAAATTGTATAATATAATGCTAAAGTTGCTAAAATCATGGATTAATACATTTAGAGGATTGTATTTTAAAAATGAATCCCATTTAATGCATAATCTCCATAAGCATTAGCACAATTTTTAAAAACTTTGTTCAACATAAAAAATTATTGAACTAATAAGTTAGGTATATAGAAATACTAGTTTCTTAAGGTATGGATCAATAAAATTATAAGCTAATGAGATACCAATTCTTGATTTTTAATTAAACCTATAATTTCATAATGTTAGTTAGCATAAACACTAACTTTCAATATATGCTTAATTGAAAACTTGTTTTCCACATAATTCAATTCATATGCAATTTGTACTACTTAATTCCATATTAGTAATTCTAATTAATATGAAAGAATATATGTAATTTGTCTATTGCACAAAAATATCAATCACAACAAGCTTTTAGATTTAACATGAATCGTGTTTATCGCAATGCAAGAACAGCATCAATTTCGTAGTTTCTCTTACTCTTTCCCACTTTGCTTCACTTTCTCTCAATTTCTAACTCTTTCCTTCACTTTTCTTTATCATGGAAAATCATCTATACATTTAATCCATAACAAGCATGTGTTTTCATGTGATTTTTAGTAGATAATGAATAAATAACATATTTTATTGCATTATTAATGCTAGATCACTCCTAGAAATTCAAATCCTCACACATTCATGACAAGGTTTTCTCATGAAAACCTAAGTAAATATTGAATTTGTACTTAATCTAATAACAAATCTAAGAGAATAATGAAGTAAAGTTAATGTATATACCTTAAATTTATCATGTAAATGCTTGGATTGTGAACTTTTATGAGTTTTTGAGGCAAGTATAGAGAAAGAGTAGAGAGAAATACATGTTTTAGAAAGAGAGGGCAAGTATGGAATGAAGAAAGAAGAGGAATACCCATGATATTTGAATTCTTAAGTAACTATGGGTAAGGATCGTGGTTATGGAGTGTAGTTGTATTCCTTCCTTTTGTGTCTAAATAGTAACCTTAGCATGTTTATGGGCAAGGACCACGACATGGTCTCGGCTATGGCTCATTCATAATTTTTCAAATTCTTTTCGAAATTAATCTCGAAAGGATTGTGGCCCAAGTCTAAGGATATAGACCTTAGCCATGTTCTTCTCACAAAATTGGAATTTCATCTTTGACTTAGTTTTTGAAAATATTGAAAAAGACTAAAAATTAGTATAATTGGAACATAAAAATGAGACAAATAACAATGAATTGGATAATAACTTCAATATTGCCTAAACTCAGCTCAAGAACTATTTTTAAATGAAGTTTGTTTAAAGCAAGATAAAAAATAACATAGAATTGTGATAATTGAACTAATTTATTGCATAATGAAATAAACAACATAAAATAAAATAATTGAAAATTAAATTGATCATGTTTGGGTTGCATACTAAGGAGCGCTTTTCTTTTATAGTCGAGTAAGTTTCCTTGTCCCAATTGATCCTTCAAATTCCTCAAAGAAGCTTCCATGTTCCTTAGTGCAGCTTCATTGGCTTATAATCTTATGTTCAAGCTTTGGATAAATCGGTTAAATAATTCTTTAACATTAAGGGCCTTATCATGTTATTGTACATTCCAATTTTGCTGTTGCTGTTAACCTCCCTAAGAAAAGTTGAGATGATTTCTCTAAACTAAATTATAACTATTTCTAATGGATTTTTTAGAGTGATGAGCAACAAAACTCACATCTTTAATCTTAGTTAAAATTTCATCCTGTACTAAATTAATTGGTTTCATTAGTTTATCGATCCTTTTACTTAAATTTTCAACTTGTGTAATTAACGTAATTATGAAAGCAACTTCATATTTTCTAAATGTTTTTACCTTGGGTCTCACATTATCTTACTACGAATTATTGATTTGCATGCCTTCAATTATCTTTTAGGCCTCATCTGGTGCCTTAGCACTTAGAGTGCCTCTAGTTGTGGTATCAATCATTTGATATGTAGAATAATTAAGTCTATTACAAATGTCTAGATTTACATCCATTGAGGTAATTTGTGGTGTGGACACCTCTTCAACAATTACTTAAACCTCTCTAAATGCCATAAAGAGTCTCATCATCAAATTGGATAGAAGCAAAAATATTATTCCTAATTTCTATCGTCTTAACAAGTTGGAAATATTTTCTAAGAGATTTTTCTACTAAGGATTCCTAAGTTGTAATTGATCCTTTAGGTAAAGAATTAAGCCATTGTTTAGGCTTATCTCATAAGGAGAATGGAAATAACTTACATCTTATTGCATCTTCTAAGACACCATTGATCTTGATCATGTTGCCAATCTCCAGGGTATTTGAGATATGATTATTAGGGTCCTTGTTAGCCAATTTATCAAACTAGACAAATTGGTGGACCATTTAGATGACATTGGGTTGAAACTGAAAATTTATTTGAATTGTTAGCCTTACGACGCTAGACTTAGCTTAAGTCACCATTGGTTTGGCAAACCCTATGAGTGTTTAGTTGGTATCATCATTATTGTTCTTGTTGTTCAATCCCATGTTTCCAATTTCAACTTCTTGCTTACTATTTAAATGTTCTTATTCTTTTTTTAATTTGAGTGGCAAGACTTTATCTATAGTGCTACGATTTCTTCTACAAAGATATTGTACTATTCTTTCAATCTTTGGATCAAATTCCACCAAATTACTATTGCTACTCCTAGTCATAAACAAGAAAGATTCAAAAATTATTATAATATAAGAGAGAATAATATCAGAATAATTAAGGAAAGAAATATTACGGATATGTTAAAATAATTGAACAATCTAAGGTTTTTCCTAAATTTCCTAATTAGATTACTCCATTGGCTCCCTTACAATGGCACCAAATACTTGATGAGGTGTATACTGTACTAATAAGCAAGTACACTTAGTCAAGTTATAATATAGATAAAACAGATAATGGATCTAAGTATCAATCTTATGATGAACCATACATTAGAGTGTATCTAATTATTTTCAACTTTTATACCTTAGGATTATTCAATTACTTAACTTTTATGATAAAAGATTTAATAGAATAAATTAAGAGTAGAAATTGAAGATTGCAACAATAGCATAAAATAAATGATTAAAGATAAAAATAAGAAAACTAAACAAAATGAAAAACTAAGAATAAAAGAAATAAAGAAATTAAATTAATAAAAAGTTAACATATTCCTTAGTAAATCTTTATTGTTATTTATTACCTAGTCCTAAGTGATTTATTCAATCTCAATTACTACATAAGACCATGCATATTTCAATTATGAACTAACCGGACTCACATCTCTAGCTATTTTCTAACCTTAAAACCTTCTTTACTCGAATCACTTCTGAATAGAGAATTATAGGATCGCATGACACTCTTAGATCCCACTATTAGGTTGCACTAATACAGAAAAACCAACTATAAAACATTTTAGCCAATTAATTTTGCCTTATTATGTTTATTAGTCATGCTGCATGCTTTAGCAAATTCTATAACAAACTCTAGCAATAACTCAATCATTAGTATACTAAATTAAAGCAGACAATATAAACAACCTAATTAAATCACATTATACAAAATCATAGACTGAATTTCATTACTAGAAATCACCTTAAAACATAAGGCTCAACAATGATTAACTAAGAAATTCAGAATAAAGGCATCAAAACAATGTAGAAAGAAAATAATAAAGAAGCTCCCTTGTAATCCTATACCCATTGATTTTGCTAAAGGGGCATTCACTATAACCTTAGTTATAAATTCTATTTATAAGAAGTTGACCTACAATTATAAAGAAAACCTAACAAAATTAAAGATTTAAAAATCATTGTAAGTCTACCGTTGAAGCACACGATCATGAAGCTTGGGCATGTAATTGCACTTTGTTTGAAATCTCAAAATTTTAATGCAATTGAAAGATGAAGGGATCACGATAGGGACCACAATCATGGTGTAATCTTCACAAGACTTTTTTTCTCGCTCAAACTTTGTTTTCTTCACTCCTTAATCAATGCTTTTGCTTCAATTAAGCTCAAAACTTCATAAAATCCTTCTAAACTTCATAAAATGTTCCCAGAGTCCCTAAATAAATAACCAAGCAAATTAAGCTTAAAATAATATAAAATTTGGCTAGAATAATATCTAATATAGAACAAATTAATCGTAGAAAATGTATGTTAAATTCATGTTATCAAATGTTGGCTCTTGAATCCTTGTTAAGACTTTGAATTAGTAGAAACTTTGTTTTTTTTTTTTCTTTTTTGGTTAATCATCGTGCTTGTTTTCTTGTCTTCTCATCCACTCATGACTTTTGGCCCTTGTCTTTATTTATACTAAATTAACTGTTTAGATACATTATTGTTAGCATACGATTTGCATGACAAATGATATGATCTCCCCAATAATCACTTAGGTAAGTGTACTGGATAGGCTTGTTTACTTAGTCTTTTGCTGCTTACAATTTTAGTGTATGTGCCACTGGGGTCATCCGAGGTTGGGATAATATGTTTTCCCAATTGTTAGAGTAATTGAAGGTTCTTATGTTCAAGAGCCTTACAAGTGCCTAGGTGTCGCGGGGGGGCTCATAATGACAATTTCTAAGGCCTTTCTCCCCATGCATGTCAATGTTAATATCAACTTGGGGTTAGTCTTAGGGATGGAGATTGACCTAAGAGTTAAGGTATGTAGTGTAAACCAACAAAGAAAAGAAAGCGTTAAACAAGTGTGAGGAAATCATCTCTTCATTAATTAGTAGGGTTTTCACAAGTACAATTAGCTGATCATAACACTTAGCCATAATATAACCGTAAGTTACTTGAATTCCTCATCTTGGGGATGAGTTGTCTATCCAATATCTTAAGTCTATAGGTTCCATTGCCTGCATCCTCTCTCACTTGCATAAGGTCTTCCTAATTGGGGGTGAGCTTGCCTTACCTCTCTAAAAAATGTAGCCTCAAACTTTCAACATACTAGGTCTCCGGGTTAGAAGGCTTTGTACCTGACCTTCTTATTATAATATTGTGCCACTTGTTGTTGGTATGTTGCTACCGTAACTCTTGTAACATCTCAAACCTTATCTATCATGTCAAGGCTTACTTAAAGGGCAATGTGGTTAGTGCTGACATCAAAGTTCTGAACCCTAGTTGTAGCTAGCTTAAGCTCAATAGATAAGACAACTTTGACTTGAAAGGCACGATGAAAAGGAGTTTCTCCTATGGAGGTTCTATAAGTTGTCTAGTATCCCAAAAGGATGTTAGGAAGTTCATCTTCTAACTTCCCCTCTGTCTATTCTATCCTCTTTTTCTAGCTATAAAGGATGATCTCGTTGATTGCCTTGACTAGGCATTTGTTTGAGGGTTTGCTACTAAGGTGTAGTAGAGCCTTATGTAGTGCTTACCATAGAACTCTTGGAATTTGGTATTGTCAAACTGCTTGTTGTTGTTTGTAATTAGGGAATGTAGGACTCTAAATCGAGAAATGATGTTTATGAGGACAAATCCCTCAATTACCTTAATGGCAATACTCGTAACTGCCTAAGCCTCAACCCACTTTATGAAATAGTCTACACCCACGAAGATGAATTGACGACCTTTGGATGCCTTAGGAAAGGGTCTAAGGATATCCACCCTCCATTAAGCGAGTGCCATATGCTTATGCTAGGTGAATGGCTAATGGATGCATACTTCTAGCATTTATGGCATTTCTGAACCATTGCATTTATGGTTGCTGCAGACCCCAATGTGAAGTTCTTCTAAGGCATGGATGCCCTCTTAAGGCTTGAGGCATTTGAGGAGTGGTATGTTGTGCCCACAATGATACAAGATGTCATCGATGAGGGTATAGTTCACTGAAGCGTAGGCTAACCTCTTAGCCTCAATCCCATCGTCGAACTAATGCTCTAATCTTAAGGTGCTTGACTATAGGGTCCACGTGGTAAGTTTGAGGCTTTACAAGCCCAATTTCTAATATCACTTACTCTTTCTCTTCTATGGTACATTTAGGGAGGTAATGAATGAAGAGTCTCTTGTCGTAGCTTTGTGGTATTGAAATGATAGGTAAGGAAAGCTTAGACTATTTGTTGGCCTTAAATTTTTTCACTTGAAGGACCTTGTTGATCTTCTAGAAAGAGAAGCCTAAAAGGAGTCCTTGGATTGTGCAGAGATATTTTGCCATTGTCTCTCCCTTCATTTTGTACCCTCCCTTAAACTGTTGAACTACTAACATGGAGTTTGAATGGATCTCTAACTTCTCTCCTATAATATCCTTCATTATCTTCAAAGCAATAATGAACACTTTATATGCAGCCTTGTTATTCCTCGTTGTGAGCTTGAATTTTAATGAATAGAGTACCTTGGTTCCAAATGGTACTTACAGCCTTATGCTAACAACACTCCGTCCCCTTTAAGGGAGTCAATGATTCATCAATGTAGAGAGTCTACACTAGCATGTCGATATCTAATAATGCTTCTTCCTCTCTTGTATTTTCTACCACAAAGTTCATGAAGACTTGTGCTTTAATTACCTTCCTTGAACGGAATTGCATACAGTGAACACTGAGCTCGAGAGAGTACTTCACCATTTTACCTAAGGCATCTAGCTTTTGTTAGATAGCTCATAATGGCTAGTTAGTGAGGACAACAATTGGGTGTGCTTGAAAGTATGATCTTAGCTTCCATGTAGTGATCATTATGGTTAGGGTGAACTTTTCAATCTTTGTGTATCCAACCTTAGGTTCTTGTAAGATTTGACTTACATAATATATAGGTTTGTTTTCCCTTTTATCTACTTAAATGAGCATTGAGGGAAGTGTTCGGTTTGTAACAACGATGTATAAATATAACTCTTCTCCAAGTACGAGTTTGGAGAGTACAGGTGGGCTCTTGAGGAACATGTTGAGCCTAGCAAAAGGTAGCTTGACATTGGTTAGTCTATTTGAGTTTCTACTAGATTCTTCAAGATTGTGAAGAACTTAAAATATTTGTTAGTGCTTCTAAAGACAATGCAATTGAGTGGGACAATTTCACATGTAAGCTACTAAAGTTCTTTAACAGTTCGAAGGGCTTGCATGTCATGAATGACGTTAATTTTGTCTTAGTTAGCCTTAATGCCTTGCTTGGTGACCATGAAACCTAAGACCTTTCTAGAAGCTACTTAAAAGAGGCCCTTGTAAGGGTTTAACTTCATTTAATATCTGTAGAGGGTATTGAAGGTCTTATGGAGGTCTTAGACCTGGTCTCTCTATTCTCTACTCTTTATGATCATGTCGTCAACATATAATTCAACATTTTTTCTAAGCTGGTGCTTGAAGATAATTGTTACTAACCTTTGGTTCCCTACCTTAGCTTTTTTTAGACTGAAGGGATGACTTTGTGGCAGTACATATTAAAGTCTATGACAAATGAGGTGTAGACCTTGTCCTCTAGGGCCATATAGATTTGATTGTACCTTGAGCATGTGTCTATGCAGCTAAGCATGGCATAGCTCGACGTCAAGTTGAATAGCTGATCTACGTGAGGTAGAGGAAACCAATCCTTTAGGTAGACGATGTTGAGGTTGGTGTAATTTACTCATATTCATCACTTTCCATTGGCCTTCTTTACAAAGATGGTATTTGCTAGCTATGTAGGGTATTGTTTTTATCTAATGAACCTAGCTTGGAGTAGTTTCTGCACTTCCTATTGGATTGCAACCTGTCATTCAAGTGCAAAGTGTCATTTTTTCCCAAATAATTAGCCATGCCTTGGGGTCCATATGGAGATGGTGTGTTACTTCCAGGATATCTATTATGCTCGACATGTCTTCGAGTATAAATGCGAATACGTTAGTATTAGCATAGAGGAAATTGACAAGCTAATTCTTTTCATCTTTTGGTAGGGATGTCCTAACTTATGTAGTCAATCCTAGTGTACTTTTGAGCTTAATTTCCTTATTCTTCTTGATTGGCTCTCTTTAAGCATTTGGCTTCTCTTTTAGCTTAACTTGACATATATGACGTTGTCCTAGGTTCATGCTTTCATATAGAGGTACCTCAAGAGTTTCTAGTCTCTTCATGCTTCACTAACTCCGCTCGGTGTTGGGAACATTGCCTTAAGACACCTCTGGTTTATTAGTAAGTTGAACTTTATAATGCTAGGCCATCCCAATATGGCACTATATGGTAACCAATGGTTGATGGACATGAAGTTGATTGATTGTGTAGCAACGTATATACCATCATTCTATTGGATTGGTAAAGCAATGAGTCCCTTGGTTGGCATAGATTTGCTGCCTCTAAAGCCTTTAGGCTATGCTTGTATGACTGTAGGGACTCATCAAGTTGGTCTTTCATTTGCTTATATGTGTTATAGAAGAGGATGTCTACCGAGCATCTATTGTAGACAAATGTCTTCAGACATCTAAACACTTAATTTCTACATTGATAACCAAGGTATCACTATGCAGGTACTCAATGCCCTCCTTATCCTCAATGGAGAAGTTGATGGTAATGCCAACTTTAGCCTTTTTTGCTCAGGTGAAGTAGATTTCATACTCGAATGGTATGGATGACATTGTTACAAAATTAGGGCCTCTAAAGATGGTCTTGGCTTAGACCCTCTAACCCCGAAGTTGTTGCCCATTGGGAAGGTCCTCTCTTAGTTGTTGTTGCTATTGCTATTCTTATTGTAGTTGCTTAATCCGATGATCCTATGTAGGTCATTGGACTTAGTTCCTTTCATCTACAATGACATGGTTAATGCGACTTTTACAAACAAGTGCTTCGACTGCATTTCAAAAGTAGCGGCATTCATTGGTGTTATGCCCACATACTTGGCAATGGTTGCAATATTTGCTAAATCTTGTAGTCTCTAGTGTTTCCCTTGCTTAAGGGGGTTGAGGTAGCTATCCCCAAACTTCATACAAAAATTCATCAATGGGTGATTTAGGGGGGTGTAGCTTATATAATTAGCAAACTTTTGTTTTTACCTCTCTTAGCATTCTCTAGAGGTAGAGGTTAGCTTGGTGTCTCTTGACTCGAGGTAGTTTTTCGCTAAACCTTGTTTGTCGCTATTGGTCTCTATCCTTGCCTACTCACATAAACCCATTGATTGAAAATTTCCTAATGGAGTTGACTCTAGTGATGAGAGCTTGAAGTTAAACCTCGGTATCTAGCTTAGAGACTTAGATCGTTACTTTGTTGAACCATTCCAAGTAAGCTCATAGCATTTCGTTGGGACATTGCTTAATGATGTATATCATTGAGGACTCCTTATATAGCAACTTCAAATTGAGGAAACGTTGTTGGAATTTCATTGCCAGCTCGTTAAAATAACTAATAGAGTTGTCAAGCAAGGTGTTAAACCATATTAGAGCAGCCTTCGTAATGTGCTAGGTAAGGCTTTGCACATGTTGCCATTCGCGAAGTTGTGGAGACTTATCATTGTACTGAAGTGCATAAGGTCATTGTTAGGATCCCCCATTCTCTTGTACGGGTTTAAGTGTAGTAGCTTAGCACCTTAAGGGAGTGTCTCTTCTAGTATAACTAGTGTAAATAAGCTCTTTGCTGTGGTTGGCTAATAGACCAATGGGAATCAGCCTCTAACTACGTCTAAGTCGAGGTTGACCTATTTGAAGCCGATGCCAACCCTCCAAAAGAAGATGCTGACCTATTCTAACCCGAAGCTAAACAGTTTTCACCGAAGGCGAACAAATGATAGAAGATCGAAGGGAAGAAAAGGAGCTACTCGGCAACAAGTTTGTCGTCTACCGAGAAGACGAGAGATCACACAACTGAGGACTTAGGATCAAAGAACCACTTGGCACTATCCCAATAGACTAGTGATGATTGACTTTAGAACTCGACAATTGTGAGTCAACCTCTCTAGTGTCTCAGCCAGGCATTACGAGATGTTAGGAGCTCCCCCTTGAACCCGGATATTCAATTGTTGACCCTGCCTAATTTTGATCCTGCTCTTCCCTAGACATTCTAAGTGACTACATGTTGTGTTTTGTAAAATGCACAATTTTGGATTTTTGTATGTGTTTTCCTTCATTTAATTTATGGGCCCGATTCTTTAAGGTTTAAAGCCTTGTATATTATTTACAGTTTTGCCACTAGAGTTTAGGACTTACTATAAATAGCAACATTTGTACTAATATAGATAGACAAACAGACAAATACAGGTATAGAAATATATATATATATATATATATATATATATATATAAAGTGAAACTTTCCTCTTTCAAGCATGGCTGTACTTGAGCTAGTACAACTTGCATTTGCCGGATTATTGAGTATTGATTACTCTCTCTAATCTGTCCTGTGTTCTTATCAATCTTATTCTTAGGATTATAGTGAACCCCTTCATTTGAATCAGTTAGTGAGTTATATATAACCCTCATTTGAATCTTGAGTGACATTTAGTATTTATGAGTTATATTGAACTCTATTTCAAGCTCAAACCTCTAATTATGTTTGTGTCTTGGTGAGTTATATCTATTTATATTCACCATCAAAAACCTTCCTATTCTTCGTAACTATTTTTTGTTTAGAATCTCGAATACCCATTCTGGGTTCTTGACTTGTTGCTGTTTCTTTTATCCTTATCAGAGACGTATGGTGAGGATTCTACATTCTTTTGGTCATGAATGCTAGATGCACGGCATATGTGTTAGCCTAATTCTTAAACGTTCATGTCCTTGTGCGGTTTTTGGTAATGTCTTAGAGATAACTCCTTAAGTACTCTACTCATATTAGAGCAATCACCTTACATTTGTGTCTCGCCACAATTATTGTTTAGTCAGTTGCATAAGTCCTTAGGGGGATGGCAATTGTGTTGAACTTGGTCACTAGACATATTGGGTTCATAGAGTGTGTTCCACTTTGCTTATTTGACTGTGTGGAAGAGCTAATTGTTACCTCTTCTTGGTAGAGCTTTTCTTGTGCCTTTTTTAGGGCTGTCACTTTGTTATGAAGGGTAGCATTACATTTTTTAGTCCTCCAGTTTTCTTCCAATACTTAGTGGAAAAGCATTCAGAGTTGCTGCATTTCATAAGCTTGGATGCTTAGAGATGGAAGAGTTGATGAGTGCCATAGTGGTAGTAACG
The DNA here is from genome assembly GCA_024138015.1 of Lumnitzera littorea. NCBI lineage: Eukaryota > Viridiplantae > Streptophyta > Magnoliopsida > Myrtales > Combretaceae > Lumnitzera > Lumnitzera littorea. Next base: position 40,633,362 of record JAMXBB010000007.1, on the reverse strand, counting down.
ATGGTAATTTATCACCATCAACTTAGTACGATGCTGGTGGGTGAATATTTACTTTTCGCCATGTTGGGTAGATTGGCCAATAAAGGTGGGTGCCAAAACGTTGATTAGTATAATCAACTAGGTCAATAGGACTTCGATAGGCTTTGATGTTGAATGTACTCCTTACTTACAATCACTTATAAGATGCCTTTAGTGGGTTAGTCCATAAGGGCCATCTAATGCTTAAGTTAATAAGAAAGAGGTGAGAAGAGGTGGAGTAAGTGAGTGTATCACGACCCAACAGTATTGTTGTAGTGATAGATTACCGTGTACTGCATGAAGATGTATAATCAACCTTCTTGCTGATCATAGGCCTTTCATACGAAAGACAAGGCTCCTTCTACTATACGTTACCACTAGGCCTATAGATATGTAATATTAAGCAACTTAACTAAAATTTACTTCTTTGATGTAAAATAATAAAGTAAACGTATGGATTCGTTAAATTTCACACCAAAAGAATATTACATTACAAATGCAATTCTTATAAGAATCTACATTAGGAAAAATTCTATCTAGAATATGAACTGAAAAAGATAAATAAATATCTACAAAATGCTATTACAAAATTCCCTCTTCGCTCCCTAAACGCACTGTCCCGTCTCTATACGAGACTCACCTAGAGCATTCCTCAGCTCAGATGTGTGAAGAGATGGTTCTGCATCAATAAAAATCTATTGGGGTATAAGCCTACGCTTAGTGAGATGAATCCCTTCATCAATACTGCATGACAAAATCCATTTAATGCACAAATATATGAATACATAAATAATTGGTATGCCAAACACTACATGCAGTGACCTAGGAACCGCATGCAACTTAGAATTACGCCCTTTCTAATCAGGGTTGGAGATAATTAACCAACACAAACTAAAATCGGGTCTTAACACCTAGGTTTTATACCAATCGCACTAATGTGCTTAAGTTAAAACAAAATCATATATATATATATATATATATATATAACATATACCACTTTAATACATAAGTATTCTTTCTTTATATATTTCATATTTTAAAACAAAAATAACTAGGTGTAGCAGTGTGGTGGCCTCCGTAATCCACAATCACACGCCCTAAGTAAAAGCCACAAGACACAGTTCCTTGCCAACAGTTGGGGTCCCCTAGTACCTAATAAGCCTGTCAGCTTAAGATAAAGACTTAAATAAAATGATGACGTAGTTAGTACCCAATCTTACAAGAGGCCCTCCTCTTGTGAGTCCCTTCCTATCTTCTGCGTGAGGTAGCAATTGGTATAGTATGATGCAATCATGAGAAATGCATGATTCATTGAATTTCTTAGTCATATAAGTGTATAATTTGGTTTTCATGGTGATCAAACAATTTCATTCTATACAACTAAGCATATATGTCATCACAACCAATTCCCATTATTATTTGATTAACAAGCCATAACATTCAATCATAATATCATACACATGCATTTCCCATATCCCACAAGCATCCAAGTTCCTTATATGAATTTAAGTGCATCTACTTTATAAGCAAAATCAAGTGAGGAGTCATCAGGAATTCACTCACTCAGCCATACAGAACAATCAAAATGATCTGAATGTAAGATGTCTGCAAAAGTTGAGTCCCATAGACATCGCAATTATAATACTATAAGGATTTGAAATAGAATTTGGAAAACTAAGCTAAAATCCTTTTAGTTATACTTTTAACTTAGTTTTGCATTTTTCCTGGTTTTACTTAAAAGTTTATTAAAGTATAACTTTCTCGTTTTAAATTCGATTTTTATGATCTTATAGTCTATTTTTATTGTTTTTGAGTGTAATTAACATGGTGAAGTTAGATTTTTGAAATGAGGCATGCAAATCTACCTATAGGTCAGAACAATAGAGATCTTCATGATTCGAAGTACTTTTGGGCATTATTTGGTTGTTGGGCTTTTTTGATATCTTAGGAAATTCTTTGGGTTTAGGCTTAAGATCTCATTCTAGGCTTAAAATATTCCTTATGGTTAGATTTCCAATTTTGATTTACACTCTTAAGGCTAACAATAACTTTTAGAGCTTTTATGTAGGCTTAAGTTGTCAAATGGGCTTGTTTTTTATCCAAATCAAGGATAGTTACTCTCTTGGGCTTATGGAGTGTTTTGTGGACTTCTTAAGAGTCTTAAAACAACTTCTATTATTGGGGTAAGTTGCTAGTCAAAAAATTAATGGGGGTCCAACTTAAAGTTTGAAGTCTGTTTTGGAAGTTTTAGGCTCGATTTTGAGTTTTAGACTTTATATATTTATCGTACTTACCTTGGTTGGTCTTTTCACTTTGTTTACTTCCTTTTATCATATTTTTAAGTGTCTCAAAACATGGTTCCAGATCTGGATGTGGTGAATTCAAGGGATTCTCACTTGGTTTTTCAACTTGTTTCATCACATTCTTAAGTTTAGGAGTTAGATTATGAACTTAGACTACTTATATTCAAATCTTGACTTAACTTCTCTTCCATGAGATGATTATTTATTTTATACTTTATATGAAAATAAGAGATCTCATACTTATCATAACTTCCATACCATAGTTCATACCTTACAAAATTGATGTCCTTACAAAAGCTTCATATAATGGATTTTCCTTTACCTATGTTTAAGTTTGAGTATGTTTAACTTAATAGAAGTTAAGATAACATCTAAAGGACTTACAAACACTTCACGTGCAGCATGATATCCTACCATTCAAGTGCTCATTTCATGATTTTTCCAATTTAAAATCTTCCATTCTAAGTGTTAAACAAGTATTTCTACATAATACTAACTTTGCCTGCTCATATCTCAACTTTCAAGTAAAGGTTTTATAAGTTTACTTCCTAAGGTGACCTTAGCTATTTCGTCAACTTATGATTATACTAATATTGTCAAGAAAACAAGGTCTCCTAACATGGCATACTAGGTTACTAACACAAAAAAACAACTTACTCGTCCACAAAGCAAAGCAAAACAAGGTGGTTGTGTACCAATTGTCCACTTAAGCTCCTTGTTTTTCCTTCTCCTTCTTGCAACCTTTTTAGAATCTTGAGTTTTGGTCTTTTAAAGTAGGATTTTGAGAGTGTTTTAAGGATCCTAAGAGTGGGTTTAGAAGTTGACAAATGGAGGATACAAGTTAGAGTTTTGTGCCGTGAGAAATGAAGCAACAAGTGGCAGCAAATTGTTGGGATTTTGTGTTTCCTCTTTTGTGTTGATTTTAAAGTGAGAGAAATGGAAATAAAAATGAAGGGATATGAGAGAGAAAGTGGCTAGTTGTATAGGGGTAGAGAAGTGTGTTTAAGAAGCTTATTTTGTTGTCTTATAGCTTGCATAAATACCAACATTTGACAAGACTAAATGATGTAAGTATTAAAGAGTGAATAGTAACGTATAAGACATATTGATTGATTAATGAAAGAAAAAGCATAGCCTCCCTTTTTAGCCTTGTAGAACTGGCCATTTAGGCTTCCTTTTGGCATGGAGTTGTTTTGTCTTCTTTAATTAAAGTTGAATACATAAAATATTGTGATATCTTATCCATATGTAGCATAAGTTATGGTATGATAAGGAAGGTATCTTATTACTAGTTTTTGATAGGTTATCAATTGATAAATGATTCCAACTCTCAATTGATAAGTTATTTAGGGTGATTAGTTAGTTTACTTATTCATATACACAAGTCTTATGTATGAAGATAAAGAAATTGTTTTATAAGAAATTCTTTTAGAGTTTGTTTCTTAAATTGTTTTATAAGTTATGATTTAATTCTTATAAAATTATGAAATTTTCTGGAGTTGAACAAAATTAATTAAATTAAATTCTCAACTAATCGCTTAGGTTTATAAGGCTTTAATTGTTTTAGGTTTTAAGGTTTTGGAAAACTTAAGGTTCATTATTCTTGTATTTGAATTTTATCGATAATAAACTTTTGAATTGGAACATTAAATTCGTTTTTAAATATAAACTTAAATTCTTTATTTAGATAATCTTTGGGAATGTCCAGAAAGTACTCTTTTACATAGTATATGTACTAAGAGATCTGAGCACCCTTTAGATGTTGGTAAGAGTGCTTAGTCAATTGTATGTGTCGAATTATGTGAATTGAAGAGGAAGTTCCATACCTTTAGCTCCTTGTACTATAAAGTAAAAGGAGCTTACTTGTCAGGGGCATATGTCAATTTGGCGTTTGTCCGTACTTTCTATATGCAAGGGACATTCGTTATAGGGGCACAGAGCAACTTTACAGGTTAGCCAGCCACAAATACACTAGCAACTACATTTGAAACTTGGGATGCTAACAGTTCTATGGCCGTTGGATGTGTTGGCCATACTATAGATGTCAACGGATATTTAATGAGGAGAGAGGGAGAGGAAAGAGCTACGGAGGAGGAACGTTTGGTAGGCTCTAATCATTATGCTAGTCTTCTACAGTGTACTTGTGGGAAAGGGGCAGTCCTAGCCAAGCAAGTATGCACTTAGGAGTTGGATAGATCCTCTAAGGCTCAAGACGGCTAAGTAAATAACAAGCATGTTGAATAGTGGCTAAAAAAAAAAGGTGGAGTGCTTATGGTTATGGGAGTGCTTAGGATACTAAGTGAGCAACCTAATGTTAGGTAAGCTCATTCAATGAATTGGTAGTAAGACTGCTTGGGTCTTTGAAAAGCTCATGGGCCTTGGGTTGCACTCGGATTGAGCCTTAGGAATCAAGCCAAAAATAGCCTATCAACATTAAAGATTTTTCTATGGTCTCATTCATTTTTGTGTGGATTCAATCTTGTCTTTTATTTTACTGTTAATATAATATCTATTAGATTTAAACCATTAAATTGACCATTAAACCAATTATATTTTCAATAGTTTAAATTTAATAAATATTATATCAATGGTAATATAAATAGTTGTATCGATCTTGTTAAAATAAACGATTAAACTAAAGTAGTATAAGTGCCACTAAAAAATTAACAAGGAGGAGTACGGCTCATGAAGAGGTACTAAGGAAAAGAAATTTCTTTTCCTTTTTTATTTTATAACTTTTTTTTGTTTGACTTTTGTGAAAATCAGACGAAACCGTTTCGAGTCCTTTTTGCTTTATAACTCTCTTTTCTGCATTTATAAAAATGAAACCGTTTTTTTTTTTTTTTGTCTTTTTGTTTTATAACCTTCTTTTTTGGCTTTCATTTAAGCAATGGCGACAACGTTTAATAATGAAGTGGGATTATCAATATTGGTGGCTTTGGACAGAGCATATGGAAAAATGGTACTACTAAAGGAATTCGTACCAAAGAGCATAACATCTCAACCATTCATGAGGGCTCCTCCTTTGCAGAGATGCATTTTGTGACCCTTCATCCAGGTGCATTGACATGAGGCATACTCATCAAAGTTATTAAAAAAGAATACCAGGCCACATCTATTCTATTGAATAATATACAATTTTAAAGATGATGAAACCAAGGATGAAAAAGTTGATGCTATTAATCTCATAAAAATAAAAGGATAAGGATAGAACAGTAAAAAAATCCTTAAAATATATTAAAAGAATATATAAAAGAGATTTCTAAAATTGTATATTATACGATAGAATAGAATAGATGTGGCCCTGTATTCTTTTTAATAACTTGATGAGTATACCTCATGTCAATGCACTTGGATGAAGGGTCACAAAATGCATCTCTGCAAAGGAGGAGCCCTCATTTGTACGCAGTTGACGCATTTGAACGTATGCCGACACGTGGGATGCGGCAGACACTAGAGGAACTTCATTCCTAGGACGAGGACGTGGACGTCCTTAGACGCAAAATGTTCCTTCAATGTAACTTTGTATGAATGCTTGGGTGTGTATATACATGATTGAGTATATTTTTCTTGGATTCAGTCCTAACAAATTGTTCCCTAGCTCTACTTTCTCATGCTATGACCCTTTGTACTTCTGAGTAACAAGTAATTTGAATTTTCAATTGCACATAAGTTTTTTTGTTTTACTATTACTAATATTTTTTTTGCCCTATTTCGTTCAAAATTTCATTAATCAGAAAGTTACATCAATCGACATATTTTTTGGGTTATGGTTGTTGTAAGAAGACAGGGACTGTAATTAACAAGCAGACAAAGTATAGCGGATAAAGTGGCGCAGCATGTTGAGGTTTAGTCACCCCTACGTTTTGTATTTACATAGTTTATCCAATGAATATAAGTTATTTACCCCCACAAAATAAATAAATAAATAAACTACGCATCCTTATAAGCGTTTGGTAGTCATTTATGTACATTAACTATTAACTGATGTCATCTTTGGATCTTCCATATTCATAGCATTTTCCTTTGTTGCATCTTTTCCTTTCATATATTGGTTTGTTAAACATCCATCTTTTCGTCCTTATTTTTCTACAGTTCCACCTTTCCCATCTCCCTTTTTACATTATCTTCGAAACTAAATAATATCAACACAGTCAAGATGCGTCCCTACTCCAATTCTAAGCATCTTCTTCTTTCATTATTAGTTCTTGCTTTGATAAATACTAAGTGTGAAGATCATATTGGACAGCCTATCACTCATGTTCATATAAACAACCTTTTAAACAATGGACAAGTTCTCATAGTTCATTGTAAGTCTCGAGACGATGATCTTGGCCAACATCCGATTGCCCCATATCAAGAATGGAACTTTTCATTCCGTGTAAATTTGATAGAGACAACACAATATTTCTGCAGCTTCCAATGGCAGAGCGAATTCCGTTGGTTCGATATTTATATTGCATCAAGAGATCAAAGAAAATGCCCCAAGGACTGTGTATGGCATGTTCACACAAATGGTCCATGCAGGTATAACCACGATTTAGAGAAGTATGATTGTTATCAATGGAACACTCCCACCACTCCTTTTCCATCAACAACATTATTAGTTCATTAAATGTCCAATGCTTGCTATTGTCACATGGGAAATAAGAACCATAATCTCAGATTTGGTCGTAATTCTTATTATGTATTATTATTTCTTGTTAAATACTAAACAGCGATCCAACTTAATCGCGGTTCTCTAATTCTCAATTATGGTATATATTATACATGTTAATTCTTTCAATTAATTGTTTTGGTTAAACAACCATGATCAAATTTTGACCCGGCATAATCATAACATTAATTCATTCCCATCTAAATCCTATAAAACTAAAAAAGATATAAGACCACCACTCGCTATATGTAGACTAACCTGAAACGTAATCAAAATAAAATAATTGTCCGTAACAGCAATCATTTAGCAACCTACGTAAAAATTGTAAATTTAGGACTCCTTAACGAGAACTGAGAGGATACGACTCAATTGTAAATCCCAAAAACCAATGATGGAAATTTCTTAAATAAAAACTAGTCTAATATTAAAATTTTCTAAGGTATACTATCAAAGTTCTGCTACAAAATAATATTAATAATAATAATAATAATAATAAGGAAAAGAAAGAAAAATAAAATTCAACTAGTTCTAACACTCACCATGATTTTTTAAAATTTTTTTTATAATTAGGAAAAAGCAATACAAAATTACCAAATAAAGAGATCCTCACATAGTGTTTCTCAAAGTATAGACACGATACCCTAAAGAAATTTATCTCAAGCATTCTACGTTCAATTAATAGAATGCTCAAAAGAGCATCAGCTTTCACCGATTAAGGCAAGGGTTCATTAAAGTGAGACAGTTACATATAGGATTTACATCTTTTTAAGTTATTTTATTAAATTTTTTCTAAAATCATCATTTTAAAAAGTAGTAAAGGGTAATCAATGATTGATATTACAAGTAAAAAACTAATATTACAATGATATGATATAATATTTTAAAAATAAAGACAATCTCAATAATTCAATTTATAATTTTACCTAAAATACTTTAGATAATTTATTTTCATGCATACACGTGATGACATAAGAAACTTGCCTTAATAGTCTCCTGCAACAATGGTCTTAGTTCGTAGTGAGAAACTCATTTGACTCAACTCCTGGTAAGAATTTCCTGGATTATGCTTTTATACGATAGGATGCTAACATATGATGTTTTCACACCTAGTATACCTTTGAAACTTGTTCCCTAAAATGTATAGGAAACATGTTCCAAGTAATTATGTATGCCTCATAAATTTTATTAAATAATAAAATATTTATTAATGAATGAAAAATAAGCTAATTTTTTTTTTTCGTGAAGAAAACTAAAATAATGAAAATAATATTATATTTATATAAGAAAGAACCAGCCGAAGCCTAAAATCCTATGTATATAGGTTGCAATCTCTCTTTTGGTAAATTGCTGTTTTTCTGCTTCTTCTTGCATAAAGCAAAGTGCCACAACTATGTTTACTAACCTCAACCTTAATCTTTATTTGTCTATTTTAATATAATTCTCTTAATAATCCAAATATAAAAATAGCAATTTTAAGTTTCAAGAGATAATATTTGTTGTTTGATCTAAAGAACATGTATCTTTTTTTCTTTTGTACATATAACGTCATACATTTGTCATTTAATTGTTTTACTAATAAGGGGCACCATTTATTATTTAGGTTCCATATAATGTTTAAAAAGCAATATTTTAGCATGGAAAAAGATGTAAAAAAAATTTATTATTAAAAAAAACATATGAAGTTGAAATTTGTGTGAAGGTAGAAAAAATCTATGGATTTCATAAGATACAATGTATCCCACAAGTGCCACAAAGTACAATTTCTTATATGGTTGCAAAACACAACAGGATACGTACCTATTCCAAAAATTCGAAAACTGATATATATATGGTTGAGCTTCATATTCTATATATCTTTGTATTCGGTCATGCCTTAGTTCATATTGCCTAAATTGAATTTATATTGTAGTTCTTTTAACGTTTACATTATATGATCTACTCTTTTCTGCTTTTGATCGATTTTGCGTCTTTATTTTTTTAACTCTTCATTTTTTTCTTTTTTTCATTCATGAAGTTATCTGTATTCAAGTAAGCAAATCCTCTACATCTATGTAACTTACATCTAAATCCCTAAAATACTACTTTGGTGCAATTAAAAGAACTTACATGGCACCTACATTTCCAGATTTACATGCTGACGTGGACTTAAACTAATTGACAACTCCTAATTTTTTTTTAAAAGGGTTTTAAAGGTTAAAAATTGAATATCTAAAAGATTTATGTTAAGTACCTTAATAATATTGCAAATTACCTTGTAATGATTAGAATATTATCTATTTGAGCAAACTAGATATATGATGTGATGCCCCGAGGGGTATCCTTATTGTGGTAATCTATTGCACATCGAATATCAAAGATTAAATCCAGCCCTTTATTAATTAAAAACCTTCAATACAATGTACAAGGCATACTCCTAATCAAAGTATACTAAGAAGTGCCCAATCTCAAGCAATATCATATATAACTTAATGTAATAAATAATTATCACATAGCACATATAACATAATCATATGCGATGTGGGTCTCACAAAAAAGTCTATAAATACTATAAGACTAATAATATAATAAAAATAACTAGCTATCTCTATGTTCGCTATTGATTAACAAAATATAACTAAAGAGAGTCTATATGAATATAAAAGTTCTTTCATTCTCCAAACTTCCTATAATCTTCTTAGTAATAGCAAACACGTTAAGTGGAAAACATATAGATGTATCGTTAAGCATGTGCTATGTAACAAAATATACAACCAACAAGAAACTATATATAGCACAGTTATGATGCCTACCATTGACAAGGATGAGAAATACATCGATTACTTGTTAGTTACAAGTTCTAGTTACCTCGACCAACTAAATCACCGAGTACATAACAATTTCAATTATATTATTTTTATTCTGTTGATTCATAAACCTGATTGATGAGGATTTGGATATGAGGATTCGAAGCATGCACAGTCTCGCTTAGCCCTTAATGGTAATCTTAAGGAAAAAGCCTCAAATAGAAGGCAATATTTCTCCATACTAAGTAGTTCCCACAAATCGAGGTGGAATGCGTATTGTATAATTTTGGAATCTACTTTATTTTTTTGTCTCATGAGCCATCCATATTACCACATGACCTTGATGGCCTTCAATTTCATGTAATTTGAGTAGTATATGATCCGCTTTAATTGTCCAGCCAGATATAAATTAAGTCCAGTTATCTAAGTGATGAATTGGTATTCATAGACAATCATCAACCTTGGCAATTTGTACTGATGCTACACTCAATTTGGTTCATATATATTAAACTATCTTGGCAAACAAGGCAAACGAAGTTAATCAAATGTAATGTTCCCCAGATACCTCCAATCAATCAATTTATAAGATACATTAACAATGTGTCACCGTAGCTACAAACATGAATCAAGCATAATAGTTATAGGAGTACTCCCTTTGCCATATTATCTATGATTGGAAGTAATCCTTTGGCAACTCAAATTAATATCAATTAATGGTTTCTTTTTCTCAGGTATATAAAAAGAGTACTATTGGAAGAAGTAATACCAAAGAATATAATAATTGAAGAGGTAATAGAAAAAAACGCTTCCAAATTCGTTTTTAATAACTTCATGAGTATGCTAATGTCATTGCAATTGGATGAAGTGTCACAAAATTGGATGTTTGGCAAAAGAGGAGCCCACGATCGTTTGTACGCGGTTGACGCATTTGAACCTAGGCCGATTCGAATGATGCCGCAGACACGAGAGGAATTTCAATCCTAAGACATCCCTATGTTGATCGAATATTGAATTTGGCTCTTAAAAATGCCCCTTCTGTGGAACTTTGCACGCATCCTTGGCTTGGCGTTCGAGCAAATTGTTTTCCTCTAATTTCTCATGTTTTCACCGGTTGCTCTTCGGTAATGGATACTCATCATTTTTGGTTCAAATTTTTTGCATTAACCATTAAAACATAAAATGTCAGTCCTAGAGCCGTCAATTATTCAGTATATAAACTTTCTATTATTTGGTGTGTCAGTATCATAGATTATTGTGTAAATATCATTTCCAGAAAGATAATTCGGATTAATAAGTAATTTGAATTTTCGGTTGCACATAAGTTTTTCTTTTTCTTATTTCTTTCGCCATATGTTGTACTGTACATGTGTAGGAAACAACATTACAAAATAAATTGGAGACAACATTTTTATTATTTATAGTTTCGAGACTTTTACTACCAATAATTTTCCATTAACTACGTTCACGTTTCCCTTTTTCTTTTAATAGTTATGGATATTTTAAGTTATGAGTTTTAGTTTAAACAGAATAATGTTTCTTCTTTTTTCTCCCCCGTTTCGTTCAAATTGTTGAATAGTCAGATTAACTACACAACTTTGTAATATATCGGTTGACAGTCATCCATTGGCATTACCTACGAATTGCTGTCACCTTTAGATATTATATATTCGCAGTTGGCAATTAGAAGAAAAGAGAAAGAGAGAGAATGATATTCTATATTCATAGCACTTTCCTTTGTTGCAACTTTCTCGTGTTGCATCTTTCCTTTCATCTATGGTTTGTTGAAACCTTTATCTTTTCACCCTTATTCCACCTTTTCCATCTCCCCTTTTTATCTCCATAACCCCATAGTATGAACACAGTCAAAATGCGTCCGAACTCCAATTCTAAGCATTTTCTTCTTTCATTAGTAGTTCTTGTTTTGATAAATACTGAGTGTGAAGCTCGTATTGGACAGCCTATCACTTATGTTCATATAAACAACCTTTTAAATGATGGGCAAGTTATCACAGTTCATTGTAAGTCTCGAGACGATGACCTTGGCCAACATCCGATCTCTCCATATCAAGAATGGAGCCTTTCATTCCGTGTGAATCTGATAGAAACAACGCGGTTTTTCTGTAGTTTCCAATGGCAAAGCGAATTCCATTGGTTCGATATTTATATTGCATCAAGGGATCAAAGAAAATGCCTCAAAGATTGTGTTTGGCATGTTCATACAAACGGTCCATGTAGGTATAACGAAGATTTAAAGACGTATGATTGTTATCAATGGAACACTCTTGCCACTCTTTCCCCATCAACAACATTATCAGTTCATTAGATGCGTCCAATGCTTGCTATTGTCACATGGGAAATAAGGACTATAATATGAGATTTGGTTGTAATTCTCCACTTTATTATGAGTTATTTCTTGTTGCCGAATAATAAAATCCAACTTGCTCACGGTTTTCTAATTCTCAATTGTGGTAAATATCATGCATGTTAATTCTTCTAATTATCTATGTTGGGTAGACAACCATGGCAATTTTTGATGCGGCATAATCATAATATTAAATGCTTCACAACCAAATCTAGAGTTGTTTATTAAACCAAATTGAACTGCACCAAACCAAAAACGTGGTTGTTTTGTGTTTTGGTTTGGTTTATGGGTTAGTTTGAAAAAGGTCTAAACAATTCACTGTTTAGTTTGGAGGACTAAGCTGAATGAAAGCACTTAAACTCTAACCAAACCATTTTTTATTAATAAAAATGTCCAATATTTTTTTAGTTGTAAATCCTATCAACATTGTTTAATCTTGTTTATCTTTTTCTTTTTATCATTACTTATTTAATTATTAACCTTTACAATTCACTTGTTTTCCTTCACTATTGTCTCTTATATCCAGTTGACTCATATGCCTTCATATCATTTAAAATGTAATATTATTATGAAATAATATTATATGACTTTTAATTTTGCATAATGCACCTTAATTTGGTCATTAATATTGGTTGAAAATTTTGATAATTGTTAATATTACTAAAAAGAAAATGGTACTTTTAAAAAGTGGTTTAAATTGAACTTAATCAAACTGAACCACATTTAAAATTATTCAGTTCAAAAACTTAAATTATTAAAAGTGGTTTGATTCATTATGTGTTTAAACTAAATTGTTTTAAATACGATTTGATTTGATTTGATTCGACTCCTAAACCAGACTAGATCAAACTATGAACACCCTATTGAGGTCATGTGTAAAATTACAAGTTTTAAGACTTCCACTAGTTATATATTTAGACTAACTCGAAAAATAATCAAAGTAAAAATAGTTTTCGGTAATATCATTCTTGGCTACCTACATAAAAATTGTAAATTTAAGACTCCTTAGCAAAAACTGCGAGGATAACAATTAAATCCCAAAAACCAACGATGGGAATTTCTCAAGTAAGAACTAGTCCTATGTTAAAATTTTCTAAGGTATAATATCGAAGTTCTAACGCTTGAAATGATAATTTTTGAAAATATGTTATTATTAGGAAGTGAAACAAAATCATTAAAATGCTTTGTAATAAAGTGAAGATGTCCTTACAAAAAGTTTCTCTAAGTATAAACACGACATCCTAAAGAAACTCATCCTAAGAATCAGTGAATTAGTCAAAATGTTTTTCATTAGTAGGATGCAGAAAAGAGCCTCACTTTTCTTCGGTTAGGCAGGGGTTCACTAAAGAGACAGAGTATACGTGATAACTTTAGAAACTTGCCTTAAGAATCTCCTACAGCAATGACCTTGGTTCCACTAGTTATTAGTGAGAACCTCCACCTACTCCACCAAGAATGGACATAGACTAAGTCAAATTCAATTTAGGGACGAATAGATAATTCAATTGAGTAAGTTTCAAATGCATATTGAGAATTATAGAATAGTTTCAAAATAACAACTTTTTAGAGCCTACTTCTATACAATAAGGTATATGTCCATATCTTAATACCTTATATTTCCTTAAACCTATACTCTAAGATGTATAGGATATAGGTTTCAAGTGTTATGTGCCCACCTATAAATTTATTAAATAATATAAAATTTACTAATAAATAAATAATCTTATATTTTTTAGGCAAGAAAATAAAAATATTATAATATTTATGTTAGAAATAAGTAAGCCCAAACCCAAAATCTTAAATATAAAGCATTGTGTTGAGTTGACAGCACATGGAATAATGTCATTAGGAAGAGGTGTGGGAGGAAGAATGGGCAAACTTAGTATCTTGAATGCATGTGTGATAGTGGATCAAACTTAATGTTTTTGAAAGAATTACTTGTTTAATCTTCTTATGAGTAATTTTAACGGAGCTCTAGTGTTTGTTTTAACCTTACTAATATTCCAAATGAATCTAAGGAGAGGAGGAGCTTTCTATTTATAAAATTTGGAGGTTGATATTATCCATTAGATGACTCCAAGATGGATGATTGAAATTGAGTTTCATTTATTGAAACTTATCCTCTCCTTTAGCTTCCATAAACTTGGGTATGGGCTCAGGCTTATGGCAATTAAGGAAAGCCCATTATTATTGTAATTAAGCTTAAAGATCAACTAAACCTCTCTATGGCCCAATAAAGCCAAATAAAGCCTAAATGAGCTAAAAAAAGCCATTTTTGAGTTTATTTTTTGTGTGCAAATAATTAATTAAGGCTAAGACCAAAAAATCCAATTTCATAATCTCCGTTTTAAGCTTACCAAGTGAAGTCTCCCTAAAAACAACCCTAATCAAGCTAATCACTTAGATTCTATCACTAGCCTAAAATATTGGTCTATGGCATTAAATTAGGTTCAAAACCCAGTTATAGAAATTACCCTCTATACTTTACCTCTTGACCAAAAGTACCTTAGAAGCAGTTGAAAGGGGTTTTAAGCATTTGTAGATATTCCTTCAACTGTAGTGTAAAAGTATTATATTGACTTTGTTGCATGACCTTTTGCAATATTGATAGGATAGATGCTTCTTCCAATGAGTCAAGCTTGATAGATTAGTATCTGCTTTATTTCCTTAGAATTCATATTCCATAAACTCTCGCGTTGCGTGTTGTAGTGATTCATAGCTCACAAGATACTGATTTATCATCCATTGCATAAAATTCATAATTCGGCTTTTCTCAATATTTTTTCTCATCAATTGCTTACCTTAAATAACTAAATCACTACTTAGTGCATGCTTGCTGTAAAGCACTTACACTACCACTAAGTGCGCTCACATAGCTGAAGACTTGACTTAGTCTAGTGGCAATGCTGCAAATTTATTTACTATATACCTTAGTGCACAACTAGTTTGCGGTACCATTTAATTACATGTGTTGCCTTTGGCATGTCAAAGTGGTATTGCCCTTATGACAATATATTATACAAATCTTCTATATTGTATGAGCTTCTTTTATATGAGCTATCTCACCATGTGTATTATTTGTCCCATTGAATTGATTTCCATATACCAATATTGCTTTGTGTTTTTTTAACTATTTTTCTTTTCCAAATTTGATCCCTTGCGATGCCTAGAATGAGCCATTATTTCCATAAATATATGAGAAATCACTTGATAAAATCTTCTTCTTCATTTTCCTTTTTTTTTTTTTTTTCATGTATAAATTTGACCTTCCACCGCCCTAATAGAAGCTTTAGATGCACATCATGTAGGAGAAATTTCTACTCCAGATTGTTTGGTTGTATTTCATCAACACCTTGAGTGGTCAGCACTTCTTGTAAACAAAGAGTCTTTTGTTATTAATTTGAGGTACATTGCCATGGTTACGTATAATCTGTAACAGATTATTTGGTTGTATTTCATCAACACCTTGTTGGCATTGGGATTGCGGACGTGCCAGCTGTTGTTCGTCGTGGACGTACGTAGGGGCTGTGCAATTGGATGTGAGTGTGTTGTGTCGTCGATCGCATGGGCGCAGCAATAGCAGACTTGTGATCCGGTCAGTGGAGTCAGGCGTTGTGAAGAGTTGGCGTATCAGGCTGTCGGTTATTCGATCGGTAGAGTAGTCTTTGGCTTATTGGTGATTTGTCGTGTGGAATTGGAACAGCGTTGAGTGCTCGGATTTCATGTTGTGGCACGTTGATTTGTCGTGGATTGGATTGCATCAGGAACGATCCAGGGGCTCATGGTTGCTTGGCGTGCATCAGCTTGCAGATTGAGATTCGTGCATTTGGATTGTTGGAGATTGTAAGGAGTCATACGTATGTGGAAGGGAGCAAGGGCTGTTCAAGCATCAGATGTGTGTATTGGATTTCTATTGTTGTGCTGGCGTTGTAATCAGGCGAAGGGGCGATCGAGTGGATTTCTGCAGCAGTCGGAATCAGATCAGGGGACGTGGCTGCTTGTTTTATCGTAGACTTCGGCTTCATTGTGAATTATGGGGCAAGGAATTGTTGGATCGATGGATTAAGTGCTCGTGAATTGCATGGATTGTAGTCTGGGAATTGTATGGATTGTAGTCAGGGAATTGTGGATAGATCAGCGTTTTGGCAAATTGTGTAATTAAAAAAAAGCCATCAAGTCCACCTATTGATGTACTATTTATAAACCCTCAATCGTATTTTTTGAATCGAAGATATGAAAGATGTAATTACAATCTTTCGAAGATTTAACCTAACTTTCAGAAACCCTACTTAATTCGGACTTTTTATTTTTGAAGATCCGATCCAATCTAATCTATTATCGTCTAATAACTTATCTAATAAATCGTAAGTCTATTCTAGTCCAATATAAATTAGATAGAAATCTATTTTCAATCCGACTAAGCTGAAATCATTTTAATAAAACCTAATTCTCTAATGACTTAAAAATTATTAAAATTAAACACACACTGTTATCTAATTTGATCCTAAACGATCCGACTAAACTCGATAGGATTTGATTTGACTCAACTAGATTTGACTCAATTCGACTGAACTCGACTCGATACGATACGACTTGACTCAATATGATTCGGCTTAACTCGACTCAATACTATTTGACTTGATATGATTGACTTGACTCAATTCAACTTGACTCAATTCGACTCGACTTGACTTTCTATTTTATTTATTTTTTCTTTTAATTTTTGTTTTTTATTTTTTTATCATTTTTATTATTTTTATTTATTTATTAACCTGACTTAACTAAAATAAAATAAAAATAGTAAAAATGAGGTGTTTACAATCGCTAACCACCATTATTACCACCGCTAACCACCGTAGCTACTGTTACCATCACCACCACCACTCTACCACCACTATTGTTGCCACCACTACTACTACCACCGCTGTCGTCGCCACCACCATCACCAACCTGTTAATTTAGGATTAGTTAAGAAAGAAAATAGATCGAGGATAATTTAGTTATTAAAGTTATATTACATATCTATTCTTAAATTACTTATAAATCCAACTAAACAAAGTAATACGTGTTATATCTATATTCCATTCCTCATAGAATTCCAATTCTATTCCCTTTCATTCTATTCTATGAAGTGAATGAGCAGTAAGTGTCAATCTAGATTCTCAAGATCTACTCATTTATTTAGGCCTTCGGTTAACCTCAGGTGTTACCATAAATTACTAACCCCTAGTAGGCTCGACTAGACTTTAAGTATCAATTCAAATTCCCAAGATCTACTTATTTATTCTGGCCCTTGGTTAATCTTAGATGTTACCATAGATTCCAAACTTCTAGTGGGCTTGTGGTTAACTTTAAATGTTTTCCTTTATTCTTGTTTTAATAGCTGTGGCTAAGTCCAAGTGTAGCTAACCTAGGCCCATTTGAGTTACTTATGAGAAAGAGTTATTAGCCCACAAAAGAAGTCAAATACCAAAGGTTTCATCTCCTTACAACAATGGGCTGATGATGTGATCAAAGGAGACTCTTTCTAGATTCGAGTTACTTCTTGAGAGAAGCATATTACTACACTTATTGATGGCTTCCTCAAGTTCATTTCTCTAGAAGCATAGATGCAGCCTAAACTATTAGTGAAGGGTGAGTTTGTACTTCATTTTTAGAATGAGAGGAGAGAATTGCCTCTTCCTCATACCTAACTCTCCTTCTCAAAGAAAACACTCGATACATGGTTCACATGGGTGTAGTACATCATGAGATAAGAGCATGATGCTCCCTTATTAAGTGAGGCTAAGATTTTTGAAGCCATTGCCATGCCTTCACGCTTCAATTTCAAAAAAATAGAGGATGTGAAGATCTAGCGAGCTATAATGGCTAGGTGGAATACGTAAATTCATACATACATAGCTTCATGGAAAGAATTCACACCAATCCTAGAGGATGTCTTTTTCTTATTAAAGTTTCGTGACTTTGGAATAAAGGATGTTGTAACTACTTTGACCACTCCCGTATAAACAAAATGCGCATTTAACTTTATTAGTGACTGTAAAGTTGAGTAGAACTTCTTTAAAGAGATCTACATTTACTTCATGGATTGAGTGCTAAGTGGTTCTACTTTCCATGGCCTTTGTTAAACCACTCATTTATTCATGAGTATGTTTATCTTTATTTACAAGTGTACCTTAACTTAACTACATATGTTTCTTTGATAGGTATGAGCTTGTAGCATTTATTGCTTTATGGCTATCTATATACATCTTTCTAGGAGGTCTTGAGGATGGGGTTATCCCTTATCTGTTTCCATTGGTGATCTATATGTCTTGAGAGGAGTGCTTTGCCTTAGCACCCCTTTATCCAGGTTCATTATACTGCTGCTTAGATTTATATCACCATGTGTCTCTTTGCTTTATGGGCCACTACACTATCCTATACTATGTGGATGTTATCTTTCTTCAACTTTTCTTTTATGAGAGATCTAGAAGCTATTTTACAACTCCCAATGTGAATACTAAGCTTAACTCAGGTCAACCACGATCATAGGCTTGGGTTGAAAGGTAGTATGAAAGTCCTTTATTCAATCTCATTGATTCTATCAACGAGTTTATGTTTTGTCCATATGTAGAGAAGATTTATGGCTATTATTCATGTAGTAGCTATTACCCACTTTGCTTGCAAGGCTATATTTCCCTAAAGAATCGTAAATCTTTTTGGTAATCGAAGAATGGTTTTCTTTTATGGTATGTACTTATTGTCAAGAGCTTAAGCTATAACCTCCTTATGCTTGGTGTTGTAATGTATTCTCTAACCATGGTAGCATGGTAGTTAGGTTTGATCAAGGCATCCCTGATGGATTGCCAACCTCCAAACCAACTACTCATACTCCCCTCTGAGGCCTATAATCCCTTGTCAGGAAGATCCTCTCTTGTCAACCTGCCAATGACAAGTTTTCATACATGAAAGAGCTAGGGTGAACGCTCGAAAGCCCCAGTTCAGACATACTTTGCTCTGGTCAGACTCTTACTTCATTGCTAACCTGTCAAGTGTTGAGGCACCAAGGCCAACCTGTTGAGTACCGAGTCAAAGGTCCCCATGCATCGAGCTCTCCTTTTCCATCTTACTAAGCTGTAGCTTCACCCAATTACCTTGGCAACTCTCAACACAACTTAGCAATAGCAACCCCAACATTAACTCAACCTAGCCACAATGCCCTAAGATTCCAAAGCACAAACTTACTAATAAGCTACCACCTATTTGTAACTTTTCCTAACATTATTCCATAATCTCTTTAAAATAATTGTCTCATTTACCCATTTTTAGCAATACACTAAGTTATTATCTTGTATTACCATTAATTATAATTACACGAGTTTCCTTGTTACTCTAGGGACTTACTATAAATAGTCCCTTATCTCTTGTAATCGAAATAGTCTTACATCTTACACCTTACAAGTTAATGAACATTCTTGATCTTATGAGATACCCTTCTTTAAGTATATCCCTTTTACACATTATTATCTACTCTTACTTAGTAGCTCAAGATTAGTAACTTGTACCTCATATTAGGCAAAGTACTAAGTCATGTTGTATTCATCGATGCCTCATATCCTATAAGTAGTTTCATAGAAGCTATTGTGTTTGCTAACCTATTCGCTTTCATCCTTCTTCGATATTTTAAAGGACCTACCTAGTTACAACTTCCTATGATACTCTACAGTGATTAACTTTGCTCTTAGGCACATCATATAATCCCAATATTAGAGCTTGAGGTTATAACCCAATAGCTAAGTATTGTAGTAGTTGCTTCTTATTATAGTTATGTGTTCTATTATACTCTATTTCACTAGTGGAAAAATAGAGCAAGTTCCAAAGTCATTATGTGATATCATATTAGCAAAGTTATGTGTAATCTCTATTAAAGTAGTAGACTTCTTAAAGTTTTGTATTGAGAATGTCGAATCCTAGTGTTTAAGGAGAAATTAATGACACTAAAAATGATGCTCATGGTCGTGGCCACACTACCTAACAAACCCTGCGAACTACTAATGAGCAACTATAAGACCTTATTGCTATTGTATCTAACTTGGCTATATCAGTATAGAGGGTAGTATAGATTAGATCTTAAGAGAGAGTTGATGAACGAGGCTAAGATGTGAGAGACAAGCCAAGAGGATAAGTAGTTGAGCATAGAGCAATAGAAGATGTTAATGTAAATCAGCTCTACCCCAACATGTTGAAAGGCTTGCAAGGAGAAGACTTGAGTTGGATTAAGTTGAGGAGTATGGGGAGGTGGAAGAATAGTATGATGTTCTCGAAGAGTATGAGCTCTATGCTACTAAGGGAGTCAAACACCTCAAGGTATAGATTTTAGGATAGTATGATGTACTCGAAGAGTATGAGCTTCATGCTCCTGAAGGAGTCAAACACCTCAAGGTACAGATTCTAAGATAGTATGATGTACTCAAAGAGTATGAGCTCCATGCTCCTAAAGGAGTCAAACACCTCAAGGTGTAAATTCTAAGCTTTAATGGGTTTAGTAATACTGATAACTACCTAGATTAGGAGGAAAAGATTAAGAAAATATTCAACTTCTATAATTACAAAGACTTAATATGTATTAAAGTAGTTGCTTTAGAATTTTCTAAGTATGCAGCAATGTGTAGAAGAAATTGCAAAATATACATTAGCAAGCTCGATAGGAAATCTAAACTTAGGATGAGATAAAGAGAGTTCTGATGATTATATTTATTCCTGAAAACTATAAGCAAGACACTTTCCAACATCTTCAAGAACTCAAGAAAGGTAACCATTTTATGGACTAGTGTGTTTGAGAATTCCAGTTGCTAATGATGACATGCGAAGTTGATGAGCCCAAAATGTGGACTGTAGCTAAGTTCATTTCTGGATTATGATATGAGTTGGCAATGTAGTAGAAGTGCAAAGGCTTGAAAATTAGGATGAGACCATGAGTAGCACAAAGGGTTAAGTAAAGGCAAAATTAGCTCAACCAAGCATAGAGCAACTAACCTGGCTTATAGAGTAGAACTAGTATGCTAAGCCATCTTAGATATGACCAAGGTCAACTACTAAGGTCAAATGCCAAGCTGACCTAATGATTGTTGAGGAAAGACTAAGGTTGAGGAGCCCGAGGTTAGAAAGGATCAAGATTAGAGCTCTGGTAGGAAGACTAAAGAAATAAAGTGTTTTAAGTGCCTCAATTTTAGACCCGTAGCCAGTTAGTACCTAAATCGACATGTCATGACCATCAAAGAAGAGAAGCCTTAGTTTAAAGTGGAAAGTGCTAGTGAAGGCAAGGAAGAAGCGGTAGATGTTAATAGCCTGTTAGATGAGTTTTAGGAAGATTTTGATGCCTAGCTCCAACCTGAAATAGGAGAATGTTGCATGGTTGAGCGACAATCACTCAATACCATTATTGTCGATGAGAATGAACAGAGAGAGAACCTCTTTTACATGAACTATTGAGTGAATGGTAACCTATGTGTTGTGATCATCAATTGAGAAGTTACCAATATGATAGCACAAGGCATGGTGAAGGCTCTAAAGTTGCCAACTTATCCTTACCCTAAGCCCTACAAGATTCACTAGCTTAATGAGAAGGGAGGTCTGCCTACTGTTGAGCAATTTAGAGTGCCGATCACTATTAATGATAGATACAATGATGAGGTGTTGTGCGATGTCTTACCTATGTGTGCTTCACACATACTGCTAAGCCGACCATACCTCTTTGATCTTAAGGTACACCATGAGAATGTACATTGATAGCTGAGCTATCAATAAGATCACTATCAAGTATTGATATCCGATCTTATGTTTGGATGATATGCTTGATGAGTTATATGGTGTACAAATATTCTCAAAGGTTGATCTGAAGAGCGACTACTACTAAATCCAAATGAGATTAGGTGATGAGTAGAAGATTACTTTCAAAATGAAGGATGATCTATTTGAGTAGTTGATGATGTCATTTGGTATGTGGCTCATGAATCATGTTTTGAGTTCCTTAATTGGTAAATGTGTTGTTATTTACATTGTTGATATTTTGGTATATAGTATTGAACTCATTTCATATGTCATGTACTTTAGATCTGTATTTGATATCCTCCGTACTGAGCAATTATTTTGTAATTTGAAGAAATGTGTGTTCTATCAAATCAAGGTAGTATTTCTCAAATATGTTGTCTATTGGAAAGGAATCAAGGTTGATGATGAGAAAGTCCAAGCTATTCTCAAATGGTTGATGCTGACTAATGTTGCCAAAGTAAGAAGTTTTCATGATCTAACTTCATTTTATTGAAGATTCATTTAAAACTTTATTTCCATAACTGCTCTATTAACCGAGTAAATTAGGAAGAACTCTAAATTTAAATGGTTTGAGAAAGCTCAAAAGAGTTTAGAGGAGATCAAATCCATGTAAACTTCTCCCCCAATGCTAGTACTGCGTAAATTTAGCAAGGTTTTTGAGCTAAAATATGACACATTTGAAGTCAATATTAGAGTTGCCCCCATGCAGGAGTGTCGACTCGTTGCATATTTTAATGAGAAGCTCAGAGGTGTAGCATTGAATTACTTGGAATATGACAAGGAGTTCCATACCCTTGTTTGAGCACTTTAGAATTGGTAAATTACCTATTGCTGAGAGAGTTTATTGTCTATACAGACTATGAATATCTCAAGCATCTTAGAGGAAAGCAAAAACTTTCTTGATGCCATGCTAAGTGAGCTAAGTACTTGGAAACCTTTTGCTATGTCATTAAGTATAAGAAGGGAAGTGTTAACACTGTAGTCGATACCCTTTCTTGTCGACATGTTCTTATTACAACATTATAAGCTAGAATACTTAGGTTTTGTACCCTACCCAATCATTATGAACATGATTTGTGCTTCGGACCCTTAGTGGCTAAGTGCAACAATGGAGGAGTAGTGGATGAGTTCTATATAACCCAAGGATTTCTAATGAAAGGAAAGCAAGTAGATATGCTGAGTAGTTCTCTTAAGGAGTTACTTGTTCGAGAAGCCTATGCTGAGGGCTTAGCCGGCTATTTTTGGTGAGAAAAGCACTGCTGGGTTATTGAAATAACATTTCTATTAGCTTGGGATGATGAAGAATGTGCATAAAATTCTCGAACGTTGTGAGGTGTGTAAGTAAGCTAAGGGATGAAAGAAGCCATATGGAAAATATACACCTTTACCCATACTTGAGGCGCCATGAAACGATTTAAGCATGGATTTCATACTTAGCCTACTTAGAACCCCTAAAAAACATAATTCTATTATGGTAGTGGTCAATCGGTTCAGCAAAATAAGCTACTTCATCCCTTGCTACAAAATCAATGATGCTTTATTTATTGGTAACTTCTTTTTGTAGGAGATTGTCGGTTTGTATGGAGTCCTAAGGAGTATTGTATTAGACCAAGATTCAAAGTTTACAAGCTTCTTTTGGCAAAAACTATGGAAGAAGCTCAATACTAAGCTAATGCTCAATACTTCTTGCCATCCATAGATAGACGGCTAGATAGAGGTTGTGAACAAAATATTAGGCAACCTCCTTAAAGTTGCTATTGGGAAGAATCTACATAATTAGGATCTATGCCTACTCATCATTAAGTTCATATACAAATGGTCTACCTATAGCTCGATAGGAAGGTTGCCTTTCAAGATTGTCTATAGACTTAATTCGTAGTTGCCATTTGACATGATTACCAACTCAAACTCTTGAGTAGAAAGTTAGTTGGGTTTGCAATGCATTGAGGAGTTTCAAAAACTGCATCAAAAGGTTGCTAAGTAATTATTCAAGACTATGGCCTAATAAAGAGAATAAGGAATCCGAGGTAAGAAAAGAATTATTTACAACCCATAAGACCTTATTTGGCTTCACCTTGGGAAAGGGTGGTTCCTAGGGAGGAGAACAAACAAGCTATCTCCTAGGTCGAATGGCCCTTTAAAGATCTTTAAACACATTAATGATAATGCCTATGAGATAGAACGACTCAATAGATACAGGGTGTCTCCAACTTTCTATGTCACCAACTTGATGCCCGATGAACTGGAAGGAGAAGAAGATCAAGATTTAAAGGAAAATCTTCAACAACCTCAAGGAGTTGATGGATTGTTGACCTCCAGACTTATCACTTGTACCCAACTCTAAGGTATACAATCCTTCACTAGGAGGATCCTCTCTTGATAACCTACCAAGGTCGAGTTCCCATACATGGAAGAGTTATAAGTGAACACTTTAAAGCCCTAGCTTAGATACACTTTGCTCTGTTCAAAATCCTACCTAATTGCTGACCTGCTGAGTACTAAAGCCAACTTGCTAAGCACCAAGGCCAACCTATCAAGTATCGAGTTATAGATCCTTATACGTCAAGCTCTCCTTTTCCATCTTGTTAAGCTGCAACTTTACCCAATCACATTGATAGCTCTCATCATAACTTAGCAACAATAGCCCTAACATGAACTCGACTTAACTACAGCACCCCAAAATTCCAAAGCACAAACCCACTAATAAACTGCCACCTATCTACCACTTTTCTTAACATTGTACTATATTTTCTTTAAAGTAATTATCTCATTTAACCCTTTTTAGCAATGTATTATGTTATTATCTTGTATTACCCTTTGTTGTAATTTCACACATTTCCTTATTGCCCTAGGGACTTACTATATTACTTCTTACACCTTATAAGTTAATGAATATTCTTGTTCTTACAAGATACTCTTCTCTAAATACATCCCTTTCTCACACTCTTATCTAATCTTGTTGTGCAGCTTAAGATTAGTAACAAGTAAACCTTAGTATTGGCTTATGTGTCATATTTAGCGAAGTACTAAGTCGTATTGTTTTTGTTTGTGCATCATATTCTATAAGTAGTTTCACAAAAGTTACTGTGTTTTCCGATCTATTCACTTTCATCCTTCTTCAATATTTTAAAGGACTCACTTAGTTATGACTTCCTATGATAAGCCTTAGTGATTAACTTAGCTCCCAAGCACATCAATTCCTCATAAAATAGTTCTAGCTATAGATTTTAGGTCTTGTTACCAGTAAATATCTCCCATCAACATCAAGACTCTTTACCCTGAGGTCGATCAATTCTACTTTCCCTCTTACAGTTATTGCGAGGTTGTCTCCCTTAGT
This sequence comes from Lumnitzera littorea, assembly GCA_024138015.1. Taxonomy (NCBI): domain Eukaryota; kingdom Viridiplantae; phylum Streptophyta; class Magnoliopsida; order Myrtales; family Combretaceae; genus Lumnitzera; species Lumnitzera littorea. Next base: position 40,608,089 of record JAMXBB010000007.1, on the reverse strand, counting down.
TAGTCATCGTATTGGGCAGCTTGATTGAAGGGATTTAAAGCCTATGCCTTTACTTCCAATGTCGATTCAATTGCAAAGGTGAATGTTTATAGAAACAAGTTCTATCTTCGGCGAGGCCGAATAGATCTAAAGGGTCACAAAGTAGAAAGAACACTAACCACGTTGGTGAGGAGCTAGATTCCTCTAAACAAGTTAAGACAAGGGTGAAAGCCTTAAAGCACCCTTTTCCATTGCCAACTACCTAAAGTGATGTGAAAAGGATGTGCTTATGCAAGTAAGGATTATTCCTCTAAGAATTTGTTTCTTTATGACTCTTCCTTTTAATCTTATGCCTTATTATTATTTTTATTAGGAAATTGTCCAGGACCATTTATAGCATGAAGAAAGGATGTCCTTATCTAAAGATTTGATCAATCGTGATGAAGAACATGATGATTGAGAGTTAATTGATTATGATGACACTCCTAGAGCCTACAATCATACAAATGATGATGATGCAAATTCAAATAATGTAGTGGATTGCTATGGGATGGAGGAGGCTAGTAAGGAAATAAACATAATTAATGAGATTGACAATGTTGTAGTTACTAGGGCTCAGGTTCCAAAATCGAATATAGGTGTTTAGACTCATGTTGACGCTTTGTTGCGTATGGTTACTTCTGATGAGGGTTTTTTGCATTAGATGATGGTTTCTCCCTACATTCCTCCTTTTGTTGCTTCCACTGATCAATGTTCTCCCCCAATTGTTGACTTGTCTCATTAGGATAAGGAAGCAACTCTATAGCTCTATGTAAAGCTGGATGAGAATCTACATTTTCATGAGTTTAAAGTACCACTACATCTTATTCTACCCTTAGAGCGCTTATATGCCTTAGATGGGGAGTTTTGGGTAAGCTCAGTATTTGCTCGATTGCATTTGTATCATATAATTCTAGAGATGTTAGGTAAGGCAATGATGCATGTAAGTCACCTATGGAAGGACTTGTCTAAGGTAGACTTAATGTCAATCATGGATGTGCATGAGTGTATATGATAATTGTTTTTCCTTGTAACGAGCTTAGTACCTTTAGTAGAGAAGGCTCATAGGTTAGTGGACTATTACCCCATTTTAAAGGATCGGGTGATGATTGAATGAAAAAACGAAGCTTTGAAAGATGAGGTAGCAACACTTGAAAAGGAAGCTAAAGCCCTTGATGCAGACATAGATAGGAGAATTGGCAAGATGCTTGTTGAATCAATTGTAAAGTAGGATCATGGTCATTGAATATTTTTACACCATTCCTCTTTTCCTTATTCTCTTTTTTTTTTTTTTTTTGGGCAATTCATAAGGTAACTGATGAGTAATAGCATTTGATGATTTATTTAATTAATTGCCTTAGCTTAATCACTCTCTTGATGATTATATCTCTTTGTTTATTGTTTATACTTGAATGATAGCCAACATCTTTGTTGTTAAGCAACATATCTATGGAAGTTGCTTTGCAGGCTTATAGGACCTTTGGCACTCAGTTCTCTCAAAGTATGATTCATATATAAAGCTCTTATGAGTGATAGTGGTTATTGCATGTGAATCACTTGTATTTTGTAGTTAGTGCTATATTAATTCTAAGATTAATGGAAGGTATTACACCTATCAAGCTTGCTATGGGATCGATTCAACCCATCGTAGCTGAGATCACTTCAATCTCATGATTTATATGGTATAGAAAGGGTAATGCACCGACTGCATGCTTAGGAGGTGAACCCTCTCTACTTAAGCAATTGTAGCTATCAAATGAGATTACTTCAACCCCAGCATTTGCATTAAAGCGTTATGGATGACAAGCTTATTGTAGGATTGCTTCAATCCATATAATTAAGATTTCTTCAACCTTATGATTGGGTGTTGTAAAAGGGCATTGCACCTACCATGTACTTAAGGATGTGTTCTCTTCTAAACAACTGTAGCTATTATAAGAAGGTCACTTTACCTTTTATAGATGAGGTTGCTTCAACCCTCGAGTTTGCATTAAGGCATTACAATTGCTAAGCATGTTGCAAGATCCCTTTGATCCAAATGACTAGGATCACTTCGATCTCATGATTAATAAAAAAAAAAAAGAGAGAGAAAAAAGAAACAGTATAAAAAATAAGGAAATATAAATAACATATGGGAAATTGCAAGGTTTTCATTAAGCCCTTAAAGAAGATTACAAATGGAATTTCTTGATGTGTTAAAAATTAATGGGAACAGTGATTGCATTAGTTCTAAGATTTCACAACTTACAATATGCACTATCATAGGCTTCTTCTACCGTGAAAGGGCCTTCCTACTTTAGTGTAAATTTCGAAGCTAATATACCCTTCCTTGTGTATTATGCCATATGGAGGACAACATCGCCTTGCTTAAAGAAGAACTTTCTTACTAAGTGATCATAGGTGATGCTAAGCCTTTGAAGGTAATTAGCTAAGTTGTGTTTAGCCTCTCATCTAGTGCTTCTAAGTCCATCATACAAAGTGTTTTAGGCTCTAATTTAGCATTTAGAGCCAACCATGCTGATGGTATAAGGACTTCAACTAACACTATAGCCTCTGCTCTATATACTAATGAGAAAGGTGTTGCCCTCATAAGCATTCTCTTGGATGTACAATAAGCCCATAGAGCTAAGGGGAGCTTATCATTTAACTCCTTCTTATTGTCATACACCATTTGACTGAAGACTTTAATCAACGTTTTTTTCATAGCTTCTACCTAGTCATTTCCTTTCGAGTAATACTATGTAGACATAATGTAGTTGATGCTATATGATTCCTGTAGCTATCGAACGTACACATTGATGAATGGCTTCGCATTATCTATCAATATGCATTTTGATACTCCAAATCTACAAATTATATTATCCTTTATGAAAGCAACTAGCGCTGGTTTAGTTGCCTTCTTCAGTGGGATGACTTCTACTTACTTCATGAAACATTCGATGCTTACCAACATCTATATACATCCCTTAGATAGTAGATGTATAGGCCTAATAAGATTGAATGCCTAAGTCTAAAATGGCTAAGGGGCTGTCAAAGTATGGAACTCCATTATTAGGACTCACCCTCATATATCCCTTTACCAATAGTTCATTGACTTGTCTTTGAAGCTTGATAGCTTATTCAGGGTTCATCCGATAAGTTGGTTTATTTAACTAAGTAGTATCAAGTATCAAGTTAATGTAATGCTTAATGCCTTTGAATGGGGGTAACACTTCGAGTAACTACTTTGGAAACAAGTCACTATATTCATTTGGTAGTCATTTGACTTCTAGAGGTCACTCACCCTACTCTTTTAGCTCTAGTAATTGCTTGATCAATAGAAAAGTCAACACATCAACTTTAATAGCTTCTTAAAGTTTAGCTCTACTCAACACCAAAGCCTTCTTTAATCCTCGAGCAAGTTTAGCTTGTAGTTTGCTAACTTGACTTGGCGTCATAAGGTTCAACGTAATTTTCCTCTCATCCTTCTTAAGCACGTACATATTCTTGTAACCATCATAAATAAAGCTTCTATCAAAACGCCAAGGTTGACCTAGTAGCACATATGATGCATACATGATGTACACATGGGCAATACATCACAAAGAATTTCATCATAATAGTTCCTAATTGAGATCGGCAGCAATACTTGCTATGTGACATGTAGTGCTCCTTTCTCATTAATCCAATGCAACTTGTATGGCTTTAGATGTGGGATGGTTAGCAATTTTAGTTTCTTAATCAGGTTAGCAAATGCTACATTGGTGCAACTTTGACTATCTATTATGAGTGCACACACCTAATCATTCACTTTGTAAGTGATGTGGAGTAAGTTCTCTTTTTGATCCTCCTCGATAGAGGGTTCCAAACTCTTTGAACGTTGGGCAACTAGAGTCAACTTATCCAGATCCTCTATAAACACTTCTTCTTCAATCTAGTCGGCATTAACATCAACCTCATCCTCCACTTTTTTCTCCTCCTTAGGTTCCTCATCTGTGCTATCCACTTCAATCTTCAGGACATCTCCTTTAATGATCATGGTCCTTTGGTTCGAACACTAAGTAGCCATGTACCTAAACCCTTGGCATTTAAAGCACTTGATCTAGCTTGTTTCTTTCCATATCCTTATCCCTTCTCATATGCTCTCATTGGCATGTCATCAGGTTAACCTTTCTGTTCGACCTTGACATACAACTTTTGGTTAGCTTAGTACTTAGTTGAGCTCGATAACTTCCTTAAACAAGTTAGCTTAATTGACCAAGTAGGCTCATCAGGGGTCGAGTAAACATTCTTCTCCTCCTTTGTCTTTCCATTCGTTGGGCTATTTGTATATCCTCATCCAATGTATTGAACTGCTAAAGTTCCACAATATCTTGAATGTCATTTCTTAATCCAGTAAGTAATCTGGATATTGTTTGGGTTAATGGCTCATCCACTTTATAGCATATCATAAATATCTAGAATTCTTGAACGTATTCATTAACAGTTTGACCTCCTTTCCTCAGCCCTTGAAGCCGGGTAAAGCTGTCCCGCAAATAAGTATTCAATACAAATCTATTTCTAAGGATCCTCTTCATTTTAGGCTAAGTATTTACCTCTATATAACCTTTTGGTTGCCTCATTGTTTAGAAGTTTTTCCGCCACATAGTAGCATTACTGGAGAACTCGACAACAACAGTCCTCACCTTCTCATGATCCTCGTATTAGTAATAATAAAAAACTAGTTCTACTTTCTCTTCTAAGTCTAAGTAATCGTCAGCACTTCTAAGATCACTGAAGTTCGAGATTTGAAGCTTTACATTGTCAGTAGCTCAAGGTGCTTGAGCTTGCCCTTCTTCGTCATTGCACTCTTCTTCTTCTTCATCATTTGTCTCACTTACGTCAATCATCCTTCACACTGATCCTCTTACTCCTCTACCTTGTACTTGTCGAGCTAAGATATATCCTCTAGCAAGTCGAGTATCTTATGGAGTGTTCTGTACGGCTTTGGTAAGTTGATAAGCCATTGGATGAACAACTTTAGTCAGATCAACTAAGAGGTTGGTTACCTCATCATGTCATTTATTTGTACCCCTTGGGGTGCCCTGGGGTTGTCATCCATGAGGGACAACACCACTATTGTTGTCTCCAATACTAACATTAACACTAGGATCCATCATCTTCTAGACAACTCAATAAACAAACTTTGAATTTAAGATACAATAGACACTATTAAGCTAAACAACATACAAACTTTTTCACATAAATGTCCAACCAATTTATGAACACAACAACACTCTAACGAATAACAAATCAATCAAAAACTTGCTCCATTTTCATATGTTTGAAACAGGGCAAAACAGAGTATATAGTCACAATAAACTTCTATGCCTTCTAGTTACTCGAACACTTATAACTAAGCTCTTCATACCATGTTACCACAACAACACTATTACTTGAGAAAGTTCAAACACAACTTACCCAAACAGAACCTTTACTCTAATACTAAGATGATGCGAGCTGGAACCAAAGGCTAATAACGCTAGTTGCAAGGATGGGTCTAAGCTTACAGAAAGCTTAAAGAATGAAATGGGTATGGCATAAAAATGAGAAAAATAAAAAACAAGCAAAACCATAAACAACTCCAAAGGATATGACGCACTAATAGAATTTCTGAGAACTCATAACACAACTTGATATGAAAGAAACTGACGAAAGAAATGTTCACGAAGAGTATTCAATATTCTAAGATAAGATAATCAAAGATGTTGTGGCTACATTACAATGGGGTATTTCTATCCAAATCATTAGGGCATCATTCCTAAAATGGAAAAGACCAAAAATGTTAGTATCTTAAAAAAGTAATATACAAGGAATAATAAGGGTACAAGTGAAAATACAACAAAATGAGTATCTCGTATGGAGGATTCTATCATATGCTTACTCAAACATGTAAGTCTTTGTGGATGGGTGACTTTCTGGCAGAAAAGATGAATCGTGCATTTAAGTTGGTGATTGTTAAGCCAAGTTGCCAAACAGGAGTAGTGGTTTAGCTATGCCAAGCTAAGCAAATAATTTTTTCCGAGGTGAATTCGCCTCGAACATATTCAATATGGCTTGGATTCAAGTCGACTGAGTTAATGATCAGATGAGCTCGAGTGTAGTTTGAGTCTATAGTCAGATATGAATGATGAGTACGAGAGGGATAAGCTTAACCAAGACATCAGGTTGGCAAATTGTAGTAGCTCAGACTCCTTAATGGTGGGTCTTAAGGAAAGAATTCAATTGGTTATGCTATCCAACCCTTAAGCTTGGGCCCAAGTTAAGGGTTCGGTAGTTTGATTCCTATCATCTATCATAAGGAATCCTCATGGAAATCTAAAGGGATGCTTTCTAGAATTTTCTCATTATTGGTGCTGAGGAACTAAGCTAGAAACTTAACCAGTACTTGCAATTTGATTGCTTTTGGAGGTAAAACGACAATGTCAAATTCTCCAAGAAGTGATACCCACTTAGCTATTTGTCTTGGTAACACCGGTTGAGACAATAAATACTTAATGAGGTCAAATCTTGTCATCAACATAATCTTATGCACTAGGAAGTAGTACTATAACTTCTAAGCAATAAAGACTAACGTAAGGCAGTGTTTCTTATGCGGCAAGCACTTGACTTCACTGCCTTGACAAGTTTGACTTAGATAGTATATTGGGCATTTAACACCCTTTACTCCCAATACTAGCAAGGCATTAATGGACCTGTCTGTCGATGTTAAATATAGAATCATTGGCAATCTTTTGATTGGCATCATCATGGTCTATGGGGAACTTAATATTGCCTTAATTCTTTAGAATGTCTCCTCTTGCCTTGGACACCTTCAAATGATGTTCCCCTCTTCATTGTCTGATGTAGTGGGAAAAAAATTTTAGCAAAGATAAGGATGAATCACTGTATATATGAAAACTTGCTTATGAATCCCTTCAACTCCCTCTAAATTATAGGGGATAACATGGTTGAATTGCTTGCACTTTGGTTAGATCGATGTCAATTCCTTTTTGATGGACCACAAACCTAAAACTTCTTAGATGAAACCCTGAATACACACTTCAGAAGGTTCATTCTCATCTTATACATACAACATCATTTGAAAAATATTCTCAAATGGTATAGATCATCAAATGCTCATCTTGATTTTATGACAATGTCATCTACATAATTATCCATATGGTTATGCATCATGTTATGAAAGATTGCAATCATTGCCCTTTGTTAGGAGGTTCATACATTCTTTAATCCGAACGGCATTACAGTATTGTAGAAGTTACAAAAGGGCATCCAAAAGGCTATACATTTGACGTCTACTATAGCCATCTTTGTCTAATTATATCCACTAAAACCATCCATGAAAGAAAAGAGCTCGTGTTCGGCCATCACATCAATTAGTATATCAATGTTCAGGAGTAGCAATTCATCTTTAGGGCAAGCCTTGTTCAAGTTATGAAAGTCCATGCAAACGCGTATTTAGTCATTCTTCTTCTCCACCAATGCAATGTTAGCTAGCCAAGTCAGGTGCTCAATTGGCTCGATAAAGCTAGCTTATAGAGGTTTCTCAATTTCAATTGATTTGCACTTTAACTTTTGGGTAGAATATGCACCATTGCTGCTTTATGGACTTAACTCCTAATGTGATGTTTAATATAAGCATTACTAAACCAGGGACAAGACCTGGCATTTCATTGTATGTCCACGCAAATGCATCTTTAAACTCATTGATGAGATCCATTAGGAGATCTTTGATTTCTTTCATTTAGCCTTTGTTGATAAAAATGGCTTTAGGGTTTCTCTTGGAGCTTCTAAGTTTCAGCTCCTCAATTTCTACTATCTATGCTTTCACCTAGTCTTGTAGTTGTAAGGGGATAGGTTAGGCTTCTTATAGATTCATGGGATCATGAGAGCATGCAAATGCTTCCTCGAACCTTGTAGACTATCATAAGTAGTATAAAGTACACCTATCTAATTAGGTGTAACTTTCAATCTTTGTAGATTTGTTACTCTCCCATTTCTTCTTTTAGCTTCCATGTGCAAGAGGTGCCTTCCTCTTCCTATCATCTTGCTCTTTTACATCTTCCCATTTTGGCAACAAGTTGCCAATTGGCCTTCTTATTACTATTTTGCCTTTGCCAATATATTCATCAAAATGTTTTGCCTTAGTGAGGTAGGATTCCCCATATTCAAAGGGGAACCTAGCAATAAGAATATTGATATATTTCCCCTTCCAATTTCCCTTAATGCACTAATGTAGTGTCAAGGGAACCAAATTGTGTTCAAAGAGCCATTTTCTTCCTATCAATAAACGATAGGAAACTAAAGCATCAAGGACATGAAACTTAGTCACTCCTTGAATAGGTCCCACCTTAAAATCTACATTAATGATCCCTAGCATCTTTGTAGGGACATCATTGAAGCCATAAATATCAATTAGTTGCTTCACCAATACTCCTCATATCAAGCTTTGCAACTTCAAAAGTTGCCAATGGTATGATGCATAGTGATGACCAGTTGTTAATGAAAGTTTACCTAATATGATGGCCATTGAGCTCACTTTCAACATATAATGGATGATTATGATTTAGGTTACTCACATACGTGTCATCATTGGTCAAAATAATTGCATCCTCACTTGCTTTTGCTATCTTAAGAGTCGGCTACACTACATTACAGTGCTTATATTTTTTATTTGGAAATCTAAGCAAAGCAATTGCTACTGTGACCTTAGATTTCTCATCAAATCCAAGGAAGTCGAAGAAGCTCCTAACTTTAGATGTGTTGAGTAAGGCTATTGTAGTAGGACTACTTGGGATCATTTCATGATCCTTCCCTTCATTAGCAAGAGTATCTTCTTGCGATACACTCATTTATGTCTTATCCCAAAGTTAGTCGACTTCTTGGTAGGCCATCGGATCATGAGAGGTTGCATTAGTAGTCCCCTAATTATTGTGTACTGGAAGTAGGTTCCTTTCCACATTGTTGTTGTTATCCAATTCAAGCTTACCATTCTGGACCTTCTCATTGAAGATCCTTCTCAAAGTCTAGCATTCTCTTGTTAAGTGGTCGATTGAACTATGAAAGTAACAAAACTTCACATCATTCTATTCTTGTACTATAGGTTCTCTTTCAACCCTCGGCAACCTAATCACTCCATCCCTGAGCCATCGGTTATGGATAGCATACACTTTGTTCATCAAACCCTTTATTTGGGTCCTTAGAAGAGTTTCCAAATAATGTGTGATAGGTTTGCTATAGCTGGCTGATCACGTGCAACAAGTGCACTAGTCAACCTAGTAGAAGTCTTGAGCTGATGACACATGAAATGATATCGTTAGGAAGTGGCATGAGAGGAAGAATGAGCAAAATGGGTATATTGAATGTATGCATGTGATAATGGATTGAACTCAATGTTCTTGATCAAATTGCATGTTTGATCTTCTTTGGAGTGATTTCAATAAAGCTCTAATGTTTGTCTTAAGTTTGCTAATATTTCAATTGAATCTAAGGAGAGGAGGAGCCTTCAATTTATAAAATTTAGAGATTCATATTATCCATCAAATAACTCAAAGATGGATGGTTGAAATTGAGATTCATTTGTTGAAGCTTATCCTCTTCATTAGCCTTCATAGGCTTGAGTACAAACCTAAGCTTATGACAGTTAAAGAAAGCCCATTATTACTATAATTAAGCCTATGGATTAACTAAGCCTCCTTAAGGCCCAATAGAGCCAAATAAAACCTAAATGAGCTAAAAATAGCAATTTTTTAGTCTACTTTCCACACACGAGATAATTGAGTAAAGTCCAGAGTGAAAGATCCACTAGCGATCCCTATTCTAAGCATATCAAGCCAGATTTCTCTAAAAACATATCTAATCAAGCCGATCTCCTAGACTTTATCAGTAGCTTAGGATATTGGTACACGGCATTAAACTGGTTTAAAGTCCAATTATCGAAATAAGCCCTTATACCTATATTTAAATCGCTTAAATACTATTTTTCTCCATAGCAATTAAAAGATCTCACATGGCTCCTACAATTTTAGATTTACATACATAGAATAAAACTAATCAACAACTGCCGATTTTTTTTCTTAAAAGGTTTTACGGTTTAAAATTGAATGTACGAAAGGTTTACAATAAACACCTTCATAATATAGCAAATTATCTAGGAATAAATAAAATGCTACTTTATTAGAGCAAACAAGATATGAGAAGTTCCCAACCGAGGTGAAAATTTTTAATTTTTTGATAATTTAGACCTAGTTACAATTCTAAACACCAGGAAAATTAGATTCCTAAGCTTAATTCCTATAAATCATAATAAAATCATAGGATTGTGAAAACCATCAATTAAAACAATAATGTTTTAAATAGTAATGTGAGATCCTAGTCTTCACGCAATTATGTTAGATTTGAAGTGATATTTTATCCTGATTAAAATGTAGAATCAGAAGGTATGGTCAGGAAATATGCATATTAAGCTGTTATTGGCAACTCAAATAACGAGTTCCAATATGCCTTGGGACCTTAATGATAAATGATAATAAATTGATAGTTTGACATAGCATAATATTTAGATGTGAGGTATATTCATGAAATATTTACTGTGTTAAATATATACCTGTAAATTAATATAAACTTGGAGGATATATATATATATACTTCAGGTATATTAAAATAAATGTTAAATGGCTTACAAACTTGGTCAAATTAATTAAATTGTTAGGAAGTGGCAGACAGTATCTAGCAATAGAAAAGGCGTAAATAAACTGAATTATAGCATTTGTAGATTTTTAATGCAGCAGCACCATACGCCATACCATGTTTGGACATGAATCATCCTCGTGAGAATTGGGTACAAGACGCATGGACAACAACGTCCTGCAAGTAATAGGGGAAGTTTTGGGAAACAGAATCAAGAGATTCGTTTTACACTGAGAAAAAAGCTAAAAAAGAAGGGGAAAAAAATCAATCTACGGTTCACTGCATATAGCGAGCTCCTCTGGCTTGAAAAAAGGTCCTCTCGTTGAATCTCTTGGACATCCTTAGAAGGGCAAAGCCGGGTCTTCGCGTTCAAGCTCGCGACCACACCTAAGAATGGGGGTTTGCAACTCACCGATGAAGGAAATTGGCACGGAAAGGAAGAAAAAGAATTACCATCAAATTGATCAATTAATTCCCAGAAAGTCCAAGATGAGTCTTCCTCTTATTCTTGGCGTTTTGATAAGCATCGTGCTTCTCAGGTGACTGTCCTCTTTATTTATAACAATTTTCTTGTAATTTCCTGGTGGTCAACTGAAATTTCCAATTTCCTTACTTTTCTCCTTATTTTGCCCACCATCTCACATTCCTACGACCACGACACCATCAACATTTAAAAAGACCAAGACTTTCTGTGTACTATGTTATTTATTAAAGACACATGACACTTTTTTATTTCCTTTTTTAAATCCTATCCATGAGAATTCTATTATTAATATTTAAAAGAACAAAAAAAATAGTAAATCTTAGAAAATATAATGTTAGAAACATTTAAAAATCACATTTTTCTACAAAACAAATTTTAGAACCGATGGATAACTTAGAATTTAAGTTTCAAAAGATAAAACTCAATGTGTTAGTTTAATGTAAAGAGAAATAAAATTTTTATTTTATTATTTGTTATTAAAGGCCATTAAGAGATGATGTTAAAGTTTGAAGGATCTATAAATTTATTTTCTTGATATTGTATACGAGTAAGATTAAATTATGGAAACGTAAAAGATGTTTACATTATAATGTATATTTCTTAGTCAATAGCTATGTGTTACAATTTCTCTTATTTACTTTTCAAAAAATTTTTTATACTATCTTTCATTTTTTTTTTTAAATCACCTATTATATAAATTAGTTTAAATTTGCAGCTATGTGTATATATTAAATAGCAAGTGTGGCATCCGTTAGTGCATATATATATATATAGCATGTTTGCAATACCCTATTAGTGTTCTCTTTAGTAAATATATGGGCCATATAATGACATAGTTGATGAAGATGGAACTTCATAGACCATAGTATGCATGTGGAGCTTAGTAAGATTTTGCCTTAATAGGCTGACATAAGATGCAATTCAAAGGATAATTCAAAGAGTTCGGCAAGTAGTGTTACGTAGGGTTGAGCAAAAAATTTGTCAACTGTTGATTAAATCGTGAACTGAAAAATCAATTTTTTTTTTGTTTTATAATTAATTTGGTTAACTATTCAATTTGGTTATATATAAATAATTCATAATTTGGTCGAGGGAAGCAAATCGAACCAAACCATTAGGTTAAATAAAAAAATTCATATGATTGTTTTGTGCTTTTTTTTTTCAAATTTTTTTTTTTCCATCAACCTTCATAGATTTCACCAAAATTTTCATTTATTTTTCTTCTTTATCTTTTCTTTAGATCAGTTATTATGATTAAATTGAGTGAGTTTCGTATAAAATTTCACATTAAAACACTTTCCTTTTCTTATATGCTTTTAAATCAAGGGTCTGATTTTGGTGATCTTTACATATCTTTTATCTCTTTTCTTGTTTTTTGTGCATCTCTTTAATTTTTTTTGTATCACTTTTAATAAGCAGTTCTACTTTTCCCTCCTTATTGTTGTTCGCTGGAACATGGTCTCTTATCCTCATCCAATCAAATTTAGCTTGTTAAGATCTTGTAATAACTTTTTGCTAAGCATTGTTACACATGATATATGTATGAGAAATTAACTAAAAACATATGAAAGCTTACTAGAAAGAGAAATATATTATTGGATATAAAAATATTTATAAAAAATTTAACATAAACGATTCAAACATGGATTAAACCAAGCTAGTCTTAAATAGATTAAAAAAAAATTTATAAATCAAATCTTATGGTTAGGTTTGATTTCAAAAAATAACTGAACCATTATATTAGGTTTGGTTTAATAAGTAAGGTTGAGCTGTATTTAAACAAATCGTGCCCACCCCTATTGTTATGTAAAGATTTGCTTAATGACTAAATCTGAGGGTATTTGAAGTAGACTTTCAATTAATATGGACCTAGATTGTATATTGGAAGATATTTGTCTAAGAACTTTGCAATTGACTTGTCTTAGAGGATATTTCAAAGGGTATGTTAGAGGTTAAATCAAAGGACATAAGAAAGACTTTCATTCTTAAACATTAGTGTAGTAACTTACTAAATTGTTTATACTTGACATAAGTTGGTCTTGATACTATATATATATATATATATATATATATATATATATATATATATATATTTCCTAGGTAAAGTAGGTGAAGAAGAGCATTGCATTGAAGCATAGGCTTCGAATTATCGACACTTCTAGGTAAGTGGGTATTTATGTATTTGGAATAGATTGTATCTACTCATATGACTTTCTAACTAATTTGCCTATTATGGATACAATTGATGTTATGTGCGAGTGCGATGTGTTAATTGATGATCTAGATGACAATTCTTAATCTCTCAAGCATATGTATTGTTAAATGAAATATGTTGGGATATATGTTGCTTGATGAGAATGTAATACTTCTTTTCGAACAACTATTGTTGGCTGAAGCATGTTTTGATATTGGATTTAATTATTGTGATTATGTTATTGAATGATTATGTGAAGTGATGATAATGGAATTTCACCCTTCTTGATTACAGCTCGGTACATTGCCTTTTGGGCTATCCTACTTTGTCAAGATTGGCAATACAGCTAGATATGATGACTAAGGAAACCTTGGGCCTAGCTAACTTGATGGGCTAAGAAAGCTTGACCTATCACATTCAATTACTTTGAATTTAAATAAGGGCACGAATAATTTAGCATCCACCCAACTTAACTATGTAACTATCCACTCCCCTTATGTTTTGGCATGTGACTAAATTAAGAAGTCGCCACGTAGCCTAAAGTAGATAAACTAATTGTCACTATGGTTATTGGTCAAATGCTTATAAATAAGGAGATGCCAATACTATAAGAACTGTCTACATACTCTTAAGAACTTACTTATTTTCTTGCTCTTTCATACTCTAACTTAGACATCGGAGTGGCTGTACCAAGCTAACTTGGAACCCCCTTTCTACTTATGGTTGAGATACACTTAACTAAAAGTGTAGGTGTTGGTAATTCTCCCCAGCATTTTCAAGGAGGGAGTAAGTACCTTAATGAAGATTGCTTAGTTAGATTAGAGCAACTCTATACTGATCTGGCTAAGGAAAACTGAGAATTGTCTAAGAAGAATGATAAAATCTTGAATCTCATCTAAAAAAATAGTTTACCTAATCGAAATCAAGAGCACGAAGGCAATAGGGCTGAAGACTCTAGTAATTTGATCCATTCACCTGAATTGCGAAGAAAAAAGGCCTGAGTGACCTTAATGAGACGACATGAACATTGAATAAAAATTGATTAATTTGAAGGCACCTTATAAATAGAATTTTCAAAACAATATCAATCTCTTAACTTACTAGTGTACTAGATCGTCTAGAGTAATAAAACTAGTTAGTACTCTCCAAGTCATTTCCTTAAGGAAAAGGGTTTGGTTAAGTACTAAATTCTAACTTGCTACTCTAATCTAGGTTAACCAATTAATAGGTAGTGAGTTGGAAATAAATACAACTAAATGAGAATGAAATTTAACAATAAACATAAATTCTAAAGGCATAAGCTTGTGACATGTTTTTGAAGTAACAGTGAAGATATGCCATTAAGATATTAGGAATGATTTTTAATTGGGTTTTAACAGAACTCACTTGAGTTCAATTCTAGGTAGTGCACCTCACTCAACTATATAGTAGAAAATCTCTTCTCAATTTCATTTTCCTACATCGTTAGCTATATTATTTAATTCCTATCATGAGTAAAGTAATCTAGTTCTAGGAATTAGGGGTCAATCTCCTCTCGGTCTCATAACCTATTCTAACTCACTAAAATTGCACGTATGAATTCAATAGGGAATACGTAATCTCCTTTGGGTCTCATAAGTGCAAGAACCCATTGCCGAAATTCCATTGACTCATTGACTCAAATTAGGAATTACACAGTTAATCTTCTCTTGGTCTCATAATCATGTAACCTCATAAACTCTCAAGGGCACTTCTTATAACTAATCTGCTTTTGGTCTCATAATCACAAAGAAACCCATTGAAAATTTCATTAAAAAGCACCTCAAAGAGCTTAATGCAATACTAATCATCAAAATCCCCTTTAAATACACATACCTATATCATAACTACAAGGTTATGCCATCTATAACAGCCACATATTCACAAACCGACTAAAATTTACTTAGCTATGCATAATATCAATAGTAGCAACAATAAAAGATGGGAAAAAAACTGAAATCTCCATGAATGATTAAGTAAAGATGGTGTGAACAAATGAACAAGAGATTATATGCAAAAAAATTTAGTCAATACTCATTATACTAACATAAATGTGCATCAAAATCATAAAAACAATCACTAAATGTCATGAACAAGGTAATGGAATAGTAAATTAAACAAAGAGCTTGAAAATCTATACTACGAAATGTCTAAAACCTAATTGTGGCTCGCATTTCCAATTGTAAATGAGAGCATTTATTGAATTGGGCTACCAATCGATTAATAAACACGTATCAACTCTAGGTTGTCTTTATGTTTAATGAAATGTAGAATTTAGGAGGATTAGGATTTTAGTTGAAAAACCTTAACCTTGATTTCTTTTATTGATTGACCGGTGCTAAAATGATCAATCGATGCTAAAGCAATCGATCAGTGCTGACTATCATTATACATTCTATTTGTGATACTAGCCTCTCTAATAATCAATTGGTCAATGGGTCGCCTCATCCCTGATGCTTTAAGGCATCTCGATCAATTGGTATTGAGACTATCAATCTTTTAGTAAGCCAAATTTACCAATGCCCTTCATTTTGGCCTCCTTAATGTAATATCCCAATATTATTAGGGCGCTAAACCAAGTTATCAATTTTATTTTAAATTTCATAATAAGGTTAGAAAACTTAAATGAAGTAATTCAAGTAAAGTTAATTTCTCAAAATAAGTTATATAAAAATATTAATTTAAGAAAAATATCAATTTATCGATAATGCCAATAATTATCGAAAACGTGAAATTTATACTTTTAAATATAGAGAGATATTAGAGATAAGTTATTTAACTTATAAAAATAATAAATGAAGTTGAATTATATGTAATATACGTAGAATATGCATTATTTGTATTAAATGCAAATATATAATAAGAAATTATTATTAAAATAAGGAAAATTAATATAAAAAAATGGAAAATTTAAAAAAAAATTGCATGGATGAGTCACCAAAATGTGTGTCAAGCTAAGATTAATTGTAAATGATGAGTTAACACTTGGTTAATGAGGAAATGATGAATGACACTTAGGGAAAAGTGAAAAATAACATGTGTAATTTTACTTTATCATGCAAAGAAATCCAAAAGCTTATAAATAGGACCTTAAACCTCATTTACAATATTTTACAAACCTAAAAATACAAGAACATAATTTTAGAAAATTAGAAAATAATAGAAAAAAAATAAAATAAAAATAGAACAATATATAGGGTTAGAATGGGTCTAGGGCAATTTGTATACCAAACCATCACCTGAGTTGGACCGACTTGGAGGACCAATAGAGGTTAGCTGAAGAAGACTTTCTGACAAGGTGCGGTAGCCAGGCGATGGTTGGAGGCGACTAGTTCAAGTGAACCAAAATTCTACTCTTAATTTATTTAATTTGCTAAAAATATCAAATATTATCCATTAATTATTAAATTTGGTTTTCTAGGGTTATTTTAGGTGTATAATAATATATTAATTTTATTTTAATTAAATAATTAGTTTAAATATGGGATCCTTAAGAAAATGCCCTGTTTGGTCGAAAATTAATCTAATTTTTATAAATATTAGATTATGTTGTTTCAAGCTCAATTTTTGTATGTAATCTACCTAATATATATATTTAATTGTAGTAACAAGAATTTTTGAAATTAAGCATGTTTACTATTTTTTATAATTATTTTGAATAAAACTATCAGTTTTATTGAATTATTAAAATAATTAGTTTTTGATGAAATTAATGAATAAGCCCTACATGTTTAGACTTCTGGATGTTTATGATTATTGTCACGCCTCGAACAGAAGGAGTCATGATAGTCTTGTTGTGTAAACTAATCTAAAATAGAAGCTAACCTCATAACTGTTATCATAGATATAATTTACATAAGGTGTGTACAACTTAATTAGCTTGAAACGTCCGTTTTGGTACTTGGTAATAACCAAACCTATGATAAAGCTTTACAAAATACCTATTTTATACATGTTGTCTCATAACACAATAGTATTTATACAAATGTTTCACTTCCAAAGTTAAAGTGTACAATCAGAGTTTATAAAAAAGCCATAGGTTTTGTAGACTATTTACAATAAGTTAAGAAACTAATGGGCATCCTAGGAAATTCCTAGTTAATTTTCTCAAAATTAAAAAAAAAAAAGGCAAAAGCCCAAGTTCAATTGAATCTTCGTTCCTCACTTTTCCAAACAATAGCACATTAACCTAAGAGCAGTGGTATCGGAACATCTTGATTCTCACTCTATACCTGTAAAAGAGTTTATGAGGATGTAAGCACAACTAACTCAAAAAGTGAAATGAAGTCAGAAGAGTACCATATAATCACAAGTAAGGTTGTTAATTATGATGAAATCCAATGCAATTAATCAAATAAAACATCACACAATATTATTCGATCTACTATAAGGTTAGAAAAATTATATCTGCTCTAACCCGGATTAAGGAGTTTTATCGCGACTCAAATTAGGCAAAACCCAAGCTTATGTAATGGAGAATATCCTCCTCCCGTAACTACCTTTAAACTACAGCTCCTACCTTTGCTGCGACCTCCTCGCCTATTACTTAGTTCAACTAAAGATAGGGAAATAACCATTTTAGCTATTCTCATCGAAAGAAATAGGTATTTAGCTTGACACCCTAATTGTTTTCCCTAATGAGTGTTATGCATGTCCAGTTTCATTTTAATTGAATAAATGTTAGTGATAATTAAGGGTGACCAAACAAGTTCATATAATTCAGAGACATTGTGAACATGCATAACAGTACACCAAGGAGTTCAACTCTTGTCACAACTGAGTATCATTCACATACACGGTGTGCACACAAACAACTAATTACAAACACAATCAAAAGTACTCCTAAGTCTCTAGATACTTTAATACAATATCCCAACAAGTAGTGAAGCTACAATCCCAATAAGTAGTGATAATACAATACTTGTTCAAATGCTCACTACGGTAGACTCGAGTCGTCAACAGTTTGTTCACTAGGACATCCTATATACATAAAAGACCCAAATTCAGTTTTCGTAATAATTATGTAAACATTAGGATTTGATCTAAAATAGTTATATATATAAATATATTATTTCAATAATATATAGTTTTATTGTTATTATATATCAAGTTAAGTTGTTAATTATCGATAATATATGTAATTTATACTATTAAGTATTATATATCATTTCGATCATATTGAAACGCACTCTTAATTTATTAAATTAGGTTTTAATTCTAATAAGGTTACCGAAATACACGCACTGTAGAATATTATAAAGTTATAGATTATATTGCCTAAGATTGTCTGATTTTAATAAAATTTGTATCGTTGGGTTTATACAAACCTAACAACACGTGTTCTAGGTCTTGTTTCTAAAAATGACTTTTAACTGGTAGTTTGAGTTTTTAATATAGTTATATGTATCTATATAAATATTATCGTATTATATGTAATATAGGTTATTAAACTGAATTTTACTTGATTTGTCCATATAATACTATAATATGAGTATTATTTAACCCTAACATACTTATAACGTATTCTAATAAGAAAATATCAGTAAATATATTAAAAATATCCTTTTTATCCAATCTGATCAGCAACCTCATACATAGTTTTTATATAACTATTTAATTCATTTTAACTTGTTATTACTAAAAATACGTTCCGACTTGTAATTTAAGTCATTTTACTACATAAATTTGGTATAAATAATTCAGGTCACCAAATAATTCCCTGACAATTTCTATAGACTCCTAAAAATATGGGGAACTCAACTGGTACTTGGTTTCAAGTTTCCGACCTATCACCTATGTATTCATATTGACGATTTTACCCTTGAATTATCCTAAATTACTCAATTATGATCCTTTTTACACTAAATTAATTTCTATATGATCGAATATTATTATTATTCACTAGAGATTAGTATATTTCCATTTCATCATTTAATTTCATAATTTTCTATTTATTTCATAATTTCAGCCTATTTTGGAGCTATTTTTAAGCCAAAAAAAGCAATAAATATTAAAAATATTCAAATCAAAATTTGAGCTATATATTAATTATCTATATATCATACACATCTTACACAAAAATTTTAAGCTAGAAATAATATTATTCAGTCCATTTATTTTACAATTCAAATTTTGGATGGATAATAATTTTGTTAAGAAAGTATACTAAATATTACAAATTTTTCAAAAATAAATATATCACACAAAAGTATGTTCAAAATAACCTAACGACAAATTTTTTCATAATTTTCTGGGTATAATTGCAATTTTTTAAAAATATTTGAAGAATAGGGCGGAATCTTGACCTTGATACTAAGAATGCTCCTTAGTGGTGAAGTGGCTCAACAGCAAAACATTGAGAGCCCTAGGAACTTACCTAGCTCGATGTATGCTTTGTTTTTCTTATTTTCTTTTGTTATTTTTCCATGATTTTTTTCTTAATTTCCTTTAAGTGTATCTGGTTCATAAAGTTGGAAAGTAATATAAGGAAACCTATATATACTAATTGGGAGTCGAGTGCTGCCTCTTGGATTTTCTTTTAATTTTTTTCCCTTGCTTTTTCCCCATAAATGAAGTAGCAGGTGTCAACTTGTTAGGAAATTGCTTTTGAATCAGCATATTCAACTCCTCCATAGTAGCTATGGTAAATTCCAGAATTTCTTAGCCATACATGAGTCTTTTGGATGAAATTTACAATTATTTTTAGCATTTTAGGTATATTTTATTAATATTTAGTTATTTATTAATATACAAGTATATATCTCATGTACATATTACGCGTAATTTATGAATGTACTTGTATAATTAAGTTTCTTAACATATATTTTATTTTTAGGATATGATTCTTAGTTAATTCTATGAATTCAACACAATATATATATATAATTGTATAATTTCAGATTAATTTACAAGTATAATTATTATTTATTTTAGGTATATTTATAAAAATATGCGTATATTTATATAGTAAATTATACTATATTATCTCATTTTGGAGTTTAATTAATTTATCTCTAAGTTTTCATTATAGTCCGAGCTCGATTTTAGGGGTTTCGAATATTTTAGTACTATATTAAATAATCCTACTTCTAAGGGTAAAATTGGGATTTTAGGTCATTATTTTTAAAATTTAACTTCATTGTGTTATTTCGTCTAACTTTTTTATCTTAGTCATAAAGTTTGGACTTAATCGGTTAACATTCCCTAAAAACCCTAAATATAGGTTCAGTTGTCTTAAACTCAATTTCAAAAGCTCACAATTATATTTGGAATATTTAATTTTTATCTCAATAGTAAATTTACTTATTTTCCTTAATTTTCTGTAATTTTAAGCTAAAACCACTATTTTCGTTAAAATATATATTAGCTAATTTAGTATAATTAATGGTTAATAATTAAACTACATATTTTTGTGAGTCTATAGGATTTTTTGTGAAATTAATTGGGCTCAAATACTATTTATTACATATTTTTTTAGTATAAGCTTATATATTGGCTTAATATATAATATAGTAATTATACCTATTTAAATACTTGTCAAATTCATATAAAATGAACACTTTGAGGTATATTAAGGGTTACTGGATAAGTTTGAAAAGTGTGATTTTTTGGATTTTTACTTCAATATTAAAGCTTAGTCCGGTCAATTATAAAGTTAGGGTAACGTACGGTTGAATCAGTAACACGAAAGGCCATTTTTTTGAATTTTGACAAAAATTGATAAGTCTTGATTCTTAAGATATCTTAATATTACTCAAAATAACAATCGCAACGATATAAAGTTTATCAAAATCGGATAAGAAATGACTAAGATACGATCAAATAAAGTTTAAAAATGCAGAAATGAAAGCTTATAACTGTTTAGGTTCGACCCATAGTTGATTTGAAGACTGTGTTATACTTTCATAGGTGTAATATGTAAGGAAGGACCATGTCATAAAGTTTAGGATTTTGTGCTATTACTAAGCTTAGGTAAGTGGATCTGACCCATGCTTAAAGTAAATATATTACTACTCATAATATTGTATGCTGTTTGATGCTATGTTGATTGAATATAGATATATCTTAGGTGAATTGATATGCTACTATAGTAGGTGCTGATGTGGTGATTTTGAATGACAATAACTATATCTTAGTTAAACTATTATGTGGCTATGTTAGGTGATGATTTGTGCTTATGATTGATCGTGCTAACTAAGAAAGTTGAGTAATCTAACTTAATCTTCTAAGTGTCCACCTAAGTGAAACCTAAGTGAGATACCAGAATTCTGTTAGGAAGAGTTTGAAAACTAGAATCAGATCACTAGGTTGAATAAAATTGTAAGATTTATTGTGCTGATTGATATTCTTGGGTTGCTAATACATATCGTGGCATGGTATGGCATGGCACAAAAAGGGACCTATGGGTCAGAACTTTCAAAATGAGGCATTCAAATGATCATGGAAAAAGCATGGTTTTATGAACTCAATTTTTGGATGTATATAGATTGTATTGCCTAAACATTGTGACCATTTTCATAGTTAAATTTGGTGGACTACAGTGTATGGTCCAATTTAGCAGTGTTGTTACTTTGATTTGATGAACTACAGTATGTAATCTAATTTTGTAAAATTGGGGTCCTACTCTTAGGTGGCTCCTTATTGCTTTAGGTTTCTGGACATTGTATTTAGATGCCCCGGCTATATTGACTAATCGGAAGAAAATTAGAGGGCATAAGATATCGGTACATGAGCATAGCTTGCTGCATTGCTAGTAGTAAATGCTTGATTAGGCGAATGCATATGTAAAGTTGAACCTACAGGTTATAATTGAAATGTTTCAATTGTGATATGCAGTATTATCTATCATATCGTCTATATTATGTTGTTTGTTATCTACTCTCACTTAACTTTGCTAACCGAGAGGATAAAATGTTTTATTCTCAAGTTAACTGCATCGTGAAGGACCTAACACTAAGGGGGGATACATATATATTAAGAGCGTGAGTCGGAGTCAGCAACTATTGCATGGAACCTATACTAAGTTAGGAATCTTATTATTGTGAAGATGAAAAAGAAAAAAGCTAGTTTATGTTCTGATGTAAATATTATATTGTACACATAAGTTGTAACAAAATATTTAGCTTAACTCTAATGTAGCAACCCTTTTATCATGTAAACAATGTTGTCTTTTGATGAATGAGTAGGTTGAGTTAAGTTTTCAATAGGTATTCCTATGTAATTGTGTATCCTGTATTATGTTGGGATATGATACTTAATCAAACAATGAGGGCTACTAAGACCATAGTAGCCTCCATGTACTCTTTCATGCATTTTTAACAATTTTGCATAAGTTTGTCCATTTTGTGCATAAACTCTAGTTTCATGAAAAATTAACCAAACTTTGTAAGAATTGATAAACAAATATAGGTTTTAAAGTTGGAAAAATCTCATATTTTGAGTCGCAATCACCACCCTTAACTTTGGAACCTTGTTTGTCCTCAAGTAAGTTTAAAAATCAAGTGATTCAGAAAACAATAGGACAAGTGTACATTTCCTTTATGCTTGGGTGTAATTATAAGTATGTTACAAATGAAAAACTTAAAGTTTGGATGCTCTTGATATACTGCAAAAACCTTTAGAAGTGATATTGAAATTGTTCGACTTATACCAAATCAAATGCTCATAAATCAAAGACCGTATAATTAATTCAAGGATCAATGCTTAGGAAAAGTTAACTTCCCATTTAAGTAAGACTTATGAAATTTGAAGTCAAGTCTAACATTTTAGACTATGTGAAAGATCTTGCTGTCTAATTGGACTATTTTCATATATACTTCTTCCTTATTGGTCTCTCAAGTATACTAATACCATGTGAACAAAGAGTGATCACTGAATTGTACCTTACTTTGCCTCCCTTACTTTAGAATAACTCTCACACTTTGCCCATTATTCTCTTTATGGATTTTCAAATTTTTCACTTTTTCTATTTCTTTCTATTTTCTTTTTCTCAACTACATTTTCTTTTTGTGATGGGGTCATAATTTTAAAATGTAATGGCTTTTCTTGATCCCTATCATTTTTCTTTTCAACTTTTGTTTTCTTCTTGGGCATCCATTGTACATTGATCAGAGATCATTTAGGTAAAATCCAATACCAACTTTGGTTTATATAATACTAACAAACTACTTGAATCCTTAAAAGAATAATGTATATATATAAGTCAACTTCCAGAAAATAGAAAAATCTAACACCCAATCTAAACATTTCCGTAACTACAAATATCTAAACTACCTATAAATTGTGCATAATTAAACAAAGTAAAGATGCCGTGAATAGATTATAAAGTTTTGAGAAATGTTCACGACATAAGGGACTTCTTTCAAAAATAAAGCTCTAATCACTTCTTTCTACTTTCTTTCATGCAAACTTTATAAATAATAGCACACTCAAAGATTAAGGCATAGCGTATAAAGGAAAATGGATCCAACTTCTTAAAAAGAAACTATCTTATTAGTGCTCAAAAGGGATGATATATGAAGAATTCAATTAAATCATTAGAGCTCATTCAGAATCACATAACTTCAATGTTTGGGTATAACTTTCCTATCTAGAACTTTAATTCAAATGTATATATCTCATAATTCAATGCATAAACAGTGGAAGTAAAAGAGAAAGTTAGAACATAACTCTCCTGATTTCTTAGTGTGTTCCAAATTTTTCAAATCCCTTTAGAATTCGTTGATGGTATCTCTAAATCAATAGATTCAACATTTCCTTTATTTATTCATAGGTGCCTGTGTAACATTAAAAGAGGCATAACTAAAAGAACTTGAAATTGAAAATACTTAGACATAAAATTAAGTAAAAAGATAAAGTAAAGATGGTAGGTTGGGGTACCTCTTGCCAAGTGCTTGTTTTTAAGCCTTCAGCTAGCTTTTTGGTTCAAGTTCATGGTGGGTCCCCATACTTCTTTTGGGGCTAAAATCCTTCAACTCTTTAACTCATACTCGATTCTCCTTTCTTGTAATTCTTTCTCTTTCTCATATGACTACCTTGTTCAAACTCTTTCTCTTGATCTAACCTCCATCTCCTTCCTTTAATTGTTGAAGTCATTCCTTAGCTTAGAGCGTCAATTTCCTTTCTCTACTTTTGAGGATAATCACCTTCCCTTTCATATCTAATATAACTCCATAAGTAATTAAGAACGATCTCCTAAAAACTAGGGGTTGCTCCTCATCTTTCATATCCATCATTGTAAAGTCAACTAAGAAGTCACTTGGTCCAATACTAATAGGTATGAAGTGGAGTCCTTCTAAATGTGTGGTCCAACCTCTATCAATGGTTCAAATATAATATAGGCTAACCTTTATGAAATTCTCCAATCCTAATTCTTGCATAATTTCCCTCAACATGTATTTATCTAATGCTCCAATATCAAAAAGCACTCTTAAGGAAAACTTATTTAGTATGGTACTTGGTACAGTGAATCATCAAGGATCATCTAATTTGTGTGCAAACTGGTAAGGACTGATACCCTTCTCTTCAAGTACCTTGTTTACAATCTTGAACTCATCGATACCTTGTTTACATTCTTAAACTCATCGATATTTGGTTTCTCTTATAAACTCACTATGCTTCTCTTTTCAAATTCCCACTTCTCATGATTAATTCCTACATCTTCATACTCAATAGAATCTTTTTCAATTAGATCCTTTTCTTCACTAAATTCCATCATTCGATTTATCTCTAAATTTTACACATCATCATTGCTAGGGGCCTCTTCTTCAATTTCTTCCTCATCAAAATCCTCATCCATTCCATCATCAAGATCCCCTTCAAGCTTAGCTATTAACTCTTCCTTCGATAATATAAACATCTCTTCATTATTGGCTTTAACTTGCTCCTCAACAAGATCCTTCGAACTCATGTACCAACTTCCAAACACTTGCTTCTAACTAAAACAAAATTCTTTTTCCCCTGCACTAGCTTTTGTACCGTTGCTATTGGATGTCCCAGCTTGATCCTTTAGGTTTTGCTTAGTGCTGCTAGGTAGTTGTCATATGGGTTTGTTTAGATAGTATTGAACCAACCAATTGTGCATCTCTTTAATAGTAGCCTCTTATGCATTCATTTTTGCATCGTGTCATCAAATAAGATTCCTTAATGATTGCTCTATTGATTCTTTGTTTGGACCTTATGCAAGTGGAGGTAGAGGAAGTGACTAGCATTAGCCAGCTTGATATCTAAGATCTTAAAAACGTCTATTGAATCTTCCTCCTAGGTTACCTCCCCATGATAAGGTCGGATGATCTCTCTAACTTGGGTTATAGGTGTTTGAGTAAGGGTTATAGTTTCTTAGTCCTTAACTGAAATATCCCATTGCATTCACTTGTACCTTCTGATTATTTCTCGATGGGGCAAAGGGGTTTCCAACTTGACGGTTTGTACTCAAATGCCCTACTCTACCACATATACAAAAATACTTATAAGGCTACCTATGACTACTGGGGTTACTAACCTGGTTAGCTCTCTCTCTCTGAGCAAGTTGAGCAATAAGTGATGCAATTTGTTCCTTAAGTTGACTTATCTCCTTTGATTGAGTTACAATTGCTACCTTTCTAAGTTAAGTTCTCTTTGAATACTAAACATGAGAATGTGATGCCATTTACATAAAGATGTCATATGTGTCTTTAGCACTTATGTTCATTGCTCTCCACCTAGATGCAACATCTACCACCATTCTCATTTGATTCCAAAGACCATTGTAAAAGGTATTCATTATACTCCACATAGGTAAACCATGATAGGGACACTTCCTTAAATACTCCATGAACTTTTCCCAACTCTCACATAATGACTCCCCATCAGATTGTCTAAACATAAAAATCTCATTTCTCATTCTTATTGTTTTACCTACTGGGAAAAAAATAGGACAAAATTTTTTTTGATTAAATCATCCCAAATAGTGATAGAATTGGATGGTTAGCAATTTAACCAACTTCTAGCCTTATCTTATAATGAGAATGGAAATAATCTCAAGCAAATAATTGCAAAAAATTTTCAAGGTGTTTGTAGGGGTCCTCAGATGGTAGACCACTAAATTAACTACGTTGCACCATCTAAATCAAACTACGTTTAAGCTCAAAATTATTTTCTTGAATGGTTAACCAAGTAATCAGTGGTGCAACTTCGTTCATATTTGGTGCACAATATTCCCATAAGGCTTGATTATTTCCATTTCCATTACCATTTTCCCCATGTCCATTGTTTCCATTTCTAACTTCTAAATTTAAAGGGTCTTGGTTGTTTTCCATTTCTCCTAATTCCTCTCTCCTTCTGTCTGTAAGTCTATGATGAAATATTTGGTCAATCTTAGGGTCAAATTCCTCTATTAATCTCTCACTCCTCTTTGCATATAAAACAATAAATCTTAATTATACTTATTCCAAATCCAACCAGACCACTAAACTATAACTTACAAAATTTTAATGCGAAAATGTAAAGAACACACTTCTTAGCTCAACACAAATTCAACAATAATGTTTCAAACTTTATCCTCAATTCAGTTTAAATTGACAACATAATAAAATATCAGCTTAATTAAACAAGAAAGCAAATAAAGATTGCAACTTTAACAACTAAACTACCCAAATTCAACAAACTTTAAACAAAGTTACCAACTACACTACATTGAAGCTATACTAAAGCCTAGTCTTAGAGTCCTTGGTTAATATGATATTAACACTATTGCCTTTTCCCTAGCAATAACACCAAAAACTAACAAGATGACACAAACACCAAATAAAAATTTATTGATTTGAAGACACTTTATAAATAGATATTTTCAAAACAGTATCAATCTCTTAATTGACCAATGTGCCGAATAGTCTGTAGTAATAAAACTGGTGAATATTCACTAGATCATTTTCTTAGGGAAAAGAGTTTGGTTAAGTACCAAATTCTAACCTGTTGCTTTAATTTGGGCTAACCGATTAAGAAGTAGTGAGTTAAAAATAAATGCAAGTAAACGGCTACGAGAATGAAATTTAACAACAAATAAGAATTCTAAAGGCGTAGGCTCGTGAGATGTTTTCAAAGTAGTGGTGAAGGCATTCTGTTAAGATATTAGGGATGGTTTTTAATTAGGTTTTGATCAAACTTACTTAAGTTCGATCTTAGGTAGGGCACCTCACTCAATTATGTAGTGGAAAATCTCCTCTCGGTTTCACTTCCCTACATGATCGACTAAATTACTTAATTCTTGTCACGAGTTAAGTAATCTAGCCCTAGGAATTAGGGGCCAATTTCTTCTTGATCTCATAACCTATCTTAACTCACTAAGACCACATATGTGAATTCAATAGGGAACACCTAATCTCCTCTTAGTCTCATAAGCGTAAGATCCCATTACCAATATTCCACCAACTTAATGACTTAAATTGAGAATTACAAAACTAATCATCTCTTGGTCTCATAGTTAAGCAACCTAATAAACTCTAAAGGGCACTTCCTAGAACTAATCTCCTCTTAGTCTCATAATCATAAAGAAACCCATTAAAAATTGAAAATTTAATTAAAAAGTACTTCAAAGAGCCTACTGCAATACTAATCATCAAAATCTCATTTAAACACACATGCCGATATCATAACTACAAGGTTACACCATTTGCGACATCCATGTATTCACAAACCAACTAAAATTTTCTTAGCCACACATAATATCAACAATGGCAGTAATAAAAGATGGGAAAATAATTTAAAACACCATGAATGAAAATGTTAAGATGGTGTGAACAAATGAACAAGAAATTATATGAAAAATCTTTAGTTAATACTCATTAAACTAACATAAATGTACCTTAAAATTGTGAAACAATCACTAAATGTCATAAACAAGATAATGGAACAATAAATCGGACAAAGAGCTTGCAAATCTATACTAAGAAATGTCTAAAACCTAATTACGACTTGCATTCCTAGTTACAAATGCTAATATTTATAGAATTGGCTACTGATTGATTGATAGACATGTGTCGGCTCAAGGTTGGCTCTATATTTAATGAAACATAGCATTTAAGAGGATTAGGGTTTTAGTCAAAAAAACCTTTGCCTTAATTTCTACCACTAATCTATCAGTGTTGAACCTACCTATCAGTTGGTATGGTTAAATCCATCACTACACATTCTGTTAGGGACACTAACCTCTCCAACAATAGATTGGCAAATAGGTCGCCACATCCCTGATGCTTTAAGGCATATCGATTAGTTAATAGTAAGGCTATCAATTAATTGATAGGCCAAATTTACTAATACCCTTCATTTTAGCCTTCTTGATCGAATAATGAGGACTACTAAGTCCATGGTAGCCCCCATGCTCTTGCACATAGGATGTAAAATACATTACATTCATTTAAAAATGACACTCGTTCATGCATTTTTGAAAATTTTGCACAAGTTAATCTAAACTCCAATTTCATGAAAAATTAACTAAACTTTGCAAGAATGTATATATAAATGCTAGTTTTAAAGTTAGAAAAATTGCACATTTTGAGTCGCAATCAAACCTACGGGACTATAAGCCCTGCACTCAAAAGAATGGATAAAGGAAAATAACCATAGCAGGAACACCATGCCAAACCATCACACTTCAATGCCCTTACTACAACTAGTCGTCAATTCATGATTAAGAAGGGTCCTTTTATTCCAGAAATTTTAGAGGAAGTAATACCTCGACATTTTGAATTGCCATAGTTCAAGATGTATGATGGAATGAAAGACCTAGAGGACCACCTTGAATATTATAGGACTCTTGCTAAGTTACATGACATGAGTGATGTTGTGGCTTATCAAGCATTCCCCTCCGCTTTGAGGAATGATACGAGTATGTAGTTTAAACAATTAAAATTGAATATTATTACATGTCTTGAGAATTTAGCAAAGGTGTTCTTACAATACTTCCTTTTAAGCAAGCACCTTGTTACAAACTCATCTATCCTTAACACTATTAAGCAAAGATTTGATAAATTCATCAAAGATTACTTGGCTTAGTTTATGACCAAGATAGTTGAATGCAGTAATTGATGGAGTGAAGCCACATGAGGATTTCTTCAAATCCCTAGCTAAAAATAAGGTGAAGACATTTGTAGAATTTAAGGCCAAAGCTACCTTTTACATTTGCCAAGAGAACAATATAAAAGATTAGCATGAGGCCGATCAGATTAGGGGTGATCAGAAAAATGATAAGAACATGAAAAGTATGAAGGATAGACTTAGTAGATTTGATGACCAATTTTTGGAAAGTGGTAGTGGTGAAAGGAAGAGGCCTTGAATTTTGAGCTATTCAATTTACACTCCCCTTAACCATCTAATATCTGACATATTAATGGAAGTGTGGAACCAAAGAATATTGCAATGGCTTGAGTGTATGAGGAGAAACCCATCACAAAGAAATTCAAGTAAATACTATGATTTCTACTATAACAAAGGCCAAACACTAATGAATGCACAAGGCTAAAAAAGGCAATTGAGGATGCAATTCAATAGGATTATTTGAGCAAAGTTTTTAGCTTATGATGCCGAGAATATTGAATGGCCAACCTAAAGAAGAAGAGATGAATAGGATCATGATGATCAACCTTGTTAAGCTCGAAGGGGGGCGAAAGAAGGAAGTAATAATAATAAGGCCCTAAATGGCGTTATAAGGACCATTGTTGGTAGACCATCTAGTTTAGGTTGATCTTGCTCCTTAAGATTGAAAAATGCCATGCATTATATTTATAATGTGTAAGGTATGAAGGTGAAGATTGATAATTCCATCTCTTTCACAAAAGGAGATTTCAAAGGCATATAAAGGCCCCATGATGACATACTAGTAATCAATGCAAAGATTGCCAACTATGTGGTCAAGAAAATCTTAGTTGACATTAGAAGTTCAATGGAGATCATATTTCAACATGCCTTTAACCAAATTAAGTCAAAGATAAAGGTACGGTTAAGATCTTACAATTATGATTTGTATGCTTTCAACAATCGGCCTATATGAGTAACTAGAGTAATCTCTCTCCCAGTCTAGATTAGGGATGATGACAATGTGGTAGAGGACAAAGTGGATTTCCTTATTGTCAAGTGTTGGTCGCTCGATAATATGATTATAGGCCAACCATGCTAGCACTTGTTCGATATGGTCCCATTAACAACACATCTAAAGGCAAAATCCCCTACTCCTACTAGAGTTGGAGTGTGTAAGGGAGATTAGCAATTGGCTAAATCATTGTATTTAAGGGCACTTAAGCATGGAAAAGTTTTCCATATCGAGGCAAATCCAAAGAAGAAGTCTAACAATGTAAAGAATGTTGAAGAAGAGGTTAAGGAAATTTAACTTGAGGATAACCTAGATAAAACAAATAAGATATGGAAGCCATTTCTAATGAAAATCCGACAAGACTTGATCAAGTTCCTTCAAGAAAATGCCAATGTTTTTGCATGGACTCCTTTAGATATGCCAACCATCCCAGGAGAAGTTATGATACATAAATTGTATACAAAACCTAATGTAAAGGTTATTCAATAGAAAAAGAGGCATTTTGCTCCTAAACGGTTGGTAGCAATTGAAGAAGAAGTTTGAAAGCAATTGAAGGTAGTGTTTTTAAGGGAAGAGCCTTATCTAACCTGACTAGCCAATTGTCTATTGGTCAAGAAGTCAAATGGCAAGTGGCATACATATGTAGATTCCACTTACTTGAATAAGGCTTACCCTAAGGATTGTTTTCCTTTATTGAGGATCGATCAAATGGTTGATTCAACTACCAAACATGCCTTATTATCTTTTATAGATGCATTTTCCAACTATAATCAAATTAGAATGGAGAAGTAGGATGAGGTACACACATCATTTATCACGAACTTTGGAACATATCGCTATATGGTCATGCCCTTTGGGCTAAATAATGTCAACGCAACTTTGCTAGAGACTCATAACAAAAATGTTCAAGCCCCAAATCCACTTCAATGTCGAAGTGTATGTCTATGATATGATAGTCAAAAGCCAAAAAGAGGATTAGCACCTTGCCTACCTACATTAGACATTTGACATATTAAGGAAGTACAACATGAAGCTGGATTTGTAGAAATGTGTTTTTAAGGCTAACTTTGACAAATTCTTAAGGTATATGGTAACCTAATAGGGCATTGAAGCAAACTTGAGAAAGATCAATGCGATAAGGAATATAAAGTCCCTAAGTACAATCAAGGATGTTCAATATTTAACAAGTTGGACTATTCCTTGAATAGATTTGTTTCAAAGGGCACTAATAAATGCATAAAGTTTTTCAAGATCTTAAAAACCCTAAAGAGTTTAGATAGACTAACGAATGTGAGGATACATTCAAAGAACTGAAGATTTTTTGTCATCTCCACTAATCCTTTCAAAGCCTATTCTCAAGGAAGATTTATCTTTATCTCTATCTATTAATAGCCGAGCTCTTTTCTTTATCCTTATTCATATAGAGTGAAAAGAGCACAGGTCAATTTATTATGTGAGCCATGTCTTGTAAGGCCAAAAGCAAAGGTACACCAAAATAAAAAAAAATAAAAAAATTCATCTTAAACGTGGTGATTTTGGCAAGAAAGCTAAAGCCATACTTTGAAGCTCATTAGATCATAGTTCTTACTAACCAACCATTGCAGTAAGCCTTACAACAACCCGATATCTCAAGAAAAATGATGAAGTATGCCCTTGAGCTAAGTTCTTATAGTGTGCAATATAGACCTAAAATGGCATTGAAGGCATAAGATTTGGTGGATTTTGTAGCCAAATTTACTAGAGAAGAGGATAGTGTTTAGATGGTTGAGAAACCTATTTGGAACCTATATATAGATGGCCCCTTTACAAAAAAAGGAAGTGGAACAAGACATACCTTCCAAGGACCACATAACATGAAGATATAATATGAATTGAAGTTTGGATTCCCAGTAAGTAATAATGAAGCCCAGTATGAAGCTTAATTACAGGACTAAAGTTGGCAAAGGAAGTTAAAGCCAAGAAAATTGAGTTTTTAGACTCACAATTGATTGTAAACTAGGTAAAGGGAGATTATGTAGCGAAAGAGGAGGTAATGAGCAAGTACTTAGCTATTGTTCTAGTGCTCTTGGAAGAATTCCAATCCTTTGCGATTATGAAGATCCCTTGAGCTCAGAATATCGCCATCAATAAGTTATCAAAGTTAGCTAGTATGTCACACCTTGATTTGAATGACAAGCTCTTCATTGAATATTTGCCGAGCAAGAGTATGAAAGCAAGGAAACAATGCTATGAGGTCTAATTTTACCTTAAAGAAAGATCATGGATGGATGTGATCATTAAGTATCTAAGAGATGAGGTCTTGGCTATAGACAAGAAAGAAGCTTAGATACTTGTATACTAGGTCACTAATTATACCATGGTCGATGGGAACTTATATAAATGCAACTTTACTCAAACCTATCTTCGTTGCCTTATGCTAAATGATGTGGAGCAAGTTCTTTTTGGTTTGCATGGATGAATGCACAGTAACCATGTAAAGGCTTAGACATTAGATGTCTGAGCTTTGAGGCTCAACTACTATTAGATGACTATGAAAGTAGATGCTAAGAATTCAGTACGATAATGCCTACAATGCTAAATACATGAAGTTCTCAGTCACATACCCTTTAGTAGGCTACATAGTTTGAGTAGCCCTTGGCTTTTTGCTTAATGGAGATTATATATACTTAGACCGTTTCTTAAAACAACTACACAATGGCAATTTATAATTATTGCATTAGATTATTTCACCATATAAGTAGAAGCTAAGGCAGTAGAAAAAATAACTAAGAAAAAGGTTGAGTCATTCATATCCAACTTTATTCTCTTAAGATTTGAAGTTCCCTTCATGATAATTACTGGCAATGATACAAAGTTCGACAATGATAAGTTTTGAGCTTTTTATGGGAAGCATGGCATTTGATTGAATTACACTTTGGTAGCTTGTGCCCAAACAAATGAACAAGTGGAAGCTGTTAACAAGACCATTATGTATAACTTTAAGTAGAGAGTCAATCAAGCAAAAGGGAAATGGGTTGATGAGCTCCCTAACATTTTTTAGGGATACAAGACCACCCAAAGGACTTCAATTGGAGTGGCTCCTTTTAGATTAGATTTTGGATCAGAGGCTATCATGTCGATTGAATTAGAGCTGCCTAATTTGCAAACATAAAAGTTTGAACTTATGGCAAATTAGATCAACCTAATGGCTAATTTAGACAGCATAGAAGAGATACAGCACATTGCAAAAGCAAGGGTTATTGCCTAACAACATAAGGCGATGATATATTATAATTGGAAGGTTAAGCATAAGGTATTTTAACTTGGGAACTTGGTTTATAGGAAGATGGGAGCAACTGGTGTGCAAGACAATCAAAGGAAACTCACCATGAATTAGGAAGATCTAGTAAAGGTCTGGGAAGTCATAGGAAACAGGGCCTATAGACTAAAGAGGTTGTATGGATAAGTTATCCCTCAAGCACGGAATACTAAGAATCTCAAGTTACATTTTGAGTAGTTGTTCTTTGTTATTTAAGAATGTTATGTATTTGTCCTAAAACTATGTAAGGCAATCGCCTAATCTTGATTTAATTGAAGTGTTTATTTCCTAATCTTTTGTATAAATCTCTATTTGTGATCTTATCAATACCTAATCTAACCACGATTGATGGATGATATAGTCCATCCCAATGCAGTAAATGAGTTGTTGCCTATAAAGTTCTAGCCTATGATGGTTAACGAGCTCAAATACAAATCTTAAGTGGTCAATAAGCCCAATTGTTTTAAAAAGAGTTTTAACCTCATGTGACTAATGAGCTCAAATTACCCTTAACAAGTATTAACTTAGTTTGATTAACAAAATGCGACATTCAACATAAGTTCAAATATTTTAAAATTAACTAACTTTACTTATCTACATATATAGATAAAGGAATGAAAACTTAAGAAAAGAAATGGCTTATCTAAGAAAATTCCTCACTGCTAGTTTCTTAGAGTGCATGAAGAAGAATGTATTATGAAATCAAATAATGAAATATCAATGGAAATTAAACAAGTCTTAAGTACAACCACCAAAAGGTTGGTATCCCAACTTAAACAAACATTAAGACAAACTTAGAAAAAGTTGAGATATTTATTGAAAAGAAATCAATTATCAGGTTGTGGATTATGGACATTTTCTTTGACAAGATGCTTTGACTTTGGAAATGTTAGGATCTTTGTTGGTTTTAGTTATCCCTTCAAGCTTATTTGGAGCCTCTTTTTAGACATAAAGGGTCTCTTTGTGGTAAGTTCTTCAACAAGAATAGGGGTTTCTACATCGGCTAATTGGTTGTCATTCTACCCTTGACATTCCACTCCTTCCTGATCACCAACCTCTCCATCTTCATCACTATTAGCATCATTTTCTAAGTCAGCAAGGTTGAGGCAAGAGAGTTCATAGTCAAGATGACCTTTTAAAACCTCCTCCTTAGCTAGTTGTACCCCTTCTAATAATTTCATAAGAAGTAGCAACTCATATTGCTGACTTGGAGTGACAATTAGTAATCCCTCCTCTACAAAGGCTTGGCCTTAGAAGCCTAATCCAACTCAATCACACGAGCTTCAAGTTTGGAGTTCTTAATCACCAAATCCTTTATTTAGACCCCCAACTTATCTTCTTCTTCGATTAATAAGGCAATTGTTTGCCGCAAGCTCTAATACTTTTCCCTTCATTCCTGTAGCTGATCCTTTAACTCTTTAGTCTCTTTAAAGAGCTTGTCATTCTTAGTCTTTAGGCTCCACCTTGTCAATTACCAATCCATGTGCCAACTACTCAGTAGCAAGTTCTCCTTATAGATTTTCAACTTCCATTTTGACCTTGATCCTTGAATTTTAGCCACAATGGTTTTAACCTTTGATGAGTTGTAAGCTTTCTCTACCTTTTGCATCAAAATGATAAAGTGGGGAGTTAATCGGCTCTCAATCATATGTATATATAAAGAGTACCAAACTTACCTTTCTTATTTCTTCCTTAGCCTCATCTATGGCCATCAAAACATGAATGCTAATATACTGGACAAGTGCAAAAGATCAACAACTAAACTAATGATATGAATTAAAGTGAATGACTGTAATTCAAAAACTTACATCTTACAACTTGGTAGTAATGTATCCTTTATTACGACTACCAACCTTTCAACATCCCTTCTTACAATATCCCTATCTTTTGGAAGAATATTCCCCTCTAGCAGGGCTAAAGATTTTATCCCATTTCCTAAGGCAGAATTGGTGTTCAAAATGGTGTGACTCCAGTAAGGCATGTAATATTAACTCTCCTTGGTTTGAGGAGTGAACTCAACAAACCAGATGCTTGGAACTTTCTCTTGGAGGGCCTTCTTAGCATTCTCATCCAAGTCTTTGCTTTTCTTAGATGGGGGTTCTCCAACATGTTCATTTCCTTTCCTCTTTTTGGGGCTTCACATAGACATTGGCTCTATTGATGCTCAATTGCCTGCAACTTCTACTGGGGCAATCTCCATGACATCATTAAGAGTGGCAATTTGGCTGGATTGACCCATGGGTCTCTCTTCTCTCAAATTTTTCGAAGCAGGTGGCATGTCTTTCTTTAGAAACATTTTCCTATTGAATAACTTGTTCACCTTCGAGTCAAGCTATCTCCTTTTTCTTCTTCTAAACAACTTGTCCTTTCACAACCTATCCCTATGCTTCGCCTTGACTTAAGGCAACCTTAGCAATACGCCAATCAAGTTTTTGTATTTCAGGCTTAGCCTAAGCCAATAGCTTTCTTGTGTCCACATCACCTATACCCATGTTTATAGAAAAGAAGAGTCTTATAGCTTAAAACTAAAAGTATATATAGCTTACGAATTCATGTAAAGAAAAGCTCAAAGGCAAAGGATCTTCCCCCATAAGTTGTAAAGATCAGTTTCCTTCTTGCAGCTCAGCTTGACATGGTAGGTAGATTGAACCTTACCTTCCTCATCAAAAAATATTAGCTCCCCCTTCTCATAGCACTCAATAATTCTCTCAGCATATCAGTAAAATATTTTATTATGCTACCAATCTTCAATCTTTTTAGAGGCAGTAGTGTCAATCAATAATAACTTTATCTCTTTAGTCTTACTGGGTTCCATACACTTAGTCTAGAAATCAAGGTCCACATCCGACCTAATGAAGATACACTTATCATGTTACTTTTGAATCTTGGACTCTAGGACATCCACGAACTTCCAGCTATGTCATGTTACCGGATCGAACCACCCATCAGGTTGATGTTTGATTGTAAAGAAATTTCTTAACAGTTGTAGTGTAACCTTAACTTCGAGCACCTTACAAATTATTTCAAAAGTAACAAGGATCCCATACCTATTGAGAGAAAACATACTTGACAAGATAGGGAAATAATTGAAGAACACTTTTTGAAAATAGGAAAAAGGAAAACATAGCCTAAACTCAATATATTTTAAGTAAACATAAAACTAGTGCTCAATCAGAAAATATACCCCCTCATCTTTCTTAGGCCTACTAAGATGCCATTCGATTGGAAGGTCTTTGAGATATTTGTTACATTTAGATATAACTACCCTAATGGCACTACTCTTTACTCCATCAAGCAAATTAATGTTATACACTACGTTATTATATAGATACCTAGCATGAGAGTAGTCCTCCTCATCTTTAGGATAAACATCTACTAGAAGCACATCTATGTGGAAAAGTTTCTCCCACCTTACAATCGTACTCTTTACCGATCTACCTAAACTAAAAGCTGACTTAATCGCCTCATAGGGAAGAGGAGTAGCCTCAGAGTCAATAGGAGTAGTAAAATGGATTCTACTCTTAGCCATACCTGGTGAAATGTTGAGAACTCAAGAGAAAAGTGAAAAGTTGATGAAGAACTTTGAAGTTTTATGTACAACGATCTCGAGAGAGGAGATTATAGAGCATTGGTATAAACGACCAGAAAAAAGTACATTGAAGTCTCTTAGGGAATTTATAAATATTGCCCTAAGTCAATCCTCTTCTCGAAGAATGAAAGGAAAGTTAATTGGGATTTAGGTATGATTTAATTGCTAGGTGTCAATGGAAGACTTGTGTACAATGTTAGAATTATAATAAATGTTATACTTTCGGTAATTACAAAAATGTACAGTATCATACTAACTGAGTTTATAGTTGTCCCATGCACATACATAGAACATGAGTAGGCAGGAAAAGTGAAAAGTTATGATCTTTAAGTTAGGAATCTATATGATTCTTCATGGCAAATATTGAATACAATATGCACATATCGATTGAGAGCTTGGTGGCCTTACTCAACAACTACATGATGATCCCAAAGCAGAGGCATAGGTTGCCTACTTACTTATCATAATGAAATTAGAGAACATGTCCTTATCCACTCCTACACTCAAATTCTCTACTATAGGAGTCAGGAGGCAAATGATGATAAAAGAATTTTGCCTTCCTTGATTATAGCTCGGCACTATGCTAGCTAAGCTGTCCTACTTTGTCATGGTTTACATTGTGACGTGATCTGATGACTAGAGAAACCTTAGGCTTAGCCAACTTAATGGGCTAAGAAAGCTTAGCCCATCCTATTCAATTACCTTGAATTTAAATGAAGGCATGAACAATTTAGCATCCATCCAACTTAACTACATAACTACCAACTTCCCTTGCTTTTTGACATGTAACTAAATTGAGAAGTCACTACATAGCCCAAAGTAGATAAACTACTCGTCACTACAGTTGTTGGATAAGTACCTATAAATAAAGATATGACAATACTGTAAGAACACACTATACATTCTTAAGAACTTATTGTCTTACTCTTTCATAAACATCTACTAGAACCATATTGGTCTTGTATGTTACAAGTATGGCAAAAGCATCGAGTTCTATGATAAAATTAAATTTGTCAAATTGTTCAATTTGGAAGTTAATGATGAATGACCTTCCATATTACAAAGATTTATATGTACATTCGTCACATCCCGACGTAGCACAGGATATCCCATCACATAGGTAAACCTGTTGTAAATAAGCTCAATTCTAATAAAATATTACTTCATTATATACTTAGAACTCAAAGGAGTTTAGCTATAAGCTTTTGCTTATAAATATTTACTTCATTTACAACCTTAAAAAAATTGATTACTAAAATTTAGTTAAATTTCTAGGTCTTCATTTTACTTTTTCAGTGATACTTTCACTTACAAAATAGCTAAATCTATCTAGCGCTCTCTAAAAGTCCACCTTAGTTGATGGTGATGCCCTAAAAGTTATATCTTAACCTGAGGATAAGAGAAAACTTATCCCCTCAGCAAATAAGATAATATAAATGGTATGCTATGCTAATGCATGTAACATGCATCGATACTAATATTTTTGCTAGCCTAACAACTTATTCGATTTAGTTGACTACAAACACAAGCATCTAGAGAATATATGAAGTAACCAAGTAAATTATCTCAACCTAATAAAACCATAGAGCATGGTTAAAGTAATGGTCAATGCGAAACTATATGCACAAAACTCAACTTTGTAAACTTATCCAAGCAAAACTATAAGTTTTAAGAAAATTGACCCATAGGTTCTTTTCATGCCATACCATGAATGCATCAACCAATTCTCAATCAACATCAAGTATATTGACATAGCTTATCATGTTCGTTCTGTCTCTACTTTATGTTATGAAATTACTTCTAAATTAGCTTATGATTTGAATAGTTATTATGGCATGAATTTTCATAAGTTTTACTCACAACCAATTCTAGAATACATCACATAAAACATTGCTAACATCATACTCATAAAGTACTGCATCACTAAGTACTTACAAAGTGAATCCAAGCAACATCCAAATAATCACCCCAATCACGGACAAGAACATTCACTCTCTACTAATCAAATGCAAGTCGAGCACTTTACACAACAATTTCAAGCATCATTTAGACAAACACCACAATCATATGCAAGAACATTCATTCTCCACTAATGAGATGTAAATCTATATCCTATACACACAAATCCACTTACCTAGCTTGTAATGCAATCCCAATTTACTCATTAGTAGGAACTTCCTTCTCTACAACTTCACCTACCAAGAGTATGTACTTCTAAGGCCAATCACAGGTCATAAGTGTGTATATATATATATATATATATATATATATATATATATATATATATATATATATATATTCTAGTTAAATACTCGCTTATTGGTTGTCAGTTCGTCATAAGCTAGTTTTGATTGAGTCATTGAGTTTGATTTTGAGTTAGCTTATGAAATAGCTTATAAGTTACACTCCAATTCGTCTTACTTCAAATTTCTTAGTTAGATATTGGTTAGCTTACATCTACAATTAAATTTCTCAATATTACATCTAATTCATTCGTTTAGATTCAATTTACCCAAAAACACTTAGGAATCATTGTTTTCGAATCTGGTTCTAAATTAGGTTCTTAGTACTAAAATTAATGTAGTTTTTTACCCTAAAACCTTCTGGATAAGTATTTGAAAATATCCTTATTAATTAAAAGTTCTCTCATNAACTAAGGAAATTGAAGGTAGGAGGATTGGGGGTTAACCTATAAAGTTTTTAAATATGTAAATATATATATAAATATATATTCTAGTTAAATACTCGCTTATTGGTTGTCAGTTCGTCATAAGCTAGTTTTGATTGAGTCATTGAGTTTGATTTTGAGTTAGCTTATGAAATAGCTTATAAGTTACACTCCAATTCGTCTTACTTCAAATTTCTTAGTTAGATATTGGTTAGCTTACATCTACAATTAAATTTCTCAATATTACATCTAATTCATTCGTTTAGATTCAATTTACCCAAAAACACTTAGGAATCATTGTTTTCGAATCTGGTTCTAAATTAGGTTCTTAGTACTAAAATTAATGTAGTTTTTTACCCTAAAACCTTCTGGATAAGTATTTGAAAATATCCTTATTAATTAAAAGTTCTCTCATTAACCTACAAATGCTATATCAGTCAAGTATTTCATATTAGTCTACTCTCTGATTAAGTCTTTAGACTGAGATTTAACTCATTTTTTAACAAACCAACCTTCTGAAGAATAATTTAAACATGGTCATTTTATAAGTTCACTCAAAATAACTTGATGTGTCTCTGAGGTCATACACACGGAGTAACACTACAACAAAGTGAGCAAAAAGGAAAACAAAGAAAAAGGTTAGCTAATCCTAAGCAACTACCAACTGGATATGATACACCAATTAATCCTACTCGGCCTATAATCAGTTAGATATAACTCACTAGTCTAAACTAAAGGATTACTTGCCACTATTCCTTGCTAAAGGGAATAGATAAAAGTTGAAGGGTAATGAGAACACTAAAGTTGCTTAAAGGAAACTTAAATAATATTCTGATTTTAGGATTGATGACTACATACAATTAAGTAGAGATTTATATGCCCATCCACTAAGGTTACTTTATATGTATGAAAAGACAAAAGGGTATTCTTACAATTAAGTTACATAATAAGTACTAAATAGGGTAAAAGAGATAAAGAATATATAGTACAAAAAAAGTAAGAATCCTTCTAGAATATCATAATAGAAGACACATTTCAAATACAAAATATTTTCCCTTGGAAGTTTAGGGAAACTCTAGGATAAAGTCCATGATGAGGTCAGTCCAAGGTAAGGTTAGCATCAGTAAGGGCATGTATTCTCCATGGGGCCCCCTCTTCCCCTTAGCTCGCTTACATACTTCACAACTACAAACTACCTTATGGACATCCTTGGTCAAACCTAGTCAATAAAAGTTTTTCTTCAATAGATTGTTGTGTTGGTATCTCTAAAGTGACTAGATAATCCTTCACTATAAGCTTCCCTAACCAACCGCTCACGCGTATAATAGCTAAGAATGCATAACCTTCTTTCCTTAAAGAAATAGCCATCCTTGACATAATATGCCCTAATAACAACTCCGTCTCTACACTACTCTATAATAGGATCAAAATGAGGATCATGAGCGTACTACTCAATAATAAGTGAGAATCCCAATAATTTTGTCTACAAAGTGGTCAGTTAGGTTTACCATCATGACAGAGCATCAGCGACCATACGCTTCCCTTCTTATGTTAGATTACGTACGAAAACCCTTTTATAAACTCTAACCACTTGGCTTATCTCTTTGAGTGTTTGTTCTGACTCCCAAGATGCTTCAAAGACTCATGGTCTATATAAATAATAATCTCTCGTGGCAATAAATAGTGTTTCCAAATATTAAAGGCTTGAAAATGAGAATTTAACTCTTTCTCGTGCACAAAATAATTCAAGGCTACATAACTAATCTTGTCATTGTGGTAAACAACAAGTCATCGCTCTTACATTAGGACGGCACCAATTCTAACTCCTGATGCATCACATTCCAATTCAAAAGGCTTGTTAAAGTTTGGTAACGTTAAGACAAGGGCAGTGGTGAGCTTCTCTTTGATATCCTTGAAGCTCTATTTAACTTGATTGTTCCATCAAAACCCATCACTCTTCTTTGTTAGCTCGATCAAGGGGATAGCTATGGTATTAAAGTTTTTAATGAATTGCTTGTAGAAAGAAGCTAGGCCATGAAGACTTTGAACTTTAGTGACATTTTTCAATGTCGACCATTCTAAGATAGCTCAGATCTTCTCTTCGTCTACTCGGATTCCTTCCCCTAACACTACAAACCCAAGAAAAATCACTTCATCTTGCTAGAACATACATTTCTTCAAATTTCCATATAACTTCTTGGTTCACAAAATTTCAAAAAATGCTTAAAGATTTTGAACGTGGTTATTCAAGTCAACATTATATACTAATATGTCATTGAAGTACATGACCACATAGCTTCCAATCAGAGGTCATATCATAAGGTTCATTAACCTCATGAATGTGTTTGATGCATTAGTAAGTCCGAATGGCATTACCAACAATTTGTAGAGACCATATGTAGTCTTGAAGGCAGTCTTCCACTCATCACCTAGTCTTATGTAAATTTGGTGGTAGCCACTTTGCAGATCAATCTTCGAAAATATTTTAGCACTATGGAGCTCGTCCAACATGTCACCAAACCTTGGTATCGGATATCTATACTTGACAGTAATTTGGTTGATTGCTCTATTGTCGATGCACATGTGCCATGAACCATCCTTCTTTAGGATGTGCAAAGTTAGTACTACACAAGGGCTTATGCTCTCCCTTACATAACCTCACTCTATGAGTTCATCTACTTGTCTTTACAGCTTAGTAGCCTACTTAAGGTTCATTTTGTATGTTAGTAGGTTTGGCAAGACAACACCTGGCTATAGATAAATAAAATACTCTATGCCTCAGACTGGAGGTAGTCCTTAAGGAAATTCCTTAGGGAACGGGTCAGAAAACTCATCAATCAACCTTCAGATTTCTTTTGGAACATCTTTCAAGTCTCTCATCTATAGCAATATTATAACCAATAGTAACATAGGCTCTTTGGCCTTCTCAATAGCTTGGAGCTCTCTTTGGCTCATTACTAAGGCCTTCT
Source organism: Lumnitzera littorea (assembly GCA_024138015.1). Lineage (NCBI taxonomy): Eukaryota > Viridiplantae > Streptophyta > Magnoliopsida > Myrtales > Combretaceae > Lumnitzera > Lumnitzera littorea. Next base: position 40,565,082 of record JAMXBB010000007.1, on the reverse strand, counting down.
TCTTACTAGCTTGGGTGAGCTGGTTATGGGTCCTGTTTAATTAAGAGGGGGTCATAGGTTGCAACACAATCTTCCTTCCATCCTTAACAAAGGCATAGGTGTTCTTATATTTATCATAAGTAACACGTCAGTCAAACAATCAAGGTCGTTGAAGCAATAGATGTGAAGCTCCCATAGAGATAACATCACACACTACTTCATCACCATCCTTACTCCTAATACTAAATGGTATGGTTACTTATTTCATCATGTGCAAAACACCCATATCATGAAGCCAATGTAACTTATAAGGTCGGGGATGCTTAGAGGTTAACAATCTTAACCTCTACATAAAGGACTGTATGATGATGTTTGTGTAACTTCCTCCATCCACAGTGATTGTACATAATTGGCCTTTGATGGTACACTTTGTATAGAATAAATTTTCCCTTTATTCTTCCTCGGAGTTTAGCAAGGAACTTAGTACTTGTCTTAGGACTAGGGTTGTTACTTTTCCTTAATTAGCATAGATACAGGTCTCCTCTTTCTCTTCGGCTTTAGCTTTTCCAACATCCTTGTCTTCCTTGGGTTCACTCTCATCAGTGTTATCAACTACATCTCCTTAAAGCATCATGACACGTCAATTTGGACACTCAACAACCATGTATCTAAAGCCCCAGCATTCAAAGTACTTCACCTTACTAGTCTTTTGTTTGGAGATCTGTCCTCTCTTATACGTTCTTAAGGTTAGCTTAGCCTTGATTTGGCTTGGCTGTCTTGCTCGGGCCTCGGCTATCATCAAGTTAGTCATTCCTTTCCTCAGCTCAATATGGCCTCTTCTGCTTGGCTTGAACAAGTTGATACAAAACAAGGGTTAGGGAGAATGTTGGCTTAGGTTAGCTTGGAGCACTTCTCCTCTACTTTTCGACCCTTTGTGCTATCTTAATTGCCTCTTCAAAGGTGTAAATCCTCTATACTTCCACAATGTTGCAAATCTCACTATGCGAGCCTTAGGTTCTTCCACATTGACTTGAATCATAAGCATCTGGAGCTCTCTCACATAATCATCAACTGTTCGGCCTCCTTGGCAAAGTTCCTTTAACATTGTAAATATATCTTGTAAGTAGGTCTTGGGTACAAATCTACCTCTTAACAACCTTTTCATCTCATCCCTGATCCTTACTTCTTGTCTCTCATCCCTTGCTCTAGTTGCATTCAAATTTTTCTACCATATTGTGGCATACCCAAAGAACTCTAGTGCAGCAAGTTGGACCTTCACAACTTTTGTATATCCATAACAATCAAACACCTTTTTAACCTTTTCTTCCTCCTCCAAGTATTCATCTACATCTTCACTTCTACAAAAAGGCAGGATTTAGACGTTGACATTATCTAGTCCTTAAGGGGCTTGGTGTCCTTGTTCCTGTGCTTGGTAATAATTAGCCTCCCCTTCTTCCTCACCATACTCCTCGGCATCTATCTCCTCATCATCTTCTTCAATCTGCTCTACCTCCAATCTTCATCTAACAACTCGGTTTGTAACTCCTCCAATTCACTATGGTCGAATTAACTGATTAGCTCGGTTACCCTAGCCATAACTACTCTCTTGAATATTTTCAAGTAGGTTGTATGGCGGTGTGCCTTGAGGTTATTGCCTATTTACCTACATTACAGTGACCAAACTCTTGACAAGATTAGTGAGCTTGTTTAGTTTGTTATCAACTGACCCTAAGGTATTGTTACCATTATGACTACGACTAAGTTGAGCATTACTAATCTAGTCACCGATAACATTCTGAACACTCAAATCTAACATAGTACAATACTTCTTGAATAGATTAACAACACATTACAACACATATACTACCTAAAACTTTAGTTAACACACTCTAATAGCTTCAACACTTAATAATCACCAACACAATAACCTCTCTACTATAAAGCTCATAACTCCAACTTACATTGCAAAACACACTGTAGCAGCTACGGAAGAAACATAACAACCACTAATTAGCAAAGTGAACCAAAACTTTACTGCAACTTCACACAATCACTCTTAGAATGATTCTCTAATACCAACAAAGTTGATGCATCTCCGGGGTTAGATACATGGAGAAACACCACAACGATGTGAGCAAAAAGGAAAACAATGAAAAAGGCTAACAAAGCCCAAGTAGATACTAACTGGATATAACACACCAATTGATCTTACTCCGGCTACAATCCACCTGATATGACTCACTAGTCTAAATTGAAGGGTCATCGCCACTACTACTTGCTAAATTACTCTTTGCTAAAGGGAATAGATAAGAGTTGAAGTACAATGAGAACACTATGGTTACTTAAAGGAAACTTGAATAATATTATGATGTCTAGCATTGATGACTATGTATGATTAAGTGAAGGTTTATGTACTCATCCACTAAGGTTACTTTACATGTATAAAAAGATAAAAAAGTATTCTTACAATTAAGTTACATAATATATACTAAAAAGAGTAAAAGAGACAAAGAATATTTAGATACAAAAAAAGTAAGAATCCTTCTAGAATATTGTGCCAGAAGACATATGTCAATCAATGGCCGAATTTTAGAAATATGGTACAAGTAGATGAGAAAAAAGAATTTGTAGTCAAGTACTAACTTGATATAGATTAGGTCGAAGCCTAGTCAATCTCACTATAAAGTAGTCAGTTGAGGTTGGGGTCAAACAACTATTGTCGGTACGGGAGCTCAACTTGGATAGTCTTGGGATTATCTACTTGGATATTCTATCATAGCATAGCTGTCCAATAGGTCTAGTACACGAGAGGGCTTGGCAGTCAAGTTGGTAGAAAAGGGAAACACAAAGGTTAGAATAAGAATTTATATCTCGGATAAGGCTTCGAGCTAGTATTCTTCGAGTAAGTTCTTAGAGTCTTCTAGCTCGATTACATATGATTTGCCCATAAGGCTAATTCTTACCATAACTCGTCTAACATCGTATTTGAAATTGTGGACATGTTAAATTAAGTTGATATTTCAAGTTTATTATACCAAGAAACACTATAGTACTAAATTTTTCAAATTCACATACTTACCTATTAATACCTTAAACCCATATTCGCCAACTTGCCTAAATTTCATCTCTTACTCAAACCAAACAACTTTAGATTATCTTTCATAGTAGAATGTGATCTAAATAAACCTCAGAACCTGATCTCAAGGATTTTATTAAGTTCCATACACCAAATCCTCAAGAAAATGACATTTTTTATCTAGTTTAAAGGCTTAAAAATCCCTAAAAAATATAGAAATATTTTTTTCCTAAAAAATCTTCATACAATATTCACAAGATATATAAGTATTTTCTAGAAGAAGTTTGGCTTAGAAACTACGTCAATAGGGTTATTCAAATTGGTTTTGAAAATTGATCAGTTTTGCTTAGTTTCTTAAGGAAATACTATATCCACCTAAAAATTTTTCAATATGATATTTTTCCTAAAATTATATATAAAAATATGCACAAGTAAATTTTTCCATAATTTTCGCAGTTTATTTGATATTTTTTACAAATTATCTAAAATCGAGACCAAAATTGGACTCATAGGAAAATTAGCTTCCAGCCACCAATGCTTGCCACTACCCTGTTGGCACTTCCATTTACTACTTCCATAGTTAATTGGTGATGGTGGTTCACTTCCAGGTTGCCTTCATACTTGGATTTCGCCAAATCATTAGATTTGTGCAATGTTAGTTCTAATTTTCTCTAGAATGTATCCTACTTTGTTCAGGAAGATCTAATAATTTTCCAAAATTACTAAGAAGCTCATTGATCATTTGGAGAGTGTTGGTGACAATTCCTAGGTTAGTAGAGCCAAAATAATCTTTTTCTTTTCCTCTCTCATCTCCCCTTAAATATCTCCAAGTCCCATTTAGAAAGTGTCAATTAGATAACATGCTTAGCTAACAATTATCCAAATTGTTTCCATGCCTATCTTAAGATGATCCCAGTTGTTTTGTTACTTTTTAGAAATTTTTATAATTTTTCTTATAATTATTAAGCAATTAAATACAAATTTTAGTATTTATTTCATATTTTATAATATATTTACAGGTCGAGTGCATAACGTATATACTAAATGACTATATAATAATGCTATATGTCATTTGACCCATAAATATTATTTTTATAACTTAAATAATTTATCTCTAACGACTTATTACGAGTTGGGACTCAATTGTTAAGCTCTCAAAAATTAACAAACATATACGGTAAAAATACACTATATTGAAATTAAATATTATATATACACTATTATGAGAAATTGATCATACTAGCTTTCTTCATCTAACTTTTATGACTTTATATTAAAATTTGGCTCAATTGAAATAAAATTATCCAAAGGCTTTAAACATCCTAAGCCAAATTGGTTAGTTTAGCGACTAAGGTCTCACATTTTACCCTCATTACAAAAAGTTTTGTCCTCAAAACTTATATAATAAGTCAGTTGGTGTACTTAAAATCTTAACTTATCACATATAACTTATTAGAATCAATATACTAACCTTAAATAAACAATTCAGGGTATTGAGCCCTCATGTGAATTGTAGACTCCCACATTGCATCATTTTGAATGTACCGACTCCATAACACTTTTAACATATTCAATATCTCGATTCCTTAATCTCTACGTCTTGATATCCAAAATCTTTACTGGACATTGCACGTATTAAATTCTCCTTCAACTCCATTGGTAGTTCATCTAATATCATTGTGGGATCCCCTACAAACTTTCTTAGAGTCGAAACATGAAAAACATTATGAATGCCTACCATTTCTTCTAGTGATTCAAACTCATAAGCTACCTTCTAGATTCTTCTCTTAATTTGATAAGGTCCTACATACTGAACTTAACTTTTCTTTAATACCAAAACACTTAACACCCTTTATTGGAGATATTTTCAAAAACACTCAATCGCCTACTTGAAATGCCAATGACTTTCTTCTAATAGCTACATAACTTTTCTATCAACTTTATGCTATTCTCATTTGGTCCTTTATCACCCGTACTTTCTCCTTACGATTCTATAGCATGGCTAGTCTAATCATTTGTTTATTACCTACTTTATCCTAATACATCGAAGATTTAAATTTGCATACGTACATTGCTTTGTATGGTACCATCTTAATGGTACGATGATAACTATTGTTGTAAGAGAATTCTACCAAAGGGAAATGATCATCCTAGTTTCTGCTAAACTCTGACACACATGCCTTAAGCATATCTTCTAGTGTTTGTATGGTTCGTTCTAATTGTCCGTTACTCTATGGATAATATGTTGTACTAAAGCTTAGCTTAGTTCCTAGTTCTGCTCGCAAAGACTACATAAATGGTTACATGAATCAAGAATCACGAGAAAAAATGATCGATATAGGTATCCCATGCAAACGAACTATTTCTTTAATATACACTTGAACTAATTGAGGTACGATTGTAATTTGCTTGATAGCTAGAAAATGTACAAACTTGGTGAGTCTATCTACTATAACCCATATTACATCATGTTACTTCCTCTTTTAGGGTAAACCACTTATAAAATCCATTATTATATGTTCCCATTTCCACTTAGGTATTGGCAAAGGTTGTAGTAACTTATTTGGCTTCTAGTGTTCTATTTTCACCTAATAAGTCGCAAACTTCAAGATATATCGTGTTACCTATCTCTTCATTCTTATCTACTAGAACTTCTACTTCAAATCCTTATACATTTTATTATTTCCAAGATGCAAAGAATACTTCACATCATGAACTTCTTCTAAAATCACTTCCTTAACTTCCGAAACCTTTAGAATACACACCCTTTCCTTGAATTTTAATATTCCCTTATCATCAATCCAAAAGTTAAGGTGTTTTTCCAAATTAACTCCGATCTTTTGTAATTCTACATCCTTTTTCAAATCTTCCTTTATACATTCCAGGAGTGTAGGTTGCACTTCTAAGCTCGCTAACATCGATCTACTCCCTTGGACTAAGATTTTGAACCCCATTCTTTCCATCTCTTCAATCAACTCCCTCTTATCAATAATTAGCATAGCAGAATTAGTGATCTTTTTCCTACTTAAGGCATCCGCAATTGCATTCACCTTTCTCAAGTGATAGTGAATTGAAGATCATAATCCTTAAGCAATTCCAACCATCTCCTTTGTCATAGATTCAATTCTTTTCGTGTAAAGATATACTTAAGACTTTTGTGATCCAGATACACCTTGTACTTCTCACCATATAAGTAGTGTCTCCAAATCTTTAGGGCAAATACTAGTGTTACCAATTCTAAGTCATGTATTAGATAATTCCTCTCGTGTAGTCTAAGTTGTCTTGATGCATAAGTGATCACCTCATTGTTCCGCATCAATACGCATCCTAAACCATTCCTTAAAGCATTACAATAAATTGAGTATTCTCCTAATCCATCGGGTAATGTTAGAATAGGTGCAGCAACCAATCGCTTCTTAAGTTCCTAAAAATTTCTCTTACACTTATTATTCCATTCAAATCCAATTCCTTCATGTGTCAATTATGTTAATGCCATAGCAATCTTAGAGAAATCTTGCATAAATCTTTGATAATAGCCTACCATTCCCAAGAAACTTCGTACCTCAGTTATAGTCATTGGCCTTGCCTAATCCATCACTACCTTTACTTTTACAGGAGCTACGACTATTCTAGCACTTGATATAATATGTCTAAGAAATTCAACTTGCTCAAACCAAAACTCAGACTTCTTTAATTTAGCATATAATTGGTTTTCCTTCAAAGTCTAAAGTACTTTTCTCAAATGCTTCACATGTTCCTCTCTATCTCTTAAGTAAATCAAAATGTCATCTATGAATACCACCACAAACTCATCTCGATACTTCCTTAATGTATGACTCATCATGTCTATGAAAGCAACTAGGGCATTCATCAAACCAAATGGTATTACTGAGAACTCATAATGTCCATGTCTCATTCTAAAGGCTATCTTAGGTATATTCTCTTCCTTAATCTTTAGCTCATGATATCTTGATTACAAATCTATCTTTGAAAACATTGTAGCTCCTTTTAATTGATCAAACAAGTTATTGATTCTTGGAAGCGAGTACTTATTCTTAATCATAACCTTATTCAAGTCACGATAATCTATGCAAAGCCTCAAACTTCCATCCTTCTTCTTGATAAAGAGTATTAGTGCAACCCACAGCAACGTATTAGTTCTAATGAAACCTTTAACTAGTAGCTCCTGAATTTGCTTCTTTAGTTCAACTGACTTTATCATTGCCATATGATAAAGGGCTTTAGAAATAGGTATAGTCCTTAAAACAAGGTCAATGGTGAATTAGATTTCCATATTGGGTAGCAATCTAGGTAAATCCTTAAGGAAAACTTTAGGAAACTCTCGTACTATAAGTATATCTTCTATGATGATTTCCTTAGCTTTTGTATCCACTACTGAAGCTAAGTAACCTATATTCCCTTTAAATATCTACTTTCATACTTTACTTATTAAGATTACTCGAGGAACTGCATCACTAGAACTTCCCTTAAAATAATAGTCCTCTCTATCTGACCTTCGAAACACCACCGCCCTATTTTCATAGTCAACATTTGCTTTGTAGTTGCTCATCTAATGCATCTCTAATATTACATCAAATCCCTTCATATCCAAGACTATTAATTCTACTAACATCTCATGAGTATCTATGCAAACATTCCTTTCTCTTAGCTTATAATACCTAACTTGTTCTCTTCTAGAAGGTGTTGTAGCTACCGTCTCATATACTAGGGTTTCTTTTGGTAATTGATTCCTATCAACATATTCCTTTGAGGCATATGAATGAACTACTCCAATATCAAATAAAGTATATAAATAATTATCTCCTATGCACACTAATTCTAGAACAATTATTTATAATGGTCACTTAATATTCATGAATAACATCAGTATATATTTAAGCTAACTAACTATTAAATATGCTAAAGTTATAGAAATCTAAGTATTACTTACCCAGTACTATATGAGCATCCTTTGCTTCTTCTTACTAGAGTGCATAAACTCTTCCTTGTACCTTAGGCCTTCCTACATCTCTACTTGGCTTACTATTATTCCTATTGGCTAATTCCAATCTATTACCCTAGGCTTGCTCTTGTCTTACCTTTGGTTCAGTACACTAGTTCACATTATGATATGTCTTGTGACAATTGGTACAAAACAGACCCCTAGAATTAGGATTGTGACAATTCCTTGCTATATGCCTAGTTTCTCCACACCTAAACACTTTCTACACAACTTAAGACAATCTACAACTCAGTGCCTTGCATTACACTTCCAATACGGTATCATAGTACCACCACTTCTCCGATCCTTACTTCTAAACTAGCTAACCTGCTTTCCTTTTGTCAACTTATTACTACCACTAGAGCTTCCCACAAACTTCTTTTCTTACTCTCTATTACATTAGCCTTTTCTCGTGAAGTATGAGCCTATACAGTTAGTTGGGTCTCATTCAACAAGTCACTGTACCTTACTATCTTAACTCCTTTTAACTCCGCTTAAAATTAGAAATGAAGTCTAGCTTTAAAACTATCAACCCTAGCTAATTCATTGTCTTAGATAGCCTTTGGTGCAAATTTCAATAACCTATCAAACTCCCTTTTGTACTCCTCAACTGACTTATCATCTTGCTTTAGTATGTAATACTCTTCACACATCTATTCCCTTATGTACCTAAGGAAATACTGCCCCAAAAATGCATTCCTAAAAGCATGCCACTCAATAGGTTGTGCTAAAATCGCTTCTTATGCTTCCACCAATCATTCGCATGACCAACCAATAAAATAGCTACAATCCCAACCTTTATATTTTCTACCACTTCATGTACTTCAAAAGCCTTTTCTAGAGAATCAATCCACTCTTCAACGACTAAAGGATCAATATTCTTACCATCGCACAGCTTCACTATGCGTTGTACCTAGGCTAACTTATCACCTCTTCCAACTCTAGCTGAACCAACTACAAACTGTTGCATAAATTCCATATTGTTGAGGTTCCACCCTTTGCTCTTAGTATTCTTGATTTATTGGAAGCCTTCCACATCCTCTTCGCATCATTTTTAGGTCACCACCAAACAACATAAATAATAAGTACTCTTATGATGCTATTAAATTGTAATACTCCATCACTTAGCTACTCCACACATCTCATACATGCCAAGAAACATAAGGTCCCTAACTTATGCTTTGATACCACCTAAAGGATGTCATATCCAAGCATAGCACAGGATGTCTCATCACACTAGTAAACCTATTGTAAATAAGCTCAATTCTAATAGAACATCACTTCATTATATACTTGGTGCTTAAAGGAGTTTAGCTAAAAGCTTTTGGTTACAAATATTTACATCATTTACAAACTTCAAAAACTTAAATACTAAACTTTAGTTAAACTTCTAGGTCTTCATTATACTTGTTTAGTAATACTTTCATTTCCAAAATAGCTGACCCTATTTAGTACTCTATAAAAGTCTACCCCAATTGATGGTGACACCTCAAAAAGTTGCATCCAAACCTGAGGATAAGAGAAAACTTATCCCTTCGGCTACTGTTGAGATAAGTGAGAGTGGACAGTAAGCAACAATATATGAAAGCATGTAACAAAAGCATTCAAGTTTCATTTTTAGTTAATATCTAAGTAGCAAATAAGATAATGCAAATGGTATGCTATGCTAATGCACCTGACAAACATCGGTACTGATATCCTAACCAACATATCAATTCATCTGGTTTGGTCGACTACAAATATGGCCATTTAGAGAATATATCTAATAACCTAGCAAATTATCTCAACCAAACAAAACCGTAGAGCATAGTTGATGTATTAGTCAATGTAGAACTATATGCATAAAACCCAGCTTTGTAAACTTATCCTAGCAAAACCATAAGTTATAAGAAAACTGACCAATTCTCAATCAATATCAAGTATATCAACAAGGTTTGTCATGTTCATTCTATCTTTGCTTTATGTTACGAATTTGTTTTAAATTAGCTTATGATTTGAATACTCATTATGACATAAATTTTCGTAAGTTTTACTCATAACCAATTCTAGAATACATCACATAAAACATTGCCAACATCATACTCACAAAGTACCACATCACAAAGTACTTATAAAGTGAATCCAAGTAACATCTAGATAATCACCCCAATCACGAACAGGAACATTCACTATCTACTAATCAATTTCAAGTCAATTACTTTACACAACAATTTCAAGCATCATTCAAACAAATACCATAATCATGTGTAAGGACATTCATTCTCCACTAATGAGATGTAAAGCTATACCCTATACATACAAATCCACTTACCTAGCTCACAATGCAATCTCAATTTACTCATTCGCAAGAACTTCCTCCTCTATGACTTCGCCTCCCAAGAGTAAGTACTTTTAAGGCCAATTATAGGTCATGAGTATGTGTATGTGTGTATATATATATATACAAATATTTAAGTTAGATACTCGCTTATTGGTTATTAGTCCATCTTAAGCTGGTTCTAATTGAGTTACTAAGTTTAAATATGAGTTAGCTTCTAAAATGGCTTTTTAGTTACTCTCCAATTCGTCCTACTTAAAATTTCTTGGTTAGATATCAGTTAACTTACATCTATAGTTAAATTTCTCAATATTACATCTAGTTTAATCGTCTAGGTTCAATTTATCCAAAAATACTATGGTATTTTAGTTTCTGAATCTAGTTCTGAATTAGGTTCCTAACATTGAAATTAATGTAGTTTTTTGGCCTGGAACCTTCTAAACAAGTACCTGAAAATATCCTCATTAATTAGAAATTCTCTCATTAACCTACAGATGTTATATCAATTAAGTATTACATATCAATCCACTCTCTAATTAAGTCTTTAAACATCATAATTTTACAAGTTTACTTAAAATAACTCATCTAACATTATATTCTAGATTACAGACATGTTAAATCATGTTCATATTTTAGGTTTATCATGCCCAGCAACACCATAATACTAAATTCTTCAAATTCACATGCTTGACTATTAATTCCTTAAACCCATATTTGCTAACTTGTCCACATCTCATCTCTTACTCAAACTACACAACTCCAGATTACCCTTCATAGTAGCATGTGATCTAAATAAACATCAAAACTTGATACCAAGGGTTTCATTAAGCTCCATACACTAAATCCTCAAGAAAATGGCATTTTTTATCCAATTTAAAGGCTAAAAAATCCCTAGAAATTATGGAATTCTTTTTTGTCCAAAAACATTTCATAAAATATTCACATGAAATATAAGTATTCTCTAAAAAAAGCTTGTCTTGAAAATTATATCAATAAGGTTATTTAAATCGATTTCGAAAATTGATTGGTTTTACTTAATTTATTAAGGAAGTACTATATCTAATTAAAAATTTTTTATCTAATATTTTTCACTAAAATTATATATAAAAATAATGTTTTCCATAATTTTCGTTGTTTATTTGACAATTTTTATGAATTAAATAAAACTAGGTACAAAATTGGACTCATTAGAAAATTGGCTTCTAGCCACCTAGCCACCAATGCCAACTACTACCTTGTCAGCAATTCCAAGCACTACCCCCCCAATTAAGGGGAGGTGATAGTTTACTCCCAAGTTGCCTCCGTACTTCAATTTTTCCAAATCATTCAGTTTGCATAATATCACTTCTAATTTTCTCTAAAATTTATCCTACTTAGTTCAAGAAGATCTAGTAATTTTCCTAAGTTACTAAGAAGCTTATTGATCATCTAAAGAGTGTTGGTGACAATTCCTAGCTTAGTAGAGCCAAAATAATCTTTTTTCTTTTCTCTCTCATATCCCCTTAAATAACCCTAAATCCCATCTAATAAGTGTCAATTACATAACATGTTTAGCTAACAACTATCCAAATTGTTTCCATGCCTATCTCAAAATGATTCCAACTATTTTTTACTTTTTATAAATTTTTATGATTTTTCTTATAATTATTAAGCAATTAAATACAAATTTTAGTAATTATTTGATATATTTTATAATATATTTACATATCGGGTGTATAACGTTTATACTACTTAATTATATAATGACATTACATGTCATTTGACCCATAAATATTATTTTTATAACTTAAATAATTTATCTCTAACGGCTTATTATGTTTTGGGACTCAAATGTCGAGCTCCTTATAGTTAACAAACGTACTTGGTAAAAATACATTTTATTGAAATTAAATATTATATATACACTATTTTAAGAGATTGATCCTATTAGCTTTCTTTGTCTAACTTTTATGACCTTATATTAAAATTTGGCTCAATTTAGACAAAATTGTCCAACTGCCCTAAACGTCATAACTTAGATTAGTTAGTTTAGCAATTAAGGTACTTAATTAACTAAGGTCTCACAACCTTTAGTTGGTAATAGTGTGAAGTGTAAAGATAAATCTGATTAAGATTAGGTGATTATGTATATAAAAACTATCAGTTATATTCAGCAATAGGTGGATCATAGTGTTTATCATCATGTTGCTCAAGAAACTAAAGTAGATGCTTTATGGAGGAAATTGAAATCCATGTATGAAAGGCAAATTTCCTTAAATAAAACCTTCTTAATTAAGAGAGTGCTGAATTTTGAGTATAAGAATAGATCAAATATGACCAAACACTTTAATGATTTTTAAGGTCATGTAAATCAATTGATTGTCATGAAGCTAGTGCTTGATGATGAGATTCAAGCATTACTATTATTGAGTTCACTACAAAACAGTTGGGAGAAACTTGTATTGTCTGGTAATAATTCTACTCTAGAAGGAAAGCATACTCTTGTAATAATGAAAGATAGCTTGATGAATAAAGAAGTTAGGAGAAAAGAGCAAGGCGTTAATTTTGAAACTTAGACAATTGTTACTAATAAATGGGAAAGATGTGGGAGAAGTAAGATAAGAGGTTCATATGATAAATCTAATATATTTGATAAATCTAGAGGAATGTCTAACTCAAGAAGAAGAAATATTTAATGTTATTGTTGTAAAAAGTTAGGACATATAAAGCAAGAATGCAAAATATGAAAGGGAGAATAGGGTAAAGGTAAAGGCAATAGAAAAGGTAAAGATGCTATAATTGCAGCAGCAGATGGTAAAGAAGTTGTTGCCTAGGATGACAATTGTGTTAGTCTTGCATGCCATGATAGTGATTGGGTTATTGACTCTAGTGCCTTCTTTCATGTGATATTACATGATGAATTCTTCTCAACTTACACTACTAGTGATTTTAGTAATGTTATGATGGGAAATGAAGGGATATCTAAAATTATTGACATTAGAAATATTATTTTAAAGACTAACACTGGTTGTAGTCTTATTCTTAGAGATGTTAGACATGTCCCAAATATTCATCTAAACCTCATATCTAGAGGAAAACTTGATGATGAAGGATATAATAGCTATTTTAGTGAAGGTAAATGAAAGCTTACTAGTAGTTCTCTAATTGTGGCTAAAGGAAAGAAGAGTAATACCCTTTACATAATGATGGGAAAGTTAAGTAAAGGAGGGATGAATATGATTGATGAATCATCTATTAAACTTTGGCATAAACTGCTTTGTCACATGAGCAAGAAAAGACTACAATTACTTGCCAAGAAGCAACTTCTCCTTAATATGAAAGGTACTCATGTGAAAACGTATAATGATTGTCTTATTAGTAAGCAACATAGGGTTGCATTTCATAGATATCCACCTCCTAGGAAATCTCATGTACTTGATTTAATTCATACTAATGTATGTTACATAAAAGATATAACAATTGGAGATGCACTTTTTTTTGTGACTTTTATTGATAATCATTATAGAAAGTTGTGAACCTTTGCTTTGAAACCTAAAGATCAAGTTTTGGATATGTTTGTGCAACTCCTTACTAAAGTAGAGAGAGAAATAGGTAGATGGTTGAAATGTGTCTAAGTAGATAATGGTGGTGAATATAGAGGACCCTTTGAGGACTATTATAGAACCCATGGTATTAAACCTAAGAAAACAGTGCTAAAGACTCTATAATAAAATGGCATCGTGGAAAGAACAAACCACATTATTATAGAGAGAACTCAGTGTATGTTGTCTCATGCCATGTTTCCTAAATCATTCCAAGAAGAACCAATGAGAATAGCAGTTGACTTGATCAACCTATCCTCTTTTTATGCTTTGTATGATGGTGTTGATAGTCAAATTTCATCCTATCATGTTACGTAGCCATCTGGTTGCCCGAAAGGATGATTGATGTCATTTTTGGCTAAGGCAAACAAGGGCTTAGTCCATCAATGGGCCTTGAAGCCCAACCTATTCATATATTTGATTTAAACTTAAGAAAGTGGTGTGAACAATTATGATCTAGTATGATCTCAATACATAACTACCCACTACTCCTATATTTTAGGCATATGCTTAATGATGGGATCGCCACATGGTCTATGACCAATGATTAATTGCTATTACAAATGCTTGACATTTGCCTATAAATAAGGGGAAAAAAACACTCTAAGTACTCTCTAACACTTAACTTACTTATTCTCTTACTCTTTCACCTAAATACCCACTTACTTAGGCATCAGAATGGCTACATCGGACTAGCACTAGCACCACATAGCCTTTTATTCATGCTTTTGCAAGATCGACGCACTACACCAAAATCACCCAACAAAATTTAGCACTGTCTATTTTTTCAGAACCTACCCACATGGTAAAGACAAGAATGACGGAAAGTATAGGTGCTAGCTCTTCACCCCAACAACATATTAGAGGGGTAGAGTAGGCATGCTGATGAATAATGTTTAGCTAAATTGGAGCAACTTTACATCAATTTAGCTAAAGAAAATCAAGAACATAATAAGAAACACAATGACATCCTTAGTCATCTTTGTAAAAATGTTAAGCCAAATCATAACCAAGGATATGACAATCACAATGCTGAGAATCTTGATGATTCAGTTTATTCCCTTAAAGGATGATAAAGGAAAATAACTACAATAGGTACACCATGCGGGACCATTGCATTTTAGCACCCTTACTATGACGAGCAATTCTATATAAAATGAAGTCCTTTTGTCCTTGAAATTCTAAAGGATGTAATATTATGGCACATTAAGTTATCGTAGTTTAGGATTTATGATAGAATAAGGGATCTTAAAGATCATCATGAGTATTATTGTACCTTAGCTAAGCTTTACGGCTTAAGCGATGTTGTAGCTTGTTAAGCATTGCCTTCAATCTTAAGGAATGTAATGAGTACATTGTTCAAACATTTGAAGCCAAGCATGTTCTCATGCTTTGAGGATCTAGCAAAAGTGCTCTTGCAATAATTCCTTGCAAGTAAGCTTCCAATTAAGGATTCTTCTATCCTTAACACCATAAAACAAAGATTAGACAAGTCTATTAAGGACTATTTGGCCCATTTCATGGCCGAAATGGTCTAAATTCTAAAATTAAACATGAGTGTTGCTTTCAACGCATTAAATGATGGAGTTAAACCTTATGGAAACTTTTTCAAGTCTTTGGCTAAAAATAAGCCAAAAACTTTTGCTAAGTTTAAGGCTAAGGCTACATCTTATATTCGCCAAGAAGATGACATTAAAGCTTGGCGTGAAGCCGACGAGAGTAGAGGAGAACAAAAGGGCAACAAGAAGAATGCGAAAGATCGACTTGAAATACACGATGATCAGTATTCTGAAGGAAATAATGGCTAAAGAAAGAGGCCATGCATCCTAACTTATTCTATTCACAGGTCGTTCAATCGTCCAATTGTAGACATTTTAATGGAAGTACGTAATCAAAGTGGAGTATTGCAATGGCCAAAAAGAATGACAGGAAATCCATCATGTAAAAACTCTAATAAATATTGAGATTTTCATCACGATAAAGACCACAATACTGATGAGTGTATTCAACTCAAAAACACAATCATGGAAGTAATCCAACAAGCATATCTGAGCAAGTTTCTTGCCCATGATGCTGAAAATATTGAACAACCAACTCAAAGACAACATGACAAGCAAGAAAATGTAGCCCAACCTTCTTAGGCTAGAAGAGAAGCAAGAGATGGAAGTAGCAATAGAGCAATGAATGGTATAATAAATACTATTGTTGGCAGACCTTCTGCCTTTAGCCAATCAAGCTCTTCGAGCTCGACCATTACCATACACTATGTTTATAATGTGCAAGGCAAGAAAGTCAAAATCGACAATTCAATTTCTTTCACAAAGGAGGATTTCAAATGCTTTCGAAGGCATTCCAAGCCCTTACAATGACATATTAATAATTAGTGCAAGGATTGCCAACTTCGAGGTTAAAAAGATTATAGTTGACCTTAAGAGTTTAACAAATATTATTTTTCAACTCGCCTTTGATCAGATGAAAGCACAGTTGAGATCTTACAATTATGATTTATATGCTTTCAATAATCAACCTATTTAGGTTACTAGAGTTATTTATGTCCCAATTTAGATTGGAGATGACAAGCAAGTTGTAGAAGACAAGGGGATTTCCTTGTTATTAAATGTTGGTGCCCATTTAATATGATCATAGACCAACCATGTTATCATTTATTTGACATGGCCCCTTCAACTGCACATCTTAAGGTGAAATTTCCCACTCCTACTGAAGTCGAAGTATGAAAAAGGGACCAATGATTAACTAGATCCTTGTACCTAAGAGCACTACAATGCAAAGAAGTTTTCTAGTTGAAACTGGTTCGAAATAGGAGTCAGTTGACATAAAAAATGTTGAGGAAGAGAGAGGAAATCCCATTCATAAATGATCCTAAGAAGATGACAAAGATAGGGAAACCATTGCTGGCAATTACTCATTAAAGTTTAATAAACTTTTTACAAGATAATGCCTATGTATTCACTTGGTTTCCTTTAGTTATGCTAGGCATCCCTAAGAAGTAATGACGTACAAGCTTCAAATTAATCCCAATGCAAAAATAACTCAGCAAAGGAAAAAGCATTTTGCCCTTGAGCAGTAAGAAGCCATTGAAGAAGAAGTCCAAAAGCTATTAAAGGTAAGGTTCATAAGGGAAAAGCCTTATTTGACTTAGCTAGCTAATTGTATGTTAGTCAAGAAGTTAAATGACAAATAGTGCACGCGCATAGACTCTACGGATTTGAATAAGGCCTGTCCTAAAGATTGTTTCCCCTTGTTGAGAATAGACTAAATGGTTGACTCAACTGCTAAACATGCCTTACTATCTCTTATAGATAAGTCTTCCAACTATAATAAAATCAAAATGGAAAAGGAAGATGAAGTCTACAATTCCTTTATCATAAACTTTGGGACATATTCTTATGCAATGAAGCCCTTTAGGCATAAAAATTCTTGCACGACCTATCAAAGGCTTGCAAATAAGATGTTCAAGCCTTAGATCCATTGAAACATCGAAGTTTATGTTAGCAACATGATTGTGAATAACACGATAGAAGTCAGCATCTTGTTGTTCTTAAGGAAACATTCGGCACCTTAAGGAGATACAATATGAAACTAAACCTGTAGAAATGTATTTTAGTTCTACCTTAAGAAAATTTTTAAGATATATGGTCACTTGGCATGGAATTGAAGCAACCCAAGGAAGATTGATGCTATTTAGAACATGAAGTTTCCTAGCACTTTTAAGGAAGTTCAAGAGTTAACTGAGCAAATAGATACCCTAAATAGATTTGTCATGAGAAGCGTAAATAGATGTGCGGAATTTTTTAAAGTATTGAAAAACCTAAAGGAATTTCAATCAACTAAAGAGAGTGGGAAAGAATGCAACAAGTTGAAGGAATTTCTCGCATTAACCCTAATACTTTCGACATCTATTCTCGAGCAAAATCTGTTTTTGTATTTTTTAGTGAACAACCAAGCCCTTTCATCTGTATTAGTTTAGTTAGAAGGCAAGGAGCATTAGCTAATTTATTACATGAGCCACATTTTATAGGGACCAGAATGTCAATATACAAAGATTGAAAAGTTCGTATTGGCAGTAGTCCTCTTAGCAAGGAAGTTAAAACCATATTTCGAGGCATATCAAATTATCATCTTTACTGATTAGCCACTATGACAAGCTTTATAGTGACTAGACTCCTTAGGGAGAATGATGAAGTATGCCCTTGAGCTAAGTGCCTATGGTGTACAATACAAACCCAAAATAGCATTAAAAGCTTAAGTAGTAGCAAAATTTGTTACTTAGTTCACCAAAGAAGAATATAGCATTGAGATGGTTGAGAAGCTAATATGAAACTTATATGTTAATGGCTCTTCCACTAAAGAAGGATGTAGTAAGCCTTATTTTACAAGGGCCCCATAACATGAATGTTAATTATGTATTGAAATTTGCATTTCTAGCTAGCAATAATGAAGTTGAGTACAAAGCCTTGTACGAAGCCCTAATTATTGGACTTAAACTAGCTGAGGAAGTTAGTGGTGAGAAAGTTGAAGTTTTTTTCAATTTGTAGCTAGTTGTGAATCAAGTCAAATGGAGCTATGCAATAAAAGAAAAGGTGATAAGCAAGTACTTATTGATAATACAAATGCTTAAGGAAGAATTTCAATCTTTTTCAATTGAAAAAATACCAAGGACTAGAAACATTGCTATTGACAAACTCTCATAGTTGGCTAGTATAGCACTTTTTAATCTAAATGACAAGCTTTTCATTGAGTATGCCCCTAATAGAAGCCTAGAAACCGTTAGGTAAAGCTACGAGTTGGCTTTTTACCTAAAGGAGAGGTCTTGGATGGATCCAATTATTGACTATTTGAAGGATCGTGTTCTACTTAACAATAAAAAAATAGTTTATAAGTTGATGTATCAAGCTGCATACTATACACTAATTAACGAACAATTATACGAGCATAGCCTTTCCTAACCTCATCTTCGATGCCTTCTACATAAAGACGCTTAATGAATATTGCTTGGCTTACATGGTTATATCTATAGCAACCATGTGAAGGGTTAGACCCTATATATTTGCGTATTGAGACTTAGTTATTATTGGCCAACAATGAAAAAAGATGCAAAATCTGTTATTCGGTAGTGTCTGTAATGCCAAAAACATATGGCATTGAGCTATGTGCCTTCTACTAAGATACGTAGCCTCACTAACCCTTGGCCTTTTAACTAATGAGGATTAGACATACTCATACCATTTCCAAAGTCTATAGCCCAACAATAATTCATCATAGCTATTGTAGATTATTTTACCAAGTGGTTGGAGGACAAAGCAATAGCTAAAATCACTGAATAGAAGGTTGAGGCTTTCATTTTCAATTTCATCATATCCAGGTTTAAGGTTCCATTTATGATAGTTACTGACAATGGACCATAACTTGCAATAATAAGTTCTGAGCATTTTGTGCAAAACATAGCATTCATCTAAATTACATCTCAATTGCTCATCCCCAAACGAATTGATAGTAGAAGCTATTAATAAGACCATCTTGTATAGTTTGAAAAGGAGAGTTGATCAAGCTAAGTGCAAATGGGCTGATGAATTTGCTGAATGTTTTATGGGGTTATTAGACCACCTATAGGACTTCTACTAGTGAAACACTCTTTAGTTTTGTATATGGATCGAAAGCAGTTTTGCCAATTAAGTTGGATCTACCTATTCTTCAATCACAGAATTTTGATATTATGGCAAATCAAGTCGGCCTTATGGCCAATTTAGATACAATTGAGGAGATAAAGGATATTGCAAGTGCTAGATTGTTGCATATCAGCATAAAGTGGCTAGGTGCTACAATTAGAAGGTAAAATACAATGCATTTCGGCATGGAGATTTCATTTACAGAACCTTAGAAGCAATTGGCATACAAGAGAATTAAGGGAAGCTCAATGCAAATTAAGAGGATCATGTTAGGATCTGGGAAGTCATAGGCGGCGGGCCCTATCGACTAGAATGGCGGGATGGAACAATCATACCTCAAGTGTGGAATGCCAAGAACTTGAATCTTTACTTTGAATAGTTTCATTTCAATTGCAATTTCTTCTTATTTTCCCATTCTAAACAATGTAAGGCAATGGCCTACATCTTGCTCTAAGTATGAAATGTTTATTTCAAGTTTACGGATATATCTACTCTCCGTCACTTTTATTCCTGATCAATGCATAACTAACAAATTAATGAAGTTTTAACTATACAGCAAGTGAATTAATACGTAATAAGTTTAAACCTATAACGATTAATGAGCTTAGAATTTATTAACACAATGACATCAAATGTTCCTTAACAAAAAAAGTGCATGCCAAGTAATTAGAGTTAATGAACTCGAAGTTACCTTCAGCAAGCAATCTCGCAACTAAGAAAATACACTAAGTTCACATCTTATGTAGCTAACAAACACTAGATCTATGAAAAGACAAGTATAAAATGCACTAGAAATCAAATGCATTAAAATGTAAAACAATAACTACAACCAAAAGTTTGGCATCCTAACCACAATCCAAAAAAAAATTATGGAAATAAAGTATAACTAATCAATCAACTCCTTAAGAGTCTGAAACATTTTTGCTCTTGGATTGGGTAGAAGTATTGTCTTGATTGGCAAAGCCTAAGACCTTCTTGAAGCTTACTTCTCTATTGACATTGGGGGTCTTGGAGGAGTTAGAGGTCTCTTTATGAACATAGGGGTCTCCTTCAATGATCGTTCCTCATCATTGACAGGAACTTCAACGCTGGCTTATATATTGTCACCCTACCCTTGAACCTTTGTCTCTACTTATTCACTAACTTCTTCATTGCTACTTCTAGCATTATCATCCTCAACATCGACAAAGTTAAGGCACAACAGTTCATAGTCAAGGTGAAATTTAAAAATCCCTTTCCTCACCAATTGGACCCCTTACAAGAACTTCTTTTGGAGTAATCTTTTGTATTGCTGATTGGGAGTTACAATTTCTGTTGCTTCCTCTATGAAGGGCTTCTTTTTTTCCACCTCTTCTAATTCAATAACATGAGTTTAGAGCTGCTTATCTCTAAGTTCTTGATTTGGACTCTTAACTTGTCCTCCTCATCACTCATCAAGGCTAACATCCTTCCTAAACTCTAGCATTCTTCTCGCTTTTTGTGAGGCTCCTCTTTCAGGTCCTTAATCTCTTCGTAGAGCTCCTCATTCTTTATCATAAGGCTCGAGGCTTGATCAACCACTAAGGAATGTGCTAGCTTCTTGATAGAGAGCTCTTCCTATAACTTCCTAGCCTTCATCTTAGCCTTAATCCTCATGCTCTCAACCATGATGATTTGAGCTTTTAAGGAGTTATAAGCATCCTCAACTTTCTTTTCTACAATAAATTAAAAATGCAAAATAAGTTGATTATTTCTCAGCAAAGTAACAAAATTTAGATAATACCTTCTTCATTTCCTTCTCAGCTTCATCTAGAGCTATCAAAACATGGTTGATAATCTACACACAAACAAATCTAGGTTAACAACAAGACATATGGAGCAAATGAAAAAGGTCATGATTATTACTGACATCATACAACTTAATGGTAATATCGCCTTTATTGCAACTGTCTCCTCTTCGCAATCTCTTTATCCCTAAGGAGAATGACTGCCTCCATCAAGGCTAAAGACTTCATCCTATTACCCATAGCAGAATCCGTGTACAAGATATTGTGGCTCTAGCATGGCACAAAGTATTTACCCACTTCACGGATAAGGACAAACTAAGTAGAACTAAAGCCAAGAGCTTTATTTCTTAAAGCTTCTTTTGTCTTCTAGTCCAAACCTTACTCTTCTTATAAAAAGGTTGGTTAGCAAGCTCTTTCCCACTTGTTTTCATTGTACTCAGCTCAACACTTATTTGGTATGGTTAGTTGTCCACCACTTCTTAAAGAATAACCTTAGCACTATTATCACCAGCAATAACTCAGCTAGCCTCTCTCGACACTTCCTCCTGATAATTGTTTATTGTAGAAGGAACCTCCACAAGCTATATGTGATAGAGATCAAAGACTAATCACACACTCTCAAACCCGAGGGCTCACTCAAATGGTCCACCAAGTTGTTCAAGGTGAGTTAAGTATCGAGGAGCAATGCATTCCTTAGTTTGACCTGCTAAGTTAGTTCACTCTCTACACTATCCAAGAAACTGCTAAGGTGATCAGCCAACATATGAAGCTAACCCCTCCACAACACACTAGTCTAAGTACCAAATCAGGATATAGGCAACCCCATAGTGCTAAGGCTAAGCTAATAATTGTTAGGAGCCAACCATCCGAAGTCGACTCAAGAATGAGTTGCCCTTAAGTCCCCCCTCGATCCTATCCTAATTGTCTGAGCTTCCGACCTACCAATGTTGACCTTACCTGACCAAATTTCGTCCCTACTTGGATAATAGTGTCATGTGGCCCCCAAAATTAGCAAGTTGCACTTGTGCTGTCTGTATTGATGTCCATACTGTCCTTTCTGATAAAGGATATTCTTTTGGCACAATTATATTGCTACCACTGTAAATTATTCTCCTTTTTCCTTAGCTAGTAGGGATCCTTTTCTATAATTTTCTATAACTTAGGACATACCCTAATTGGGTAGTATAAATGCTTACATATTGTAATAGCCACAACATCAATATATAGAAAATACACTAAACTTTTACACCCTCTTAAGTTAAGTTTTCTATTGCTTACTCTTAAGCTACTTTTATCCAGCCTATTGACCTTAGACTAGTGTCAAGTGAACCCCAGCCATACTTATACGGCATATTAAGTGTGACCCAAGCGCTTATGAGGCATGGGTGTGTCGTATCCATCATCGGTGCACTAAAACCCCTACTCATCCTTCAACTATCATTTACTTTTCAAGTCATCTTGCGGCTTAGACCCACCCTTTAGTTACACGTGACATTGGGTCTGTATGTTCATCCAGAATCTATATCATCTTGGTATCAGAGCTTAGCTACATTCGAAGCTAGATTCTATTACTATGTTCTTTGAATGGTTTGTTATTGTTCTCATGTGTTAAAAGCTCTATTGTTAACATTGAAGTTTAAAAGTTAAGAGGTACTCTATGCTTTGTTTTCCCCTGTTTCTCGTACACAAAAATAAAGTGTGATTGTTTGTCTATTCACTATATGGTTGTCGTAGTAGTGGGAGTGGTAGTTATTGTTTTGCTATTGTCATTCACAGAAAGAACTTTGAGTGGTGTTTTAAAAACATCAATTTTATGAGTCAAGCAACAATGTCAAATTCAAGTATTTAGGGAACTATGGGAAACTAAGAAAGTGGTACTCAACATGGCTA
The DNA here is from genome assembly GCA_024138015.1 of Lumnitzera littorea. Lineage (NCBI taxonomy): Eukaryota > Viridiplantae > Streptophyta > Magnoliopsida > Myrtales > Combretaceae > Lumnitzera > Lumnitzera littorea. The sequence goes on along the minus strand of JAMXBB010000007.1, from coordinate 40,541,784 downwards.
AAGGCAAAAAGGAAGCTTTACACCTCAGTCGATGGGTAATCGCTCTAATAGGCTTACCAACTTAGTAGCCAGTTTGGTGACTGTTATCCAAGAAGATAGACAATAAGCTGAAAATAACCCTACTAGAGGACATAAGCAACAAGAGCAAGGCAATGGTTAGTTTAGCCAAGTTAATTCCCTAGCTCGACCACCTCAAGCAGAAGGAATGGGTAGGGATACTAGATGAAGGCTAGCAGTTAAAGAAATTGAGAAGGAAGAGGAAGGAAACGACAAAGTAGAAGAGTACTATGAGCTTGAAGAAAGAAATGTACGAGTCCTTAGAGTTGAAGGGTTAAGGATGCGTATTCTAAGTTTTTTTAGGAGTAGTGATGCTGAGGACTACCTAGATTAGGTAGGTGGGATTGAAAAGCAGTTTGAATACTACAACATACCTAATAATGCAAAGTATGTTGGAGTTCACTAGTTATGCTGCCCAATGGTGGAAGAACTTGCAAGCTACTCAAAGAAAGGAAGGAGAACAAGAGATTAGGAGTTAGGATGAAATAAAGAGGGTTATGTAGAGAAGGATTATGTTGAGATATAATTTGTAGGATGCCATCAAAAGACTGCAGGAGTTGAGGTAAGGAGGGTCAAGTGTAGACACTTATGTTAAGGAATTCCAAATGTTAATGATCGGATGTAAAGTCGTGGAGCTAGAGCACTGAACTATATCTTAATTCATTGATGGATTGAAGTATGAGATTGGGGATGTGCTGGAAACCCTGGATATTAGAACACTTGATGACACAATCCGTACCACCCAAAGATTAAAAGGTGCTAAATAGTTATGTTTTGACCACTCGTTAACTAACTTAACAATAACTGATTTGCTCTAAGTAGACCGGTGCGAATAGAACTAAGTAAGGTTACTGAGGTCCAACCTGCTCAGACTACTCAAGTAAAGGACAAGGAACCTCCAAAGAAGTTTGGGAAGGGCTAGAGTTCAAGGAAGAAGATGAGTGAGATGAAGTATTTCTAATGCCAAGGATTTAGACACATGGCCACTTAATGTACAAATAGATAAAAAATGGTGATCTGAAGTAAGGTGCTGACTATTGAGGTTAACAATACTGATGAGGAAGTAGAGGAGCTAAAAGAGGATGGACAAATTGAACTATCCAAAGAGGAGGCTATCTATAGTAGGGAAGGCAACATTATGCCGACCGCTCTAGTGTTAAGACAAACAATGAGTGTCAATCCTATGCTCGAAGACAAATAGAGGGAAAACCTCTTCCATATTGGATGTAAGGTGAATGAGTCTCTATGTGCGTTGATCATTCACAATGGGAGCTACACCAATGCAACCTTTGCCTTTATGGTTCGGTAATTGAAATTGCTGACCAAGGCCTACCTAAAACCTTATAAGCTTTATTGGCTTAGTGATAAGAGAGTCCTATAGGTGAACAAACACATGTCTGTGCCAATCTACATTAGTAAATATCAAGACGAAGTGATCTATGATGTGCTGCCCATAAGTGTGTCCCACATTCTACTTGGATGACTATGGATGTTTCATTAAGCAATGGTATATGATGGAAGGAAGAATACATGTTCTGTAGAGCATGAAGACAAGAGGATGAAATTGAGTCCTATGACTATTGAGCAGGTGAAGGTCATGTAGTCCCCAACTTAACAAACTTTAAAGAAAGAGGATTTGATAATGAACCGAGCCAAACTAAAAAGAGAAATGGAGATCGAATGATTGACTTATCTGTTGGTTTGAAGGTTAATAGAGATGAGGTTTAAGGAGAGGGAGCAATTTGTTAAGGTGAAGACATTACTAGAAGAGTTCACCGATTTGTTCCTAGAAGAGCTACCACAAGTTCTGCCTCCTATCTAAGGAGTCAAACATGCAATTGACTTACAACCAGGAGCTGTACTACCGAACAAGCCTACCTATAGGCTGAATCCTGAACAGGCTGTCAAACTCCAAGATGAGTTGATGAGGAAGGGGTATATGCACGAGTCCCTTAGTCCCTGTACAGTGCTGGCCTTATTAGTGCAAAAGAAAGATAGTTCTTAGAGTATGTGTATAAATAGTTGAGTGATCAATTAAGTCACCCTCAATTATAGGTATCCCATACATAGACTTGATGACAAGCTAGATGAATTAAGTAGAGCAAGAATGTTCTCCAAGATCTACCTCGAATCTAAATACCATTAGATTTGAAAGTACGAAAGTGATGAGTGGAAGACCGCATTCAAAATGTGCCATGGAATATATGAATGGCTTGTAATGCCATTTAGACTATCCAACGTACCAAGTACATTTATGCACATAATGAATCATGTGCTTCAAGACTTATTAGGGAAGTTTGTCTTAGTTTATTTTGACGACATCTTGGTGTATAGTCCCGAAACACCTCTAATAGGAATTAGTCTCTGACTATATCCAAGTCGAGGCTGATCAAGTTTTGTCGAGGACAAACTAGTAATAGAAGACTGAAGAGAAGAAAAGGAGACACCTGGCACCAAGTTTGTCATCTGTAGACAAGATGAGAGACCATACGGCCAACCACTTTAGACCAAAGATCCACTTAGCACGGCACTGAAAGATTAGTGCCAACTAATTCTAGTACTCAACAATTATGGGCCAACCTTTCTAGTGTCTTTCCCAAGCAATGCAAGACTTCAAAGACTCCTCCCTGAACTTAGACATCCAACTGCGAAACCTACCCAGTTCGAATCCTACTCCTTCCAAGACAAGCTGAGTGACTACTTTCCGACTTCTATTAAACACATAGTTTTGTATTTTTGTACATGTTTTCTTTATTTTATTTATAGGCCTAATTCCTTAAGGTTTGAAGCCTTGTACATTATTTACAGTTTTGCCACTAGTGTTTAAGACTTCCTATAAATAGCAACATTTGTAATAACATATTAGACAAAAAATATATGAACAAAGACAATCATATTTTGCAATGAAACATTCCTCTTTCGAGCAAAGTCACACTTGAGCTCTTAGAGCTTGTTTTACTAGATTATTAGGTGTTGATTAAACTCTTTAATCTTTCTCGTGTTCTTATCAATCTTATTCTTAAGATTGTAATGAACCCTTCATTTGAGCGAGTTAGTAAGTCGCATTAACCTCTCATTTGAATCTTGAGTGACATTTAGTGTTCATGAGTCCTATCGAACCCTATTTTGAGCTTAACCTCTAACTATGTTTGTATCTTGGTGCATGATATCTATACGCATACACACTCAAAGCACACCCCCACCTACCCCCCCTCCCCCTACCTCCCCCCTATTCTTACTCTTTATTTCTAGTTCTCTTCCTTTCAAGATCTGCTACTCGCTATACACATCATTTGGTATCAAATCTTTGGAGAGACACGCGTATTAGTGTTCTTTAAAGTTGAATCATGGTTTAGACATCTATTGTTTATCATTCAATAGCATAATGTGTTGTTTATGTTCTAGTAGTTATAATATTGTGCTACAGTTAAGTCTACTAACATTCATTTTAGTAGTTGATTCGAGTGTTTGTCAATAGTGGTAGCTATACAGAGCCGATTAGTGGTTATTTCTGGGTTACTGTAATTGTGTTTTGTTGTTTGTTCAATTTTCTCTAGAAATTTTTATATGAATGAGAATGTTTACGATAGTGTCAATAATAGTAGAGATAGTCCTCATGAAAGTTTGAGGAGACGTGTTGATAACTTGGAATATAAGGTTCAAAATCTTACTGACTTTATCTAAGAACTCACTGGTTTAGTTATAGGCCGTAGACGTATTGGCCAAGAAGAAAGAAGGGAACGAACACCTACCAGTAGAAGTGCTTCTAATGAACTTGACAACAATGAGCGACAGCTAAGAAGAGTTATCGAGCCGAGAAGAAGAGAAAACCAACTTATGCCAAGAAGAAGAAATGAAAGGAGTGTTGACTCCAAAGCAAATTAAGAAGCCTGGAAAAGAGAGCTGAGTTCGAGAAGGGATATGGTCAAGTAGAGCTCCAATAGAAGTGGCTGATTCGAGGTGAACCGACCAATTCAAAATAAGGGATGAACCCCAAGCACCTAGTCAAGGACTTGATAATATTAAGCTTAAACTGTCGACCTGAAGAATTTCTTGACTGGGTTCCCCAAGTCAAGAAGTTGTTCGAGTGCTACGAATGTGATGATCGAGCAGAGTTTAAGCTGGCTTCATTATCCTTTGTTGAATATGCAAGCCTTTAGCGAGATAAGTTGGTTGCCAAGTGAGATCTCAAAGGAGAAAAGCCAATCAAAACTTATAGGCTTATAAAGCGATTAATGAATCAGCGCTTCGTACCAACTTACTTTAAGCAAGAGATGCTCCATGCCTTTCAACACCTCAGGTAAGGTCGAAACACTATTGAAGAGTACTTATAGCAGTATGAGACCTTGATGATGAGATGTGAGATTACCAAGCCATAGAATCACACCATTACTAGGTTCTTAAGTAGACTCTAAGATGACATTACAGACATAATTGAATTGTAGCTGTTCAACTCTTTGGACAAATTGATCAATTTAGCATTAAGGGTGGAGAGATAGAGGAAAAGAAGGCATCAAAAGCCGACTAGCCAACCTCAACAAGGTAACCTTGAGCTTAAGAGGTGTGCCGAGAAAAAGGGCTAAAGTAGAACTTGGAGGAAAGAGAGCCTAGCCGACCAATTCATGTCGAGAAAGAAAAGGCATTCGGTAGCAAGGCTCGAGAAGTAAAGTGCTTCAAATGCTTAGGCTACAGACATATTGCGTCCTAGTGCACAAATAAGAGGGTCATGGTCTTGAAAGGTGAAGGACCGAATGCTCAAGTAGAGTGTTAGAGTGACAAGAGTTCGGAAGACAAGTTGATATGTCTATGTCAAAAATCTGGATGAACTTTTAGCCATGGCAACACGAGCCGACCTAAAGGCAAACCCTAGATAAAGGGAAAATTTATTTCATATTTGATGTTTAGTGAATAGGAAGACCTGTTCCCTAGTTGTTGATGGAGGAAGTTGCACCAATGTCATCTTTGCTGAGTTAATGGAGAAGATGAAATTGCCAATCTACTCACATCCCTAACCTTATGGATTGAAGTGGTTTAACGACAAAGGTATGATCCGTGTGCATAAAAGAGCAAAGATAGCATTCAAGGCAAGCCAATATGAGGATGAGATTGAATTTGATGTGGTCCTTATGAATGCTACACATTTACTTATTGGTCGACTATGAGAGTATGATCAAAAAGTGATCCATGATGGCTTCCTCAACACTTATACTGTTTGGAAGGATGGGAAGAGCTATTGCTTAACCCCTATGAGTGTTGAAGGAATCTAGAGACACTCGACACCCATGGTGAAACAAAAAAGGAAGAGAAGTTTGTTCAACATTCTGGCCTGTACCCAATGTTTAATGTCAAGGTTGACTTCTTTTTAGACCTATGGTAATAATAGGAATTAGCCTCCAACTATATCCAAGTCGAGGCTAATTAAGTTTTGTCGAGGACAAACTAATGATAGAAGACCGACGAGAAGAAAAGGAGACACTCGGTACCACATCTATTGTCCGCCGAAAGGATATGAGACCACATGGCTAACCACTCTAGACTAAAGAACCACTCGACACGGCATTGAGACACTAGTGCTGACTAATTCTAGTACTTGATGATTATAGGCCAACCTTTTTGGTGTCTCGCCCATGTAATGTGAGACTTCAAAGACTCCTCCCCGGACTTAGACATCCAACTGCCAGCCTCGCCCAGTTCGGATCCTACTCTTCCAAGACAGGCCGAGTAATTACATGTCGAATTCTATTAAACACACAATTTTGTATTTTTGTACATGTTTTCTTTATTTTATTTATGGACCCAATTCCTTAGGGTTTAAGGCGTTGTACATTATTTATAGTTTTGCCACTAGGATTTAAGACTCGATATAAATAGCAACATTTGTAATAACATATCAGATAGAAAATATACGAATGAAGACAATCATATTTTATATTGAAACTTTCCTCTTTTAAGCAAGGTCACATTTGAACCCTTAGAGCTTGTTTTGTCGAATTATTAAGTGTTGATTAGACTCTTTAATCTTTCCCAAGTTCTTATCAATCTTATTCTTAAGATTGTGGTGAACCTTTCACTTGGGCGAGTTAGTAAGTCACATCTAACCTCTCATTTGAATCTCGAGTGATATTTAGTATTTGTGAATCGTATCAAAGCCTATTTTGAGCTCAACCTCTAACTGTGTTTGTGTCTTGGTGCATGATATCCATATACATTTACACTCAAACCCCCTCCCCCCTATTCTCACTCTCTATTTCCCATTCTCACTTAAACCCAGATTGCATCATCTTCCTTCCAAGATCTACTGCCCGCTATGCACATTAATCTCTAAAGCGTCTTTGCAAAACTCTGAGCTGAATAGCTCTATAACAATCCATAGAAGTACAACTTTTGTCGATCTGAGGTGATATTCTTGGGATTCATTGTAAGTAGTGGTGGCATACGAGTTGATGAAGAGAAGATTAGAGTAATCACTAAATGGCTTGTATCGACCGCTTTGGCTGACATGAGAAATTTCCACAGCTTGACATCATTTTATTGTAGATTTATGAAGAATTTTAGTATGATTGTGGACTTACTCACTAAACTCTCAAAGAAGAATATTGAATTCCGATAGGGAGGGAAGTAGTAGAGGAGTTTTTTGGAAGTGAAGCATAGGCTTACTACAACCCCTGTCTTAGCTTTGCTGAGCTTTGACAAAGTGTTTGAAGTAGAGTGTGATGTAGCTAAACTAGGCATAGGTGCCTGTAAGAAGGCTGACTTATTGCTTACTTTAGTGAGAAACTTCAAAGAACTACACTCAACTATTCTGTCTATGATAAGGAGTTCTACTCCTTAATTTGAGCCCTAACGGTATGGCAACACTATTTACTACGCAAGGAATTTGTGATCTACATCGATCATGAATCCTTGAGATATTTGAAGAGCCAACCTAAGTTATCCTAAAGACAAGCCAAATGGGTTAAGTTCATAAAGGGATTTTCCTATGTTGTTAAATATAAGAACGAGAAGAACAATATAATAACTTATGCCCTATCAAGACGATATACCTTCCCGATCGTACTATAAATAAGGCTACTTGGTTTTTCAATAATAAAGAATTTATATGTTGAGTATCTACACTTTAGTCCCATCTATGCTCGGTATGAGGAAGTACAAACACTAGATGACTATTACAAGGAAGATGGATACTTGTTCAAGAAGAGAAAGGGTATGTGTCCTGACTTGTTCCACAAGAGAATTACTTATGCGTGAAGTACATGGAAGAGGATTGTCATGACACTTTGGCCAGCGCTAAACTCATGAGATAATATCCTCAAGATTCTTTTGGTCGAGAATGATGAGAGATGTGTAATCTATGTTAGAAAAGTATGCAACCTACCGAAAGGTAAAGAGCCAACCTGAGCAAAGACCTTATCTACCCTTGCTACTCCTAACCAAACCGTCGTTCAAGTATAGACTTCATGTTAAGATTGTCGAGGACTTCCTGAGGGAATGACTCCATCATGATGGTTACGGATCGATTTAGCAAGATGGCACATTTCATGCCATATTCCAAAACTAATGATGCTTTGGCTATCTTTTTTCTCTTCTTATAGGAAGTAATCAAACTTCACAGAGTGCCCAAAACCATTGTTTCAGATTAAGACCCAAAGTTCATGAGCCACTTTTGGAGGACGCTATGGAGGTGAATGGGAACCAAGCTATTGTATAGCACGTCCTGATGTGTATCGTGGGCAATAGATCTCGGAAGGAAGAAGATGCAATCTTGGTTAGAGTGAGAATGGAAAACAGAGAATGAGAACAGGGGGTTTTGAGTATGAATGTATATGGATATTACACACCAAGACACAAACACATGTCGAGCCTTATTTCGGTTTTCCTCAATTTAACCTATATCAAGCTTAACCCACTTAATATAAATTACTCAACATTAAATTAAGGAAATATTTTTCTAAAAAAATTTTAAATATTAGATTCGCCAACCAGTTAAACTAGAAAAAAAAAATGAAATTAGGGTTTGGCTACTATTCCATAGATTTTCTAAGAAAATAATTTTTATAGAATGAAATAAAAAAAAAAACCAGGTTTGAGGGCTAACCTATTAAGATTAAGTCACTATGTAAAAGCTGTAAAAATTTGATGGGCTTTATTATTATAATTTTCTAGAAATATTAAAATATATACAAATATGCAAAATATAAATAAAATGATTTTTTCATTACGAATTTTTTTAAGAAAAGAAAAAAAAAATTTATATGGTTGCCCCAAAAGTACCTACGTACCCATTAGTCAGAGTCAAACCAACATAGTTCTTTTTTATAAAATATTTAGTGGGTATATTCTTTTCGTTTTGAAAATCGAGCTAGATTTACGTTATTTTACCATTTATTTATTTTAAAAAAACCTAAGAAATCTAATTTCACGAATTAAAGAAAACCCTAACTAACTAAATCTTTTTGAAAATCCCCTATTAAGATTATTTATTTATTTACTTACAAAATCACTATATTTCAAAAGATATCTTTTTTAAATCCTACATACAAGATCTACAAATATATAATCTAGATACGTATCTTCATGCGTATCTTCATGCATATCTTTTCTATATCTCAATTGCAAAATATATTAAGATACGTATCTTTTCTAAATCTTAAATGCAAAATATGTATCTTCTTTAAAGATATGGATCTCATGTACATGCTTATTTAAAAAAAAAAAGATACAGTTTTACTAAAAAATGTAATTAAGCTAAATTTATTAGGAAATTGAGATTGCCTAAAAAACATGCAATATGAAAATAATAAAAAAACTTACACAAAAAAAAAAATAGTAAAAACAATTGAACTATCTAATAAAATAAATAAATAAAATAAAATAAAACAATTTTTACCAAACTAAGTCATACATGATTGTGCGCTTGTGATCGTGTGTAGCATGTATATAGTCTTCACGTGGTGTGCACCATGTAGTAGAATGTGGATCTGGTGTTGAAGTGACTTATGCGATCAATGCATGTAGTAAGGACTAAGCTTTTGTATAGCTGCACTATGGGGTTAGGGGAGGTTATTGAATTATAGGTATGGAGCTATCTTGTGTTCTATACTTAAATTAGTCTAGGGAATCAACATATATGCGAGTGTCAGGTAGTAAGGAGTCGCATTGTGAATCATGTGTAGGGTTGGCGTTAGTTAAGTGCTAGGTTAGATGTTGTGTTTGTCGGTATAGGACTGGTGTTGGTCAATATTTGTAGAAGGGCGAGTCAGCGTGATTAGGAGGTACATTGGAAGCTTGGGTCAGCGTGAATGTTTGTGTGATCGGTAGAGGGGTGTATCATTGACCGAGTGAGTGATTAGTGCCTCAGGTGATGGAACATAATAGGGGCTTCAATGTGTGGTGTGGATTTGTTGGTAGGGGCTTCAGTTTGTGGCGTAGATTTGTTGGTTGATATCGTTAGGGCATGGAATTGAGGATAGTGCAAGTGGACATGCATGGAGATTAGATTGTGTAAATTGTGTCAGCCAGGGGCAGCGGTCAAGGTGAAGAGTTAGCATTAGGCAGCTATGTAGGTCTTCAGTCAAGGGCTAATGTGGGCGTAAGGGGGCTGCTATGTTATGCTATTATAGGCGTAATGGGGCTATGATTCTACGTATGAGTTGCTTAGACGATGTGTGTTTATGGAGGTGTTGTAAAGTGTAGACGAATTGTTGAAGGTGGTATGATTCGAGTGAAGTAATCGTGTTGTAGGATAGTGTTTTTGTGACTGGGGGTTGTGAAATGGAAAAACTGTCCTCAAGTCCATTGTTGAAGTTCTATTTATAACACCAAAATCGAATCTTTCATATCATTTCAATTATAGATTTGATCGAAAGATACGATGAAGATTCTTCAGAGATTTGACCTAGCTTTTGGAAACCATTATTAATTTGGGCTTTCTATTTTCTAGGCCCGATTCAATCAAATTTAGTTTAGCCTAATAATCCATTTAATAAATCTTAAGTGTTTCAAATTCATCCTAAAGAAATTAGACTATCTATGACAATATTTACTCAAAAATTGCACAACAAAAGTAAGAACATATTAGTTTACTCCTTTTTCTCCAAATTGATAACCTTAACGTCCTGACAGCCCTAATATGGGGTAGTTCTTGGCAGGGTTAATTTTAAGAAAAATTCCCTAAAAAGCTCAAATGGGTTTGCAAGGGATAACTGTAATTAGGAATAGTGAAATGAATGCTTAATATCATTTTGATACGTATACCAAGTTCAAGACAGACCTCCTTTAAGGAATGAGCCCAATACTCACCTTGATGACACTCCTCTCTCATGTGTGTTTAAGGTTAGTGTTTAAGACATCAATTGCCTCTTTTCATCCTAAACCTTTCAAGTAGTGTTTTACATCCCCTTAAGTAGAAAATTTTAAGTTTCAAGTTCAAATTTATCTATTTTCACTTGCCCTAAGTCATGCATGAAGTATTTCATTAACAAACGGTCAATGATATGCCCTTGTCGAGCTTACTTCATAGCATACCAAAAAAAAAAAATGCACATGAAAACTGCTTTATTCAATAACTTATATCCATTACAAGTTCCAAAACAAAAGGTTATGTAGAAACTAAAACTCTGTTAATAGTCAGTTTTCGCTCAACGTACACTCATCGTTTCATCAATTAAGAAGCCAGCTAATCAAATCTCTTGGCATTCCTACTCATTAGACACTCGGTAATTATGCCAAGTAGAAGAAACACTCCAGGTTTGAATTTAAATCTATAGTGCGAATAGTTATCATAAGTACGGTTATATTTTACAACCACTTGCTATCCCAACATATTAGGGGAGATGTTAAGTCAAGAGTGCTCTACGTGTCTTAACAGTTACTTCGGCAACTACCTTAGACACAATAACCATATATAAATACCGGAAAGAAACTTGGTAAGATCTCTCAAATACTTCTTATTCTCATACTTGCTATACTAAATCACCATTCTAACTTAGGCATCGGAGTGGCTGTACCGAAATGGCCCCAGTACCAAGTATTTTTACTCATTTTTGCAAGACTATTTCCTGACCCCCAAAATTCACCAACAACATTTGGCGTCATCTGTTTTTCTCTAAACACAACTACATGGCTAGAACTAAGATGATATGAAGTACAAGCACTACAACTTCCTCCCAACAATGTGATGGAGGAAGTCAGCCTACTAATGAACAACGATTGGCTCGATTCAAGTAGCTCTACCTTGATTTAGCCAATGAAAATTCTAAGCTATACAAAAAACACAAACAAATCCTTAACCTTCTTCATAAAAGTTTTCACCTGAATCAAGAAAAAGAACGTGGTGATGATGATGCCAACAGTACCAATGATTCCATTTATTCACCTGAATTGCCAAAAAAGCAAGCCAAGGTTCCAGCATGACACACAGCTCCTGCTTTCAAAAAGATTGATAAGGGCGAGCAACCGCACTACGTGTATCATATGGGACCCTCGCATGTCAACACACCCGTTTTAGTGAGCAAACAGTTCTAAATCAAGAATAGTCCTTTTGTCCCAAAGATTTTGGAGGAAGTAATACCTTGGCATATCAAGCTACCTCAATTTGAAACATATGATAAGATGAAGGACCTTAAAGACCACTTAGAGTACTATCGAACACTAGCTAAGTTGCATGGTTGAAGCGTCGTGGTAGCTTATCAAGCTTTTCCCTCAGCCTTAAGGAATGCAGCCAGCACATGGTTCAAACACCTCAAACTAAATACCATATCATGTTTTGATGAACTAGCAAATGTGTTCCTTCAACACTTCCTTACTAGTAAGTTTCCTGTTAAGGACTCTTCAATCCTGAACACCATCAAACAAAAGTTTGATGAATCAATTGGGGATTATTTGGCCAAATTAATGGCCGAGATAGTCTAAATCCTAGAACTAGATACGAGTGTGGCCTTCAATGTCGTAATTGACAGAGTTAAGCCTCATGGAGACTTTTTTAAGTCTCTCGTAAAGAACAAGCTGAAAACTTTCGCTAAGTTTAAGGCTAAAGCCACCTCATACATTCGATAGGAAGATAACATAAAGGCACAACAAGAAGTTGATCAAAGCAGAGGAGATGGAAAGAATAAAAAATGAAAAAATGCCAAGGATAGACTTGGCACTGACAACGACAATGGTTCAGACGTCGAGAGGAAGAGACTAAGGATCTCGACATTCTCATCTCACATGCCGGTTAATTGTCCAATCTCGGATATTTTGATGGAGGTCCATAGGGAGAGAAGTGTTCTCCAATGGCTAGAAAGAATGCGAGGAAATCCTTCAAGAAGAAATTCGAACAAATACAGTGACTTCTACGATAACAAGGGTTACAATACGGATGAGTACATTCAACTTAAGAATGCAATTAAAGATGCAATACAATGCGGGCACCTGCGCAAATTTTTGGCACATGATGCCAAGAGAATTAAAAGACTGTCTCAAAGGAGAAGAGAGGAACACAAGGATGACACTTGGCCAGCAATGGCTATGAGAGATGCAAGGGATGTTAATCCTAATAAAGCACCCAACGATGCAATTAATATAATTGTTGGTGGACCTAGTATAGGCAATCAAGTTCTTTAAACTCAATTAACACTAGGAATTACATTTGCAATATTCATAGAAAGAAAGTCAAAATTGATAATACAATATCTTTCGGGGAAGAGGATTTTGAGGGCATACAAAGGCCGTACGACAATGCACTTATCATCAATGCGAGAGTCGCTAATTTTGAAGTCAAGAAGATTCTTATTGATACAGGAAGTTTAACCGATATCATTTTTCAGCATGCTTTCGATCAAATGAGTCCTAAGATCAAAGCGCAACTATGATCTTACAAGTATGACCTCTATGCCTTCAATAATCAACCCATCCAAGTTGCTAGAGTTATCTCTTTGCTGATACATATCGGCGATGACAAGCATATTATTAAGGACAAAGTGGATTTTCTTGTCGTTAAATGTTAGTCCCCTTACAACATGATAATGAGATGACCATGCCAACATTTATTGGCATCATCCCTTCAACGACACATCTAAAAGCCAAGTTTTCCACTCCTATAGGAGTCAATGTATGTAGAAGGGATCAGAAATTGGTACACTCTTTATATATAAGGGCTTAGGTTAAGACCTACCTAGAAAGCAAGTCAATTGGCATAGAGAATGCCATGAATGATACAGAGGAAATTCCTTTGGGAAACGATCCCGAGAAGATGATAAGGATAGGAAAACATATGTCAGCTGATGTCCAATAAAGTCTGATTGACTTCCTACAAGCCAATGCTGATGTGTTTGCATGGTTGCCATCGAACATGCTTAGTATTCCGACAAACATTATAGTACTCAAGCTCCAGATTGACCCAAATGTAAAAGTGGTCCAATTAAAAAAGAGACATTTTGAACTAGAGAGACAAGCGGCAATAGAAGAGAAAGTCTAGAAATTGTTGACGGTAGGATTCATCTAGGAAGAGCCTTATCCGACATAGTTAGCAAATTGTATGCTAGTTAAGAAGTCTAACGACAAATAGCGAATGTGCATAAACTTCACAGATCTCAATAAGGCCTATCTCAAGGACTGTTTCCTACTACCAAAAATCGATTAGATGGTAGATGCAACAATAGGACATGCATTGCTTTCTTTTATGGACGCTTTCTCTAGTTACAATCAAATTAGGATGGATAAAGGCAATGAATTCTATACATCTTTCATTACCAATTTTGGAATGTACTGTTATACGGTGATGCCCTTCAAGCTAAAGAACACTAGTGCCACATACTAGAGATTAGTAATAAAGATGTTCAAATCTCAAATCCCTAAGAATGTTGAAGTATATGTAGATGACATGATTATGAAGAGCATGAAGGAAGATCATCATCTCGTTGATCTAGATGAGACGTTTGCCACATTGAAGAGATATAACATGAAACTTAACCCACAGAAATGCATTTTTGGCACAACGTTAGGAAAATTTCTCGAGTATATGGTCACACGATATGGCATCATGGCCAATCCACGAAAGATTGAAGCAATAAAGAATATGAACTCACCTTGCACGGTCAAGGAGGTGCAAGAACTCATCAAGCGAATTTCCACTCTCAATATATTTTTATTGAGAAGTGCGAATAGATGTGCAAAATTTTTCAAAATTTTAAAGAATCCAAAGGAATTCAACTGGAGTGATGATTGTGAAAGAGCTTAAAGAATTTCTTGCGTTGCCTCCAATACTCTTGACACCCATTCCTGGAGAAAATTTATACCTATATCTGTCAGTCAGCTACCGAGCACTTTCCTCTATGTTGGTCCAAATTGATGGGAAAGATCATTGACTCATTTATTACATGAGTCATGTTCTGCAAGGGCTAGAGCTTCGGTACATAAAGATGGAAAAATTTGTATTGGTAATGGTTCTCTTAGCAAGAAAATTGAAGTTGTACTTTGAAGCTCACCAGATTATTATCCTCACCGATCAACCTTTGCGGCAAGCATTGCAGAGACCTAATTCTTTGGGGAGGATGATGAAATATGCCTTGGAGCTTAGTGCCCATAGTATACAATATAAACCCAAAACAACACTAAGGGCCTAAGTACTGGTGGATTTTCTGGTTGAATTCATAGGGGACAAAGACTGTGTAGAGATTGCTGAGAAACCTATCTGGTTCTTTAACACGAGAAGGGAGTAGTACAGGCTTGGTTCTCCATAGCCCTCATAATGTCAAAGTTCATTACGCTCTAAAATTTGGATTCTTAGCCAGTAACAATGAAGTAGAGTACAAGGCTCTAATTACCGGATTCAAACTAGCTAAAGAAATAGGTGCCGAAAAACTTGAAGTGTTCTCTAATTCCCAGTTAGTGGTAAATCAGGTCACTGGAAGTCATTCGACAAGAAAAGAAGAGATGAGCAAGTACCTATTAGTGGTACAAACGCTTATACAAGAATTCTTATCTTTCTCGATTAACAAAATTCTGAGAAGTAAGAATATTGCTACTGATAAGCTATCGAACTTGGCTAGTATGGCATTCCGTGAGTTGAACGAGAAACTTTTCATCGAATTTCTCCCACAAAAAAGCTTGTCTAATCTCTCGCAAAGCTGTGAGTTAGCTCCCTACCCAAAAGAAGAATCATAAATGGATCCCTTAGTGAATTATCTAAAAGAATGTTCTATCCCCGACAACAAAAAGGAGGTGTGAAGATTGACTTACCAAATTGGAACGACATGCTGATTGATGGTTAGCTATACAAGCGTGGCATATCCCAACCCTA
Organism: Lumnitzera littorea; assembly: GCA_024138015.1. Lineage (NCBI taxonomy): Eukaryota > Viridiplantae > Streptophyta > Magnoliopsida > Myrtales > Combretaceae > Lumnitzera > Lumnitzera littorea. The sequence continues at coordinate 40,526,444 of JAMXBB010000007.1, read as the reverse complement.
CCTTCGATGCCTTTCCCCAAGGGATGCCCAGAGGGTATTATTTGAACTTCATGGTAACATATGCAGCAATCATGTAAAGGCACAAATACTACATATTAGAGCACTGCGACTCGACTATTATTGGCCGACTATGAAAGATGATGTGAAGGATGTTGTCTAATAGTGTCCTTAATGCCAGAAGCACGAGTTGCCAAGTAAAGCACCTACAAGTGAATTATGTAGCCTAACCAGTCCATAGCCTTTCGCCTAGTGGGGGCTAGATATTCTCAAACCCTTTCCTAAGTCTACCACCTAGCGACAATTCATCATTGTCGTCGTAGACTACTTTAACAAGTGGGCAGAGGCTAAGGCTGTGGCAAAGATCACTGAGCAGAAAGTAGAAGTTTTCATCTTCAACTCCATCATATCTAGATTTGGAGTTCCCTACATAATAATTACAAATAACGGCTTGCAATTTGATAACAACAAGTGTCGAACATTTTGCCAAAAGCATGGCATTCGGCTAAACTATACATCCGTGGCACACCCTTAGACAAATGGACAAGTCAAAGCCATAAACAAGATCATACTGCATAGCTTGAAGTGAAAAGTAGATCAAGTCAAGGGGAAGTGGGCCAACGAACTACTAAACGTCCTATAGGGATATAGAACCACTCACAAAACCTCAACAAGAGAGACACCATTTAAGTTAGCCTGTGGCGCTAAAGCGATGCTGCTAATTGAGTAGGACTTGCCTAATCTTCATACACATAATTTTGACGTTATGCTTAATCAAGTCGGATTGACAACGAATCTAGACACTATTAAGGAAATCTGAGACATCGCAAAAGCTAAGGTTATGGCTTACCAACATAAAGCAATAAGATACTACAATTAGAAAGTAAAGCACAAGGTTTTCTAAACCGAAGATTTGGTTTGCCATAAGATGGAAGTGCTAGGTGCACGAGCAAATCAGGGATAGCTTGGCACGAATTGGGAAGATCCTATTAGGATCTGAGAAGTCGTTGGCAAGGGAGCCTATCGACTAAAAAGGTTAAATGGATCCATCATCCGACGAGCTTAGAACGTTGAGAATCTAAAATTTTATTTCAATTAATGTTAGATGATATCTGCCTTCACTCATCTGGTGGTAGCCAACGTACTTGTAAGATGTATTTATGACAGTTATATATTTGATTTCTTTGTGATTTGGTTATAATTGCCGAATGAACAAGTTCTATGCTACACAACAAATGAACTGATCTAAGTTCTAGCCTAACGCAGTAGAAGAACTATACAAATTAACTATACGGCCGAGTAATGCAGCTAGTCCACACCTCAAATGGTTAACGGATGGTATAATAATGGGTGTGTGAAATAAAACTTGATATGGAACAATAGGCATATGAAATAAAACATGCCATGGAATAATAGGTGTGTGAAATAAAATATGCCGAGAAAAATTATGAAGTGAAATAAAGCATTTCAATGATTGAGAGCGTAAAGCAACATGCATAAACCAAACAAACCGTGAAAACTCAGTTATGCAAAATTCACATACACTTAGCATTGCCTTGATTATATTCTAGTGATTAATTATAGGAGAATGCAATATGCCAATACAGTAAGTCCTACGGCCTATTCTTAAATTCAGCAAAAGCGATTCTCAAATCTTTTGCTAAGGCTTCCTCGATAGCTAGTTTCTCAGAGGGGACAACTTCCTCAACTTGAGCTTCATTATCACTTTGATCTATACTCTCGGCACCCGTCTCATCGCCTTCATCTTCGTTGGCACTACTAACTTTATCGTTGACATCAGCAAAGTTGAGACACGAGAGATCATAATCGATATGAAGCTTCAAGACCTCTTCCCTTGCTGCTTGAACCCCCTCCAACAACTTATTGCGTAGAAGCCTCTCATATTGCCAACTTAGCGTGACTATATCGAAAGCCTCTTCAATTGAAGGTCCCTTCTTCATAACCTCCTACAATTCAACCATACAGTTCTGTAAGTTCAAGTTGTTTGTCTCCAACTCCTTCATCTACTTCTTAAGCTTATCTTCATCATCGCTCATCATGCAAATAGTCCAACCCAAGCCTTAGAACTTTTCTCTTTTCTTCTATGGTTCCTCCTTTAGGCTTTCAGAGCAACAAGATCTTGTGCCAATTTCTCAGCAACAAGTTCCTCCTTAAGCTCTCTTGCCTCCATCTCAACCTTAATCCTCGCATTCTTGACCGCAGCAGTTTAGGCCTTTGATGCATTGTATGCATCTTCAACTTTCTGCAACAAATTCAATTATTATAATTAAGAACGATTGGATATTACACGGATATAGTAGAGGATATTACCTTCTTTGCCTCTCTATCAACCTTGTCCAAAGCTATAAGGATGTGGCTACTTATCTAGGAAAATAAATTATTTTAATTATCCGAAGGAGTTGGAGAAAGAAAATGCTTATGGATACTCACATCATACAATTTAGCCACAACATGGGCCTTATTACAACCGCTAACCTTGTCGACATCCTTCTTGGTAATATCTTTATCTTTCGGAAGAATGACTCTTTCAATTAAAGCCAAAGATTTCGACCTATCTCCCAAGCTCGAGTCAGTGTCCAAAATCTGATGGCTCCAACAAGGGATAAAGTACTCGCTGACCTCTTTATTTGGCACAAATTTGACGCTATTGATGCTAAAAGCTTTAATACGCATTGCCTACTTCACCTGTTCATCTAACCCCTTAGATTTCTTGATAGGCGGCTGGCCGACAAGTTCCTTCCCTAATCTTTTTTCACCACTTGGAGCCACCGCAATCACTTATGATGAGCCTTCCGTGGCAATTGCATTTTCATCCTACTCATTGAGGTATGTCTCTCGACACTCACTATACCTTAGCTCGATGGTAGTTTGAATAATCACAACTGAAGGCTCCTTAGAACAAACCTTGGTCAGTTATATATTCTCATTCCCCTTCACTCTCTTGGTAGGACGAGAGATCTACACAACTGCATACTTTGTTGCAGCCTCCTTTGGTGGTCTCTTTGCGATAGCAGGCTGTGTGGTAGTTGTAGACGTGGTCCCCCTCTTATCAATCTTGAACTTCTTAGCCTTAGCTTAAGTAAGTAGCTTTGCAGGATCCACCTCTTTAACACCCATATCTATAAGACAAGTAAATCAATTAATATAAACAGGGAAAAAATATAAACTTACATTTTCTGTGCCGAGCAAAGCTCAAAGGTCACTAATTTCTCCTAAAGTCTCAAGAACGGCTTTCCTCATGGCTATACTTGGTACGGTGGCAACACATCAGCATACCTTCTTTTTCAGAAAATATTGGTTCACTATTTTCATAACGTTGTATAATTCTCTTGATGTCCCAAAAGAACATTTTGTTTCTCCTTCTCTCTTGAATCTTCTTCGCTGCTACTGCATCATTCGGCATTAAATCTACATCCTTTATATGTATTGACTCAGTCCAGTGGGTTTAGAAGTCTAAGTCCTTATCAGACACTATTGACACAAACTTATCATGCCACTTATGAATCTTGGATTCTAACCCATCCATGAACTTACAACCATACCTTATAGCAGCAAAGTACCACCCATCAAGCTGCTTATGGATGGTGAAGAAAAATCTAAACAACTGAGGCATAGCCTTAACCTCAACCTCTTCACATACTATCTCAAAAGCCGCTAGAAGCCGATATGTGTTAGGCGAGAACATACTCGACGCGACTCTGAAGTAGTTGAAGAAGCCCCGAACAAAAGCTGAGAAAGTAAACTATAGCCTAAAATCCAGATACTTCAAGTATATATGGAACTTGCGCTCCCGTATAAAGCATACTCTCTCCCCATCTCTCAGCCTCCTTAAGTTCCATGTTCTAAGAAGATCTCGCCAGTACTGATTGTACTTTAGGACAAGAACTCTGTTGACAAAACTAACGGTTCCATCAGGAGAAATATGAAAGTAGGCTATTGTGTTATATAGATACCTTACTGACGACCTCCCTTCCTTATCCTCAAGATAATTATCTACAGGAAGCTCGTTAATCCGAGCAAGTTTATCCCACCTTGCCTCCATTGTATTGACCGAACCGCCCAAAGAACACACCGCCTCACTCCTATTTTTGGGGGTGGGGAAGAGTGGCTTCAGTTTCCATTGCCTTAGAATTGGACAAACAAGTCAACAAGCAACTTTGCGAATCATACCTAAATGGTTGTATGAAATGAAATGACAAAAGTCAAAGAGTGAGATTTTGAAGATTTGAAAACGAACGAAAATTTTAAGTGCAACTAAAGGAGTAAAACCTGATTGTGAACAGTGCCTTGTATATGGACGATCCGTTCCCATAACTGCAAATTTGCTTTTGAAAGTATTAATGTACTGATGTGATATTCCTATGGATTGTTGATGCATGTCTCATGTCAGAAATCTAACGGCTAAAAACTTTTTAACAGTTATTAAGCCTGCAACAAAATGATAACCTAAGTGATAGATGTCGTACTTACAGCTTTTTGGTTTCCTGAACAAGTGAGAGATTTGAAATGGCGACATTTCAACTCGGATATGATCCTCCTACTTCCCATGTTACCTGGCATAAATTCAAAGACCCCCCAACTCAGCCTTTGCCGTAATATATATATACATAACTCCCTTTATTGTCTATTCGAACACGAAACTTAGGGGGCAAATGTTGATAGTCGTTTTTTGCTCAACTTACACTAGTCGTTTCATCGACTGAGAAGCCGGGTAATTGAATCTCTTGGCATTCCTACTCATTAGACACTCGACAATTTTGCCAAGTAAAAGAAACGCTCCTAGTTTGAATTCAAATCTATAGTACGAACAATTATCGTAAGCACGGTTATATTTTACAACCGCTTGCTATCCTTACATATCAGGAGAGATGTCAAGTCAAGAGCGCTCCACATGTCTTAACAGCTATCTCGACAACTACCTAAACACACCAACTGTCTACAAATACCAGAAAGAAACTTAGTAAGATCTCTCGAACACTTCTCATTCTCATACTTACTATACTAAATCACTATTCTAACTTAGGCATCGGAGTGGTCGCACCGGATAAGCCCCGGTACCAAGTATTTTTACTCTCTTTTGCAAGACTATTTCCTAACCTCCAAAATTCACCAACAACAAACTCTTTTCTAATTCTTGCCCCTATTTCTATCACTTCTTTAAACTTGGCTCATTTAGTTGAATTGATCTCTTGGAGATATACCCAACTACTTCAAATGATGAGTTACCTTATCAAATGATAGTAGTAAACCTTCAATACTTGATGTTGGAGGTTGTCTGTTTGATGCCCTTAGGTTAAGGATACCACTACCCGTAGACCCATCTGTCTTTAGAAAATTTAGTTGGATAACCATGGTATCAATCAAATCTTGCACCTTATGCTTTAGTTTCCAACAGTCTTCTACAATATGCCCCACCTAGCCTACATGATATTCATACCATTTATTAGGCTCATAATCTCTTAGCTTGTATTTCCTTATTGGGTTTTCACATGCCAGTAGTCCTACATCTCTCAATTGCTTGAACACTTAGGTTATTGGAATGTTAAACTGTATAAGTCACCTCCTCTTGTTATAGATGAGCTTATCTTGATTATGGGCTTTCCCTATTGGCACATTCATTCCTGACTTCTCTTTTGTTGAATCATCTTGATGCTTAGGTTGTGACTTGCTATTTGTACCAAGATCTAAGTTTTCGAGCAACTTGAGCACATAACCTATTACCATTTCTATACCCTTGAGTATTTCTTCTAACATCACCAACTTTTCTTTTAAGGCTATAACCTTTTCTTCCAAGCCTTGGCAATAACATGCCCCTTAAACTTGACCATTCAAATCTGTCTCTAGCAACCTTTCCAAACTTTGTATCATGATGATAGTGAGATCATTAACCTGCAACTCTTTATATTCATCTACCTCAAATGATGTGTCAATAGGCCCCTATGCTTGGGTGTGGACCATGGTATCGACTTGCTTCACAGGCTTACTCAAAACCCTTATGTTGTAGCTATTCTCTATTCAAGAGCTTCAGACATCTTGATTTATTTTTTTTTAAGAATTAGTGATTACGGGCTTTAAGTTGGGCCAGACCACTTTAAAAGTAATCTTTCAAAGCCTATAAGAATCCCTTTTTATTAGTAACACTGTATTCTTTTTTCAAAAAAAATTCAAGTTTTTAATTTTAAAAACATTTCTCCTTTTTTTTTTTTTGAAACATTTATTGAAAAAAAAAAATCAATGTTAATTTTATGTTATAGAAGCCTAATACTAACATCGACGAATTTAAACTTAAGAAACAATAGGACTGATGACCAAGGACATAAGATGATTAAATTATAAGGACAATATAGAGAAGTAGGAATTATCTTACAATGAGAGACTTATTAAACGGATGACATAAGAGTGACAACTCATGGAGAAAGCTCCATCAGGACAATGACAATTGAATGGATAAAAAGAAAGAATGAGAACTTATACACTTATAAGATTAATGACTTTGAGATGAGAAAAAATTTACGAAGGGAATTTAATGGTTAAATCTTTTCTTGTCTTTTGGATTTTTTTATTTTGTTAGTTCTTAACAATATGATATATGTGGGACATTGTAATAGAAATCAATTAAATAAATAATTATCATGAAACTGGTTTTCAATCATAAAATATCTTTTTGAAATTTCTTTGTAAAAAAAAAAATGTTTAAAGCTTGGCAAAAAAAAAAAAAAAACAGTTCTACAATAACCTTTACCATAGCTAACTTTCATAATTACATGCCCTAAAAAATTTATAAGTTAATACTGAATTTTTTTTTTTCTTGCTTGATTTTTGTTATTTTTCTTTGTTTTATTTTTTTAAGGAAACTATCAAGAAATAAAAAAATGAGCAAAAGACAATGCAATCAATAAAGGTTTTCATTTAATAAAGCTATAAATTTATTAATAATCATAAAATCAAACCTATACAATAGACTAAAATAAAAGAAAAGAAAACTCTTAACTATTCCTTTAAAAAAAATCAAATCCTATATGATTTAGAGGCTAGTAGAGCTAAACTCGCATGAGGGATATGAGTTAGCCCGATTTTCTTGCGAGTGTGATCTTGCTTGGTAGGTGGAAGCAAATTCATCCAATCTTTTAGAATAGCCTCGGGGAAGGAGTACTTATCCAACAAGACCTCATGGACCGGCTTAGGATTGAAACTACCCTGACTTTCTATATTTATATTATATAAAAACATGAAATGATGTGATTATTTACAACGAGACTATTGAATTTACAATAAAGTTGGATATAATACTAATAATTTTGTAGCATTTTTAGAAAAAAAAAAACTTTTAGAAATTATGCAGCCTTTTACTTATTAAGAGAAGATAAAAATAAAACACATAAAATATAAGAAATAAAATAATCACATAGAAAGGAGCATTAGCAAGAAAAAAATAAAATCAAATATAAAAAAAAATGTAGTATGCTACACACACATGTAATGCAATAGCGGCTAATAATTAATAAATTATAGGAAATATTATAAACCTGTGGTTGGAAAATATCCTTATATATAAATAGGTCCAAAATAGGATTTTAAAAAAATACAGCTTGCGAATTCTTATATATAAGGGTTACTGGTTTTCTTTTTTTTTTTTTTTAATTTCCCCTTTTTTTTTTTTTAAGAAGAAAGTCAAATCGACCATAGATTAATTGGGCTTTTCCTATAATTTAAAAATAACTACTCCTTTTTCAAAAAGAATAATGCAAGAGGGTGGCGTCTATCAGTCTTAAGCTCTATAGCTCTAAGGCTTTTTGAAGAGAAACCTCGTGGGCTACATCGAAACTTGAATAGGCTTACCCATCACCACCAGGTGAGGGTAAAGACCCCAATGACTTGAGGGTTACATGATAAAGGCATGTTTTTCATGTTTTAAAGTCTAAATTAAGATGGAATTATTATAGATTTTATAGAAATCATTAAGAATTGGTATTTAATTATGTTCATTTGGACATTTCAGGAATTAAAGTATTCAAGAGTAGAATTACAGACTATTTAGAGGAATTTTAAGCAAATAAAAGAAGTTCAGATCAATATATGCAAATTGGAATTAAAGACAACTGGCTTATAACTTACAACTTGTACTGGCAGCCTTTGTTGGCTATACCGCCAACCTTGGATGACTATGCCACCAGTCTTGCACTTACATAGCCGATCTTCATGAAAAAAGGAAAAGAAACTTCACGCGAGCCAACCCTAATTTTCCATATTAATAGCTTATGTTTCATCGTTTGAGAGAGTTTTAAACACTTTTTCCTTAGACGTTAAGAGTCATAGAATAGTTTTAGATAGTTTTTGAAGAATTCTTTGGGAGAAGCGCTTTGATCATTGAGAGGATTTCACTTTTGCTGTGGAGACCAAGATTAAAGTTACAATTGAAGATTATTTCTTTGCAATACAAAATTGGTGATATCTATTTCAATTATTCTTATGCAATTCTACGAATTACTTATGCTTTCAATTATGAATTTTCTTGTAATTTCAATTAATATTTGTGTTTTTATTTCTAAATCCATGGCTAGCTAAATTTATTTGTGGGAATTGATGAAACCCTAAATAGTTAAGATGATGGTTGTGTTCGTGTTATAGGATTAAGAGATATATGGATGATTCATGATTGCAATTTCTATAATTTTGACTATAATTGTTCAATTGATTATAATTGTTAGAAACCTTAATGATACGGGAGTTAATTAAGGTTTATTAGAAATTCTTAGTTGATTTGATTAATCATTGTAGAAGCAAAGTTTATTGAATTAATTAGAAATTATCTAGAGATTAATGCAATATTCGACAATTGATTATTCATTAAGACATTAGGGATAATTGATTTAAGATATTAGACAATCATAGTATCGGGAGATATATGATTATAATTTAGAGTCCACTGTTAATTGGAAGATGCGGAAGCTGACTAATTAATTAGGGGTTTAAATCCTCAAGTTTTAAGGTATAATAATTTCCCTTGAATGACTATATAGCTATTAATCTATATAATATGATAACAATTTGATTTGTGTAATCTAAGGTAGATTCTGTTTTCCCACAATTCTCAATTGATTACTTAATTTTAGATTTTTTATAGTTATTTTCTTTTCAATAGTTTTAGAGTAATTATTAGATTAATTAATTTAATTTTGATTACTTGAATATGGATAAGAACTAGCATAGGATTAGTAATTTCTTAGTCCTTAAGGGATCGACCACCTTACTTTCTCTATATTACGTAATTCGAATCCAGTATATATGTTGGAGTATTCACGATATATTTTTATATATATAGTTCAAGTGAATCAAGTTTTTGGCAGCATTATCGAGGATTGAAAATATTAAACCTTTCAGTTCTATTAGTAATTTAGGCACACTTAACGACGTATGTTATTTTTGCTTTTCTTTGCAGGTGTTTTATGTAGAGGAGTAGAAGTACTAAAATTCTACCACTAGATTTAGAAGTAGAGTGCACTTTGCATCAATTGAGGTGAGAGAACAGAAGAAGAATAGACGAGATAGCAAGTAACGAGGGTAATAATCAGATATAAGGAGTTCCACGAGCACTACAAGATTATACAATACCCACGGTGATGGGTTAGGCTATAAGGAGGCCCACTATTCAAGCTAACAACTTTGAGTTGAAGCCATCCCTTATTTAGATGGTTCAAATGAATTAGTTTGGAGGATATCCTAATGAAAGTCCTGACAAGCATATTGCAGGATTCCTTCAATACTACAATACAGTGAAGATGAACAATGTGATAGATAAGGTTATGAGATTACAGCTCTTTCCCTTTTCACTGAGGGATAAAGCTAGAGCTTGGTTTCATTCACTACCATAAGAGTCTATTATCACCTAGGCTGATCTTTCATTGAAGTTCTTAAGGAGATTTTTCCCACCAACTAGGACCATAAAATTAAGGAACGACATCAACAACTTTAACAAGTTTAGCGATGAGTCACTTTATGAAGCATGGGAAAGATTCAAGGAGGCAATCGGAAAATGCCCACATCATGGCTTGCCAGACAATCTCTTGATTAAGATCTTTTATCTCAGTCTAGACAAGACATTGAGGTCTCTAGTTGATGTTGTAGCTGGAGGTGCTCTAATGGGAAAGACATATAATGAAGCAAGCGCACTAATAAAAGAAATGGCCTCTAGTGCACATAACTGGCAAAGCGAGAGAAACAAGTTAAGAGTGGCAGCAGCCAGTAACAATAGCACTGTATCTCAATTAACGGCTCAAATTGCAGCTTTCACTACTTAGTTAAGTAAAGTCACCTCAATACAGCCTTTTAATGCTAACCCTAATGTTTTTTGTGACTTATGTTTAGGACCACATTCGACTCTTAAGTGCTTAACTGGGAATCACTCAGCTCCAACCAATGGAGAATAGGTGAATTTTGTTAACAATTTTCAACGCGGCAATTAAGGACAATATTCAAATACATATAATCCTAAGTAGCGTAATCATCCAAATTTCTCATGGAGAAATGATAACAATGCATTCCAACCACCACCTAGATTCCAGAAGTAAGGTCTTGCTCAGAATGCTCCTCCTTAGCAAAATCAATCTAGAATGGAAGAGCTCATGTTGAGCTATATGCAAAAAACTGATACCTTGCTATAGAATCAACAGGTGACTATTCAAAACCTAGAGAATCAAATTAGTTAGATTTCTCAACAGTTGAGTAACAGACCATCAGGGTCTTTACCCAATAATATTGAAGAGAATCCTAAAGGTGTCAATGCTATTATGCTAAGGAGTGGAAAAGCATTGGAAATAGTTGATAGACGAGTTAAAGAAAAGGTGGAGATTCCAAAGGTAGAAAAAGGGAAGGAGGTGGAAGAGGAACCAACGTAGAGGTTACCAAAAGTGAAACTGTATGTCCCTCTAGTCCCCTTTCCAGGAAGATTGAAGCAATAGTAGCTAGATGCTTAATTTGCCAAATTCCTAAATGTCTTCAAGAAGTTGCAAATCAACATTCTTTTTGTAGAAGCACTACAGCACATGCCTTTGTACGCCAAATTCATGAAGGAGTTACCCACTACGAAGAGAAAGATTGATGGGAACAAATTGGTAATGCTTACAAGGGAGTGCTCCATGAACCTTTAGAAAAATTTATCCACCCTGCCTAGAAAACAAAGAGATCAAGAGAGTTTTACTATTCCTTGTACTATAGGAAATTTTCATTTTGATAAGGTTCTTATTGATTTAGGTGTAAGTATAAATTTAATGCCCTTGTCTATTTTTAGAAAGCTAGGACTTAGAGATTGCAAGGAGACTCATGTCACCTTGCAAGTTGGTGATAGGAATATCAAATACCTAAAGGATATTGTTGAGAATGTCCTAGTGAAGGTAAACAAATTTATCTTCCCAATCTACTTTATAGTCCTAAAGATAGAAGAAGATAGAGAAGTACACATGATCCTAGGCAAACCATTGCTCACAATAGGTAAGGCGTTGATAAACGTGGAACAGGGTAAGCCGACTTTAAGAGTTATGGACAATCAAGTAATGTTTAATGTTTATGAAGCCATAAAACATTTTGATGATTGCAAATCCTGTTATACCATTGACATTTTTTTTTAGATTACCTATGAGTCTATAGAAGAGAAAGTAGGATTGGATACCATGGAGTCGGTTCTTAGGAATCTGGATGAGTGATGACGATGAGCTTGAAGAAGAAGGTAGGGAACTAGTGTCAGAAATCAAAGCTCGATACTATGGATAACTAGGCACCAGTGAGCAAAAGCTAGTTCCATCATTGACATAACCCCCAATTCTTGAACTTAAACCTTTACCTAGTCATTTAAAATATGTTTATCTTAGAACAAATAATACTTTACCAATAATTATCTCCTTCTCTTTGACAGGTGACCAGGAGAAACAACTTCTAGGAGTTCTAAGAGAGCATCAAGAAGCCATCAGGTGGACCATTCTTGATATAAAGGGGATCAATCCCTTAATTTACACTCTCAAGATATTGCTTGAGGCTGAGTGTAAACCTACAATATAACCATAAAGATGACTTAACCCAACTCTCAAGGAGGTAGTGAAGAAAGAAGTACTCACATTGCTGGATGTAGGGATTATCTATCTTATCTTAGATAGTAAGTAGGTTAGTCCCATTCAAGTAGTGCCAAAAAAAGGTGGTATGACTGTGGTTCAAAATGAGGTTAATGAGTTAATCCCTACTCGTACTATGACTAGGTAGAGAGTTTGTATAGATTATAGAAAACTGAATGACCCGTAAAGGCTACTTCCCCCTCCCTTTCATAGATCAAATGCTAGAAAAACTTTTTAGAGATGATTATTATTGTTTTTTAGATGGATATTTTGGTTACAATCAAATTTATATTGCACCCAAAGACCAAGAAAAAACCACTTTTATATGTCTTTATGGTACTTTTGCCTTTAAGAGAATGTCCTTTAGTCTCTATAATGTACCCATGACTTTTCAAAGATGCATGATGTCTATATTTTCTAACATGTTAGAAGATTTTATTGAATTATTTATGGATGAATTCTCTATCTTTTGGAAGTCATTTGATTCATGTTTGACTAAGTTAGGCTATGTACTTAAAAGGTGCAAAGAGACTAATCTACTTCTGAACTGGCAAAAATGACATTTTATGGTAAGAGAGGGAATAATCTTAGGTCACAAGGTATCGAAAAAGGGGATTGAAGTTGATAGAGCCAAAGTGGAGATAATAGAGAAGTTGCTAGAACCTACTTCAATCAAAGGAGTCAGGAGCTTCTTAGGGTATGCTGGCTTCTACAGGAGATTTATTAGGGACTTCTCTAAAATCTCTAGACCTCTTTGTAATTTACTTGAAAAATATTCTACCTATTTTTGTATGACAGTTGTTTGTAGGCATTCAATCTATTAAAGGAGAAGCTTACTTCAACACCAACGATTGTTGCTCTAGACTAGGAGCTTCCTTTTGAGATGATGTGTGATGCTAGCGACTATGTTGTAGGAGCAGTACTTAAGTAGAGGAGAGATAAGTTATTTCATGTTATATATTATGCAAGTAGAACTTTGAATGAGGCGTAAAGAAACTATGCTACAATAGAGGAAAAACTTTTAGTAGTTAAATTTGCTTGTGACAAGTTTAGGCCTTATCTCATAGGTTCTAAGATCATAGTATATAAAGACCATACTGCTCTGAAATATTTGTTTGCTAAAGCTGATGTTAAACATAGGTTAATTTGATGGATCTTATTATTGCAAGAATTTGACCTTAAAATTAGAGATAAAAAGGGAACTAAAAATGTAATTGCTGATCATTTATCTCGATTACAATTGAAGTGTTTAGAGCCACCCATTAATGAAAAGTTCCCTGATGAACAATTGTATGTAGTAGAGATCTGAGAATTACCTTGGTATGTTGATATAGTTAATTACCTAGTTAGTAAAATCATACCATATGGTTTCTCATTTCAAAAGAAAAAGAAGTTTTTATATGACATGAAATTTTATTTTTGAGATGAACTGTATCTTTTTAAAAGCTGTGTTGACCAAGTAATTAGATGTTGTGTGCCTGAAATAGAACAATTTAGCACAATTCAGCATAATTCAGCACAGTTCAGCACTGTCGTTCTATAGAAGCAAGAGGCTACTTTGGTGTGGAAAGAACTGCAGCTAAAATTTTGTCTTGTAGATTTTATTGGCCTAGTTTATTTAGTGATTGTAGGAATTATATTATGTCTTATTGTCAATGCCAAAGGACCAAGAATATTTCTAAGAGACATGAATTACCACAAAAGAGTATTTTAGTAATTGAGCTTTTTGATGTATGGGGAATAGACTTCATGGGCCCTTTCCCTTTATCTTTTTCAAAACAATATATACTTTTGGCAGTAGATTATGTTTCAAAATGGGTAGGAGCAGTAACTCTACAAACTAACAATGCCAAAGTGGTAATTAAATTTTTGAAAAAAAAAAAACATTTTTTCCAAGTTTAGGGTACCTAAGGCTATTATAAGTTGTGGGGGATCACATTTTTATAATAGGCAATTTGAAAAACTATTAACAAAATATGGAGTCACTCATTAACTTGCCACCCTATATCATCCACAAACTAGTGGACAAGTTAAGGTATCTAATAGAGAGATAAAGTGTATCTTAGAAAAGACTGTCAATGCATCAAGGAAAGACTGGTCTCTAAAACTTGATGATGCATTGTGGGATTATAGGACAGCTTTTAAAACCCCTATAAGAATGTCCCCATACAAAATTGTTTATGGTAAATCATGTTACCTATTTGTAGAGCTCGAGCACAAGGCCTATTAGGCCATAAAATACCTTAATTTTGATTTACAAGCTGCAAGTGAAAAGTGATTGCTCCAATTGAACCAACTAGACGATATTAGAGAAGAAGCTTATGAAAATGCTAGGATCTACAAAGAGAGAGCCAAGTAATGGCATGACAAGAACATTCAACAGAGGGAGTTTATGCTTGGTAAGAAAGTGTTATTATACAACTCTCAACTGAAATTGTTTCTAGCTAAGTTAAAATCTCGATGGTCTTGACCATTTGAAATAGATAATGTTTTTCCTTATGGTACAGTTGAGTTAAAGGCAGGAGACAATCGCACTTGCAAGGTAAATAGTCATCTCCTCAAACATTATTTTGAAGGAGAAAGCATGGACAATGACACCATTATGGTGGTGAGCGAGGACCTATAGTAAGATAGGAAAAGTCGAGCTAGTAACTGTAAACTAAGCACTTCATGGGAGGTCACCTATGTCTAACTAAACTAATTTTTTTTTAACTATTCTTTTTATTCATTATTAGTTAATTTTATTTAAAAATAAATAAAAAAGAAATAATTTTGAAAAATTTTAAGCTAGCCATTAGCATGAAGGCTGTCGACCTAAAAAAAAAAAAAAAACAGAGAGAGAGAAAAATGAAGAAAACAGAAAAGTGTGAAATTTGAATTCAAGGCCAGCACTTAAGGCCGTTGGCTTATCAGCCGGCGTACAGTGCTTTTAAAAGCACGATTGTCGATTTTTTCTCTCTCCTCACTCATTTTTTCTCCCGAAGTCCCTCTCCAGTTTCTCTCTTCCGCACATCCACAACCTCATACACTCACTCTCTTCACTTATTCTATACACATTTACATTTTTCTTTATAGATTTATGTTTTCTAGATTCACCATGCTACCCAAGAAGATGTAATTGAGAAAGAAATAGAAGACGGTAGCCGCTTTGTCTTCCAAAAGTTCGGACAGCGATCTGCTCTCACATCAAGAGTATGCTAAGGAGTGAAGGAAGAAGCTACAATAGATGACATTCATGAATCGGCAATATTTAGATTGGACTATTTTGTAAGAATATGGAATGGATAATAGAATCTAGCAGATGGTTCTTGATAAAACATGGTTTCGATTATTTGAGGTAAAAAAAACCCGCTTATAGAAATGTAGCCATTGATTTTTTGTCTACATTGTAGTTGGAGAGAAGTGAACATATGTCTACTTTTACATTTCAAGTTTATGGAGAAATTCATGTCATTGAATTGAGTCAAATTGGCTATTTTCTAGGGTTATATGAGGAGAAGGAAGTCAATTTACCTAACTCTTAGCCTAGTGATATGTCTGTTGAGAGATTTTGGTTCCAATTGATTCATCCCAAGCAGGACGATTTTATACCTTCAAAGTTGCTCGCCACAACTTTTTTAGTATTAGAGCATAGGTTACTCCACCATATCTTTGCTCATACTTGCAGCTTTAAGAAAACTAGCCATAGTAAGGTAACCAGTTTCGACATATTTTATCTATATAGAATGATTTCTAGATATTAGATAGATCTGGGTGTAAAGATAGCAAATTTTATCTATAGGCAGATTGATGATACCAAGATATAGGTTATCTTTTATGGTGAGTATATTACTACATTATTGAAGGGTATGGAGCTTTTTAACGAGCTAGAGGGGGATGATGGTATCTCATGTAAACCTATTTCTGCTGCACCATTTAAAGGTTAGGGATTGGTCAAGATAAATAATAGGCCCAATCTTGTTGATGAGGAGGATATTCCTGAAAATCCTCCTACTGCTACTAGAGCATCTACTTCATCTCATCCTCTTGCTGCTAGAGCATCTACTTCGTCTCATCTTCCTGTTGCTAAAGTATCTACTACATCTCATCCTCTAGATAGCAGTTATGAACAATTGAGTGCTAAAATTAGAGAAGTCGAGAATGAGATTAGGAAAGAAAGGAAGAAGATTAAGAAGTTCCAGACTACTATGTTTAATATGCTGAAGTCTACTATTTCATGTTTTCAGCCAGCAATTACAGAGTAGTTCCATTATGAGACTTCCAGTACAGAGAGTAGTAGCGCCGACAAAGAAAGTTAGATATTTGCATGCTTTTCTTATTTTTTTTTATTTTATTATTATTTCATTTTCATTTTTTCTTTTCTTTTCTTTTTCTTTTATTTAGCTGCTTGGTTATTTTTGTTTAGTACCCATCTATTTGGGTAACTTTAGATCATTAGCTCTACTATGTACTTTTCAATACACTTTTATGCTACCATTACTATTTCATGTTTCTTTGCATTTGATGAGGTAGGTCAGATCTAAAATCTATGATAGCAATGATCTTATGCTTGGAATTTTCATTGTTGATAAAAGTTTGAATCTAGGGGAGTACTAGTTTTTCATTTTTTATTGCTATGAATTTTTATTTCCTCTTACATATTGAATAGAAGATAGTGTGGACACCGTCTATTCTAAAGTTAGGGGAAGAAATTATAGGAAATGAAAATATCAATTTTGATGTTAGTTTTTGTTTACAAATAATTATACTTTCCTATCATCTTGAACTTTACTTGTTCTTAAATTTTTTGTTTTGAATCTAAAGACTATAAAAAGAAATTGTTGATAGCATCTAATTGTGATTTGAATAATTGACTCACTAAAGTGCCCTATTCACCATTGTTGAGATTTTTGTACTCAGTTCAAATTAATTAATTAATTCTTTAGGAACCTAATTTACCTAGTTTTTAGCCTTAGAATTTAAAATTTAAAAGTCGGTTGAGTCCTTAAGTAATATGTAAACAAGTTCACTTCTATGCAAGGTTAATTAATATATGGTCCTTTTAGTTATTCTAATGATACTTTAACACTTAGTGAAAGAGGTAAGTGAAGCTTTGAACTTAGTGAAAGAGTTAAGTGTCCTATAAAAGAAGTCTGAAAAATTATAGTGAGCATTAAAAAAAAAAAATAAGGAAATGAGAGCCTTTAATCTAATAAATTAAGAAATTGAGTTAAGAGTATCCTAACTTGAATGTTAAAGTGAAGAAGAGATCGTAAGGGTCCCTTTAAAACTTGGTCACTTGGGTGATGAGCCTGAGATGTGCCAACTCAATGCACTCATTATAACGAGAAGGACGGAAAGGCAAAAGTTCAAGCACTAAACTAGAAAAGAGAGAGAGAGAGAGAGAGAGAGAGAAGAAGAAGAAGAAGAAGAAGGGGAATGGAAAATGGAAATTTGAATGCAATTCAAGAAATGAATTAAGGCTTGTAATAAAAAGGAGGAAAATCTAGGGATGGAGCAGATACCATATGCTTTCACTGCTTTGTTAATTTGTTTGTTGGAATAATTAGATGGATAATATGCTTGTTAACAGCGGTGAAGTTTAAATGAGTGTTTTTTCTTTTAGAACTGAGTATCTACCTTTGAAATAGAAATCTTAGGTTAAACGCTTGGATTAAAATTTGTTTTCTTTGAAATAGCTGATTAATTTCAATTGTAGTACTCTAATCACATATTTCGAATTGGTTAGAACAATGGGCATTATAAATTAGTGAGTCTAAAAATGTGAAATATCAGATGTCTTGGACTAGTAATTGGAAACTTTGTATTTTCAATGATAGATTTCTTTATTTCTATTTATTTCGCTTGAGGACAAGAAAAATTTCAAGTGTAGGAGAGTTGATAAAGGCATATTTTTCATGTTTTAAAGTGCAAATTAAGATAGAATTATTATAGATTTTATAGAAATCATTAAGAATTGGTACTTACTTATGTTCATTTAGGCATTTCAGGAATTATAGGATTCAAGAGTGGAATTACGAATGATTTAAAGGAATTTTAAGCAAATAAATGAAGTTCAGATCAATACATGCAAATTGGAATTAAAGGTAGTCGGCTTACAACTTACAACATGCACCGATAACCTTGTCAGCTATGCTACCAGCCTTGACTGACTATGCTACCGGCATAAAAATTAACCTTGCACTTATACCACCGGCCTTCATGAAAAAAAAAAAAAAGAAACTTTACACGAGCCAACCCTAATTTTTCATATTAATAGCTTATTTTTCATTGTTTGAGAGATTTTTAAACACTTTTTCCTTAGATGTCGAGAGTCGTAGAATAGTTTTAGATGAATTTTTCGAAAGAAGTGCTTTGATCATTGAAAGGATTTCACTTTTGTTGTAGAGACCAAGATTGAAGTTGCAATTGAAGATTATTTCTTTCCAATACAGAATTGGTGACATCTATTTTAATTATTCTTATGCAATTCTGTGAATTACTTATGCTTTCAATTATGAATTTCTTTGCAATTTCAATTAATATTTGTGTTTTTGTTTCCAAATCCATGGCTGGCTAAATTTATTTGTGGGAATTGATAAAACCCTAGATAGTTAAGATCATGATTGTGTCCATATTATAGGATTAAGAGATATATGGATGATTCATGATTGCAATTTCTATGATTTCGATTATAATTGTTCAATTGATTATAATTGTTAGAAACCCTAATGATACAAGAGTTGATTAGGGTTTGTTAGAAATTCTTAGTTGATTTGATTAATCAATGTGGAAGCAGAGTTAATTGAATTAATTAGAAATTATCTAGAGATTAATGCGATGTTTGGCGATTAATTATTCACTAAGACATTAGAGATAATTGATTTAAGATATTAGACAATTATAGTATCGGGAGATATATGATTATAATTTAGAGTCAATTGTTAATTAGAAGATGCGGAAGCTGACTAATTAATTAGGAGTTTAAATCCTTAAGTTTTAAGACATAATAATTTCCCTTAAATGACCATATAGCTATTAATCTATATAATATGATAACAATTTGATTTGCGTAATCTAGGGTAGATTCTGTTTTCCTACAATTCTCAATTGATTGCTTAATTTTAGATCTTTTATAGTTATTTTCCTTTCAATAGTTTTAGAGTAATTATTAGATTAATTAAATTAATTTTGATTTCCTGATATTGATAAAAACTAGTATAAGATTAGTACTTTCTTAGTCTTCGAGGGATCGACCACTTTACTTTCTCTATATTACTTAATTCCAACCCAGTATACTTATTGGAGTATTTACGTTTTATTTATATATATATAGTTCAAGCGAATCATTACACAATGATGGCCCGTCCTAAGTTCCTAAGGTGGCTCAAGTCTGACCACATCTAAACATGTAGATGATTATTATAATATAATTATAATATAAAAAAATAATAATAATAATACAAAAACCGATCAATTAATTTTTAATTTTTATATGGCTAATCCACTAACCTTCCTTAGTAGAGTTGCCAATTTTGTCAAGTCCTATTTCGATTTTCCTTAATTTTACCTATATCAAGCTCAGCTCGTTCAATATAAATTACTTGACATTAAATTAAGGAAATATTTTTCTAAAAAAATTTAAAAAATGGAGTTGCCAACCAATTAAACTAGTAAAAATTGAAATTAGGATTTTCTAGTGGGAAAACCCTAATTTGGCCATTGATCCATAGATTTTCTAAGAAAATAATATTTTAGAAAATTAAACCAGAAAAAACCAAGTTTGAGGGCTAAGTGACCTTATAAAAGTTAGAAAAAATTGATGGGCTTTATTTTTATAATTTTCTAGATAAACTAAAATATATGCAAATATGTAAAATCTAACCAAAATGACTTTTTTATTATTTTTTTATTACGAATTTTTTTAAGAAAAAAAAATTTATAAGTTTGCCCTATAAGTGCCTACATATCCGTTAATTAGAATCAAATCAACGTAGTTCTTTTTTATAAAATATTTAGTGAGTGGATTCTTATTTTGAAAATCGAACGAGAGTTACGTTATTTAACAATTTATTTATTTAAAAAAAAACCTAAGAAATCTAATTTCATGAATTAAAGAAAACCCTAACTAATTAAATGTTTTTAAAAATATCCAATTAATATTTTTTATTTATTTACAAAAATCACTTCGTATAAAAAAATATTTTTTCTAAATCCTATATGCAAGATCTACAAAGATATAATCTAAATACATGTCTTTTCTAAATCTCAATCGTAAAATACGTTAAAATATGATTTAGATACATATCTTTTCTAAATCTCTACTATAAGATATGATCTAGATACGTATCTTTTTTAAATTCTAAATGCAAAATACGTAATCTCGATACATATCTTTTTCGAAGATACAAATGTCATAAATACGCTTATTTAAAAAAAAAACACAATTTTACTAAAAAATGTAATTAAGCTAAATTTCTTAGAAAATCGAGATTTTCTAAAAAAATACACAATATGAAAATAATAAAAAACCTGCACAAAAAAAATAAATAAATTTGTAAAAACAATTGAACTAACTAATAAAATAAATAAAATAAAACAATTTTTACCAAACCAAGTCACACGTAATTGTATGCTTGTGATCATGTGCAACATGTGCGTAGACTTCGCATGGTGTGCACTCGCATGGTGTGCACTATGCAGTAGACTATAGATCTAGTGTCAAAGTAAATTATGCAATCAATGCGTATAGTGAGGATTGAACTTTAGTGTGGCTGTGCTATGTGGTCGAGGAGGGTTATCAAATTACAGGTGTAGGAGCTATCATGTGTTTTGTGCATAAATTAGTCCAGGGAATCAACGTAGGTACAAGTGTTAGGCAGTAAGGAGTCGCATTGTGAATCATATATCGGGCTAGCGTTAGTCAAGTGCTCGATTAGATGTTATGTTTGTCGTTATGGGACTGGTCTCGATCAGAATTTGTTGAAGGTCTAGGGGGTGGGTAGGGTTCAGCGTGATTAAGATGTATGTTGGAAGCTTAGGTCAACATGAATGTTTGTGTGATCGATGGAGGGTATATCACAAACTGAGTGAGTGATCAGTACATTAGGAGATGGAACATGGTAGGTGCTTCGATATGTAGCATGGATTTGTTAGTTGATGTTGTTGGGATGTGGAATTAAGGACAATGCAAGTGTATGTGTATGGAGATTAGATTATACAGATTGTGTCGGCCAAGGGCAACGGTCAGGGTGAGGAGTCAACAACAGGCTGCTATGTGGGTCTTCGGTCAAAGGCTAATATAAGCATAAGGGGGTTGCTATGTTGTGCTATTGTGGGTATAAGGGGGCTGTGATTCTATGTGTGAGTTGCTTGGACAGTATATGTTTGTGGATGTATTGTGTAGTACGGATGAATTGTTGAAGGTGGTATGAATGGAGTAAAGTAATCATATTATGGGATAATGTTTTTGTGACTGGGGATTGTGAAATGGAAAAACCGTCCTTAAGTCAACTACCAAAGTTCTATTTATAATACCAAAATCGAATCTTTAATATTGTTTTAATTATAGATTTGATCAAAAGATACGATGAAGATTCTTCGAAGATTCGACTAGGCTTCTAGAAACCTTACTTAACTTGGGCTTTCTATTTTTTAGGCCCGATTCAATCCAATTTGGTTTAACCCAATAATCCATTTAATAAATCCTAAATCTATTCTGACCTAATATAATTTAGATAAAAATCTATTTTAAATTGGATTAGGCTAAAATTATTTTAATGAAGCTCGATCTTTTAATGACTTAAGATTTATTAAATCGATCACTTACTATCACCTGATTCGACACTAAACAATCCGACTCGACTCGACTTGATACGATTTGACTCGGTACGACTGGACTCGTTTGGACTCGATACGACTCAACCTAACTGGAGTCAATACGATTTGACTCAGTATGACTCGACTCAATACAATTTGACTCGATATCGACTCGACTTGATATTTTATATAGGGTTCGATATGACTTACGAACACTAAATATCACTCATGATTTAAATAAGAAGTTAGATGTGACTCATTAACTCACTCAAATGAAGGGTTTATCATAATCTTAAGAATAAGATTAATAAGAACACAAGAAAGATTAAAGTGTCTAATCAACACTCAATAATTCGGAAAAAACATGCTCGAAGAGCTCAAGTGTAACCTTACTCGAAAGAGGAAAGTTTCACTATGAAAAATGATTGTCTTCATTCATATCTATTTTCTATCTGATAATAATTATCATTTATTAATTACAAATGTTACTATTTATAACAAGTCCTAAACCTTGGTGGCAATATTGTAAATAATATATAAGGCCTTAAACCCTAAACAGTGAGACCATAAATAAAATAAAGAAAACATGTACAAAAATACAAAATTGTACATTTAATATAAGTCAGCATGCAATCACTCGATACATCTTAGAAGGAGTAGGATTTGAACTAGGCGAAGTCAGCAGTTAGATGTCTGAGACCAAAGAGGAGCTTTTAAAGTCTTACAATGCTTGGCCAAGACACTAGAAAGGTCAGCCCTTAATTACCGAATGATAGAATTAGTTGGCACTAGTTTCTTATTGCCGTACCAAATGGATCTTTGGCCTTGAGTCCTTAGTTATGCGGTCTCTTAGCCTCTCAGCAGATGACAGACTTAGCATCGAATGTCTCCTTTCCTTCCCCTTAACCTTCTATTATTAGTTCAACTTTGACTTAGGATTGTATGACCTTAGCTTAAAGATAATCGAAGGCTGATTCCTATCATTACCACGGGTCCAAAAGGAAGTTGTCCTCAACGTTAAACATTAAGCATAGGCCGGGATGCCAAAAAAACTTCTCTTCCCTTTTCACTTCACCATAGGTACCAAATGTCTCTGGATTTCCTCAATGCTCATAGGGGTTAAGAAATAGCTCTTCCTATGTTCTAAACAATGTAAGTATTGAGGAAACCGTCATGGATCACTTTCCGATCATACTCCCATGGCCAGCCAAGAAGCAAATTTGTTGCATTCATAGGCACTACGTCAAAGTCAATCTCATCCTCATACTATCCTACCTTGAATGCTATCCGAGTTCTCTTACGCACATAGACCATACCCTTATGATCAAATCACTTCAATCCATAGGGTTAGGGATATGGGTAGGTCGGCAATTTCATCTTTTCTACTAACTTGGTAGAAACAATATTGGTGCAGCTTCCCCCATCAACAACTAGGGAATAGGTCTTCCCATTCACCAAACACTGCATATGAAATAAATTTTCCCTTTGTCCAGGATCTGCCTTCAAGTCGGCTCATGTCACCACAGCTAAGAGTTCATCTAGATCCTTGACAAAAACATCTTCTTCTATCAACTGGTCTTACAAACTCTTGTCACTCTAACTCTCAATTTGACCCTCGAGGCCATCACCCTTCAAGACCATGACCCTCTTATTTGGGCATTTGGACATAATGTGTCCGTAGCTTAAGCATTTAAAGAATTTCACATCTCAAGCCTTGTTGCCAAGTGCTTTTCTTTCTCGGCAATCTTCTTCTCGACATGAACTAGTTGATTAGGCTCACCTTTCTCCATCTTCTTCTCTAGCCCTTTTCTCTCAACATACCTCTCAAGCACAAGGCTGCCTTGTTAAGGTCAGCTAGTCGGCCTCTGATGCCTTCTTCTCCTTTGTCTCTCTACCCTTAATGCTAAATTGATCTACTCATCCATTGAATTGAATGGCTAGAGTTCAACTATGTTGGCAATGTCATCTCAGAGTCCACTTAAGAACTTAGCAAGGGTGTAGTCCTATGGCTCGGTAATTTCACATCTCGTCATCAAGGTCTCAAACTCCTGTAAGTAATCTTCAATAGTGTTTCGACCTTGCCTTAGGTGTTAGAATGCATGGAGCATCTCTTACTTAAAGTAAGTCAGCATGAAACATTGATTCATCAGACATTTCATGAGCCTCCAAGTTCTGATTAATTCTTCTCCTTCAGCATCTCGCTTGGCAACCAACTTATCCTACCAAAGATCCATATATTCAACAAGGGATAATGAAGTTAGCTTAACCTTTTTCGATCATTACACTCGTAGCACTCTAAACAACTTCTTGACTTGGGGAACCTAGTCAAGGAACTCTTCAGGTCGATTACTTCCACTGAAGGTTAGTAATTTAAGCTTTATGTTATCAAGTCCTCAGCCAAATGCTCAAGGTTCATCCTTTGCATTCCGAGCTGGTTAGTTCACCTCAAATCATCCACTTGTATTAGAGCTCTGCTCGGCCACATCCCTTCTCAACCTTGGCTCTCTTCTTCGAGCTTCTTGATTTGCTTTAGAGTCAACACTCCTTTCATTTCTTCATCTCAGCACAGGTTAGTTTTCTCTCCTTCTCAACTCGGCAGCTCTTCTCAACTGTTACTCTTCATTGTCAAGTTCATTGGAACCACTTATACTAGCAGGTGTTCATTCCCTTCTTTCTTCTCGACCATCACGTCTACAGCCTCTAACTAAACTAGTGAGTTCTTAAATAGAGTTAGTGAGATTCTAAATTTGATATTCCAAGTTACCAATATGTCTCCTCAAGCTTCTATGAGGACTATCACCAGTGTGGTTAACATTATCTTCTAACATTCTCATTTGTACAGTAATTTTCTAGAAAATTAAACAAACAACAAAACATAATTACTATAGGCCAGAAATAACCACTATTCAGCTTCTACAACTACCACTACTGACAAACACTTCCACAACAACTAGAATCAACTACTGAAACTAATGTTACTAGACTCTACTGCAGTACAATACTATGATTACTAAAAACATGAACAATACACTAACTATGGAATGATAATTATCACAAATGTTCAAACTATGAATCAAACTTTGAAGAACACTAGCACGTATGTCTCCCTAAAGCTTTGATACCAATATGATGCATATTGCGGGTAGCAGATCTTGGAAGGAAGACGATGCAATCTGGGTTAGAGTAAGAATGACAAATAGAGAATGAGAATAGGGGGGTTTGAGTGTGAATGTATATGGATATCACGCACCAAGACATAAACACAATTAAAGGTTGAGCTTGAAATAAGGTTCAATATGACTTACGAACACTAAATGTCACTCGAGATTCAAATGAGAAGTTAGATGCAACTCACTAACTCACTCAAACGAAGGGTTCACTACAATCTTACGAACAAGATTGATGAGAACATGAGAAAGATTAAAGTGTCTAATTAACACTCAATAATCCGACAAAAACAAGCTTGAAGAGCTCAAGTGTGACCTTACTCAAAAGAGGAAAGTTTCATTGTGAAATATGATTGTCTTCGTTTGTATCTATTTTCTATCTAATAATAATTTTCATTTATTAGTTACAAATGTTGCTATTTACAGGAAGTCCTAAACCCTAGTGACAAAATTGTAAATAATGTACAAGGCCTTAAACCCTAAAGAATGAGCCTATAAATAAAATAAAGAAAACACGTATAAGAATACAAACTAAATATTAAATTTTGGTCTTCACTAAACTGTATCGTGTCATACTAGCAAGACAACCCAAATCGTAGCATGTCACTTGCCATCTGGAGAATTGATTTTAGTCTTCAACAATTAGTCAAACTGGATATTAAATTTTATTTACTCCCATAGTCAAATTCTCAACCATGGGAGTTAGAAGGCAAATGTTGATGGTTGGATTTTTCCTTATCATGTTGCTCCGCTATTCAGTTATCAAGAAGAGATTGATGTTATTTACTCATACATTCGATTTAAACATGGGAAAGTGGCATAAACAATTATGATCTCGTACAATCTCATTACACAACCACCTACTACTCCTATATTTTAGGCATGTTCTTATTTACGAGATCGCCACATAGTCTACGACCAATGATTAACTGCTAATACAGATACCTGACATTCGCCTATAACTAAGGGAAGGAAAGCACTGTAAAAACTCTCTCACACTAGATAACACTCAACTTACTTATCCTCTTACTCTTTCACCTAAGCAACTACTTACTTAGGCATCAAAGTAGCTATGTTAGACTAACCTTAACATTAGTTAGCCTTTTATTCGTGCTTTTGTAAGATCAAAGCTCTACATCAAAATCACTTGACAATAGATGCTAATATCTCAAAGAGAGTATGGATAGGTAAAGATGTTTCTTATAACCATTTGTGGATATTTGGTTGCAGGGCATCTATGCATATTTCCAAGGATGAAAGAGCATAACTTGATGCAAATTCAAAGTAATATATATATATTTTTTTCCTTTTTTTGTTATGCACATGGTGAATATGGGTATAGATTATGGGATCCAGTAAAGAAGAAAATTGTTAGAAGTAGAGATGTGGTCTTCTTAATAGATCAAAGTATTGAAGACATAGAGAAGCCAGATAAGGCTAAATCCTCAGTTAAGATTCCTACTAATGTAGATCTAGTGTTTGTACTTGAAGATTCTACTAATGATAGGGGACAATTATAAGATTTCGTTGAGCATGAGATAATACCCTAAGAACCTGATTAGTAAATGAAGTTGAGGAGATTGTTAAGAAAGCGAAGACCAACCACTAGATATACTTCCCATGAATATGTGATGTTGTTAGATAAGGGAGAGCCATAATGTTATGAAAGGGCTATGTTACTTGAGCAGAAGAAAAAATAGGTGAAAGCTACACAAGAAGAGATCAAATCCTTATGTGAGAATCAAAATTATGATCTAGTTGAATTGCTTATGGGCAAATAGCCTCTAAAAAATAAATGGGTATATAGGTTGAAGACTCAAGAGAATAACTTACAAGTAAGATGCAATGTAAGTTTGGTTAAGAAGGAGCTTAGTTAGGAAAAGCATTTGAAGTTAGAAAATATCCACACTAATTACAATGGTTCAAACATGATGACTAAAGCTCTAATTAAGGAAAAACTTATTGCTTATTGATAGATAACCGATGTAATGCAGCCCCACATATGAGCTAGACGAGGAGATTGTTAAGCTTATAGACCTAACTCATATGTGGGCCCATAGTTATTTATACTAGTATTATATACTTAGATAATAACAATTTCAAATAATTGAACTAATGTTCAACTTGCTCTTTTATTTTATAAACAACTACTTTCAAATAATCAGAGCAACTACCGAATGGATATGATGCACCACTCAATCCCACTCGACTTACAATCCGCTAGATATGATACATCAATCCGAATTAAAAGGTCACTCACTACTGTTCCTTACTAAAGAGAATAGATAAGAGATGAAAGATAATGAGAACACTAAGATTGCTCAAAGGAATACTTGATTAATTTGATATTGATGATATGATTGTTTGCATATAAGAAAGTAGGGGTTTATATACCCGTCCATTAGGGTTATTTCTATGTATGAAAAGGCAAAAGAGTATTCTACAACTAGATTACATAAGTCATACTAAAAAAGGTAAAAGAGACAAAGAATATTCAATTGTGAAAAAGAAAGAATCATTTTGGAATACAATGTTAGAAGACATGTGTTTCTTAATGTCTGGATGGGAGAAATATGGTACAAGGTATGCGGAAAGAGAGTAATGCTTATGGTTAGGGGCTACCCTAATGTGGATCAAGTCAAGGACTAATTAGTTCTTCTAAAGAGAAGTCAACTTGATTTGAGGTCAGATGCTTATAGTCGATTAAGGAGCTCACTTTGGCTACTCTTAGGCTGTCTCTTAAGATAAAGCGTTGCTGATGAATAAGAGTGGATCTAACACATGTAAGGATCTAATAGTCAAGTCAATAGGAGATCAACTCAAGAGAAGATTCCCTATCTCGACTATGGCCTAGAGCTAGTATCTTCCAAGCTAGTCCTTGGAGTCTTCTAGCTCAACTACGCGTGATTAGTCTAAGGGGTTGATTCTTATCATCTTCCTAGGGGTCAGAAAGATTTTTCCTCAAATCTAGAGTGTTATTTACTCTTTCTTCTAGAACGCTTGTTGAGTTTTATTCTATTAGTTGGTCAGGGATCAGATCAGATACAATGAAGGTGAAAGAAACTCCATAGTCATCAGGTAGCTTGATTTGGTAAGCGTTGTAGTTGATTTTCCTCAAGACCTTGAACGGACCATCAACATGAGTAGATAGCTTGTTCTATCTCAAGTATGGGAATCGTTCTCTACTGAGATGTATCCATACCAAGTCTCTTGGGTAGAAAGAAACAGTTCGGCAGCCTCAACTACCAATTTCTTACTATCTCTAATTGAACTTAGTGATCTTCCCAGTTACAGATTGGTGTAGCTCATGCAATTCTTAAGCTTAGTCGACTTTAGATTGACTCTTTTCAGTAGCTACTAGGGTATTGATAATGACTAAGGGAATTTTTAGATTAAGGACATAAATGACCTCAAATGGGGTCCTCCCAATAATGCTGTGGATGGTCCAGTTGTATGTAAATTCCACAACTAGTATGCACAGATCCCAATCCATTAAGTTCTCTCCCACGATAGTTTTAAGCAAATTACCTAACATCCTGTTTACCACTTCAGTCCGGCCATCAATCTGAGGGTGGCTACTAGAGCTGAATACAAGTTTAGTTCCAAGTCTTCTCCAAATAGTCTTCCAAAAATAGCTTAAAAATTTTGTGTCCCGATTTGAGACAATAGTCTTTAGTACTTCATGTAGTTAGACAACCTCCTGCAAAAACAAATCAGCAATATATAAAGCATCATTAGTTTGATGGCATGGAATGAAGTGCGTCATCTTGCTGAAACGATTCACTACAACAAAGATAGAATCTTTCCCTCTAGTTGTTTAGGGCAACCTTAGGATAAAGTCCATACTGAGCTCAGCCCAAGGTAAGGTTGGTGTTGGCAATAGTATGTACTCTCAATAGGGTTCTCTCTTCCCCTTAGCTCGTTTGCACATCACACAATAACCAACTACTTTATGGACATCCTTAGCCAAACTAAACCAATAAAAGTCCTCTTTCAATAGATTTGCTATCTTGGTCTCCCTGAAATGACCAAATAATCCTTCACTATGAGCTTCCTTGACCAATAGCTCACATATGAAGTAGTTTGGAATACATAGCCTATGGTCCTTGAACAAATAGCCATCCTTAAGATCATATCCTCCAACAACAATTCCTTCTTGACACTGTTCAACAACGAGACCAATGTAAGGGTCATTAGCATACTGCTCAGTAATGAGTGAGAATCCTAATAATTTTATCTGTAAGGTTTACTATCGTAGTAGGGCATCAGTGACCACATTTACACTTGCCTTCTTATGCCGAATGACATACAAGAATCCCTCCATGAACTCTAACCACTTGGCTTAGCTCTTTGAAAGCTTATTCTGGCTCTCAAGATGCTTTAGAGACTTACGGTCTATATAAATAACAAACTCTCATGGTAGTAAGTAGTGTTGCCAAACAGTAAGGGCTCAATAAAAAAAGTATAACTCTTTGTATACGGAATAGTTCAAGGCAAGACTGCTGAGTTTCTTACTGTAGTAGGTGACAAGTCATTACTCTCACATCAGTACAACACCAATTCCAACTCTCGATGCATTACATTCTAATTTGAAGGGCTTGTTAAAATTTGGCAGTGATAAGATAAGTACCGATGTGAGTTTTTCCTTAATCTCTCTAAAGCTCTATTCAACTCAATCATTCCACCTGAATCCTTTACTCTTCTTTGTCAATTCATTCAAGGAGGCAGCTATTGTACTAAAATCCTTAATAAATTGCCTATAGAAAGAAGCTAGGCCATGGAAACCTCAAACCTTAGTGACATTCTTTGGTGTTAGCTATTCTAGAACAGCTCAGATCTTTTCCTCATCTACTCAAATCCCTTCCCTTGATACTATAAACCTTAGGAAAATCATCTATTTCTGGCTAAACATACACTTCTTCACATTCCCATACAATTTCTTAGCTTACACAATGTCAAATACTTTGCGAAGATGTTGAACATGGTCATTTAGGTCAACACTATATACTAGTATGTCATCAAAATACACGACCACATATCTTCCGATTAGAGGGCACATCACATGGTTCATCAACCTTATGAATGTGCTCGGTGCATTAGTAAGTCCAAATGGCATAACCAGCCATTCGTAGAGTCCGTGCCTAGTTTTGAAGGCAGTCTTCCACTCATCCTCTGGTCTCATAAGAATTTGATGGTAGCCACTTTGCAAATCAATCTTTGAAAATATCTTGGTGACTTAAAGCTCATCCAACATATCATCGAGCCTTGGTATTGGATATCTATACTTGACAGTAATCCAGTTGATTACTCAGCTATCGATGCACATATGCCATGAACCATCTTTCTTCGAAATGAGCAAAGTTGGTATAACATAAGGGCTTATACTCTCCTTCACATATCCTCGCTTTATGAGCTCGTCTACCTATCTCTTTAGCTCGATAGCCTGCTCTAGGTTCATCCTATATGTAGGTTGGTTCAATAAGGCAGCACTTAGTTATAGATCAATATAGTGCTCTATGCCTCAAACTAGCTGCAATCCTCTAGGCAGTTCTTCCGAAAATAGGTCAGAAAACTCATCTAGCAAGCTTCATATCTCTTCTAGGATGTCCTATGATTCCTTCATCTCTAACAATCTCCTAACCAATAGAAACATGGGCTTGTCAGTCTTCTTAGCAGATCGGAGCTCTCTTTGGCTCATAACTAAGGTCGTTTTCTTACTGGCTTGGGTGAGCTATTTGTAGGTTTCGTTTACTTGGGATGGGGTCAAGGGTTGCAACACAATCTTATTTCCATCCTTGACAAAGGCATAAGTGTTCTTATACCCATTATGAGTAATACATTGGTAAAACTACCAAGGTCGTCTAAGTAATAGATGTGAAGCTCCCATAGGGATGACATCGCAAACTACTTCAACCTTGTATACATTCCCAATACTAAACAACACAATCACTTGCTTAGTCACGTGCAAGGTACCCTTATCATGAAGCTAGTAAAACTTGTACGGTCGATGATGTATTAGAGGTCGGTAGACCTAACCTCTGCACAAAGGACTATGTAACTACATTAGTACAACTTCCTCCATCTATTATAATGGTGCATAATTGTCCTTTGATGGTACATTTGGTATGGAATAGATTTTCCCTTTAGTCTTCCTTAGAGCTCGATAAGGAGCTTAATACTTGCCTTAGAACTAAGGTCATCACTTCTCCCTAGTCAATATAAATATAGGTCTCCTCTTCCTCTTTAGCTTCAAGTTTTCTAACATCCCCTTCATTCTTGGGCTCGCTTTCGTCAATGCTATCCACCACATCTCCTCGAACCACCATGATACATCGATTTGGACACTCAACAATCATATGTCCAAAGCCCAAGCATTTAAAGCACTTCACCTTGCTAGTCTTCCATCCGAAGGTCTACCCTTTCTCAGGTCCTTAAAGTTACCTAACCTCGGATCGGCTCGACTAACCAACTTGATCTGGCTATCATCAAGTCTGTTACTCCATTCCTCGGCTCAATATGGCCTTCTTGACTTGGCTTGAACAAGTCAACGTAGTATTGGAGCCTATGAGAATGTCGGCTTAGGTCAACTCAAAACATTTCTCCTCTACTTTTTGACCCTCTATGTAATCTTAATCGCCTCTTCTAAGGTATAAAACCTCTATACTTCCACAATATTGCGAATCTCATATTTGAGCCTAAAAATGAATCTTAACATTATGCAGGTCTCAAGCTCTTCTACATCAGCTCGAATCATTAACATCTAGAACTCTCTTACATAGTCATCAACATATCGGCTTCCTTGGCAAAGCTCCTGCAACCTTACAAACGTATCTTGTAAATAAGTCTCGAGCACCAATCTGGCTCTTAAGAACCTTGTCATCTAGTCTCAAGTTCTAACACCCTATCTTTCATCTCTTGCTTTGGTTGCATTCAGATTTTTTCCACTACATGGTGGCATACCCTGTAAACTCTAGTATAGCAAGTCGAACTTTGACAACATCCCTATTCCCATAACATTCAAACACTTTCTCAACCTTCTCTTCCTATTCCAAGTATTCATTAGCATCTTTACTTCCACTAAAGGACGAGATTTGAACCTTGACATTATATAGTCCTCGAAGAGCTCAGCATCTTTCTCCCTATGCTCATAATAGTTGGCATCTTCTTCTTCTTCCCAAAACTCTTCAACATCTAACTCCTCATCATCTTCTTCAATCTCTTCTAACTCCAGTCTTCGTCTAATAGCTCCTCCAAATCAAGGGGGTTAAACTGGGTGATGGGCTTAACTACCTTAGCCATAACCCCTCTCTTGAATATTTTCAAGTAAAATTTATGGCAGCATTCTTTGGAGTTGTTGCCTATTAACTTGCATTGATAAGACTAGATTCTCAACAAGGTTTGTGAGTCCATCAAGCTTATCATCAACCAACCCCAGGATATTACTATCATTATGACAATGACTAGGTTAAGCACCACTACTCTAGTCTCTAATAACACCTTAAACACTCGAATCTAACATAGTACAATATTTCTCATACAGATTAACAACTTATGAACAATGTCACTACCCAATAGTCACTCAAACGGAATAGAAATAAACTTGCTCTGCTTTTATAATGAAAAACAAAGTAAGAATAGAATAACAATGAAACCCACTTACTATCACACAAACATACTATAGTAGCTACAGAAGAAACACAACAACCACTAATAGTAAAGAAAACCAAAACTCCACTACAACTTCACACACTCTCTCTTGGAACCATACTCTGATACCAATGAAACTGATGCGTCTTCGAGGTCAAATACATAGAGAAGCACTACAATGAAACGGACCGAAAAGAAATAAAAGAAAAGCTAGTAAAATTTGGGCAGCTACCGAATGGATATGACTCACCACTCGATCTTATTTAGCCTACAATCTGCCAGATATAATACACTTATTTGAACTGAAGGGTTACTTACCACTACTCCTTGCTAAAGGGAATAGATAAAAGCTAAAAAGTAATGAGAACACTAAGGTTGCTCAAAGGAATACTTAATTAATCTGATATTGATGATATGATTTTTTGCACACAAGAAAGTAAGGGTTTATATACCCATCCACTAGGGTTATTTACATGTATGAAAAGACAAAAGGATATTCTACAACTAGGTTACATAAGTCATACTAAAAAAGGAAAAAGAGACAAAGAATATTCAGTTGTGAAAAAGAAAGAATCATTCTAGAATATAGTGTTAGAAGACACATGTTGCTTGGCGTCTAAATGGTAAAAATATAGTACAAAGTAAGTGAAAACAGAGTAATGCTTATAGTTAGAGGCTGACCTAATGTAGATTAACTCGAGGACCAATTAGTTCTTCTAAAGAGAAGTCAACTTGATAAGAATCAAAAAGGAAGAACGGTAGATGTAGCGGGTCCATCGAATAGAATGGGTATACAGAACAAGAAGTAAGAACACGGGTTTTGAGTGTGAATGTAGATAGATATCACACACTAAGACACAAACACAATCAGGGGTTTGAGCTCAAAATAGAGTTCGATAAGACTCATGAACACTAAATGTTGCTCGGGATTTCAAATGAAAGTTAGACGCAACTCATTAACTAGTTCAAATGAAGAGGTTCACCACAATCTTGAACTAGATTGATAAGAACGTGGGGATGATTAAAGAGTCTAATCAACACTCGATAATCTGGCAAATACTAACTCAAGTATAACTTTGCTCAAAAGAGGATAGATTCACTCTCTAAATATTCTTCTATATATGTCTATCTATCTCTATCTAATGTTTACAATAGTTACTATTTATAACAAGTCCTAAACCCTAGTGGCAAAATTGTAAATAATGTACAAGGCTTTAAACCTTAAAGAATTGGGCCCATAAATAAAATAAAGGAAAACATACACAAGAATCCAAAACTGTGTGTTTTACAGGACTCAGCATATAGTCACTTGGTATGTCTTAGGAGGAGGAGTATCCAAACCAGACGGGGTTGGCAATTAGATTTACGGGTTTAGGAAAGAGTCCCTAATGTCTTGCGTAGCTTGGCCAAGACACTAGAGAGGTCGGCTCATAATCATCGAGTGCTAGAATTAGTCAATACTAGTCTCTTAAGGTTGTACCAAGTGGTTCTTTGGTCCTAAGTCCTCGGCTACATGATCTCTCATCTTCTTGACTGTGACTCTTTTTCTTCCCATCAACCTTCTTTCATTTGCTCAGCCTCGGTGAAAGTTGTTTGGCCTTGGGTTAGAATAAGTCAGTATCTTCTTCTAGAGGGTTGACGTCGGCTTCAGATAAGTCGACATCAACTTGGACGTAATTAGAGGTTGATTCCCATCACGGCTTGATTCGGGGCCAAATGCTCGTGGTTGAATTGAGAGCTCGCTTTGGTTACTCTTAGCATAAAGCATTGCTGCTAAATAAGGGTTAATCTAATGCAAGTAAGGATTTGACAGTCAAGTTAGCAAAAGATTAGCGAAAGAGAGGATTCCCCATCTCAACTATGGCCCAGAGCTAGTATCCTCAGAGCAAGTCCTTAGAGTCCTCTAGTTTGGCTGTACGTGATCGGTCTGAGGGGTTGATTCCTATCATTAGTAAGCCATATTCAAAATATCACAGTTACAAACTTCTGTACAATATAATAACTCTTTTACAAGTACATGTTTTTAAACTACTACAACTATACTAAACTTCTAGCAAAATAACACCTACTACTTTTCTAGACAACTTCCTTCATGTACTTAAGCCAAATAGTGAAGTCAACGAGTTATCCCAAGAGCCCATCTTCATCTAAAGTTTTGAAGTCTCCTTGTCACTCTAATACCTTCTTCTGTATATTCATCCATTACTTAAAGATATGAGAAACTTAGCTCATCAACTACTGCGAGCTAAGTGAGAGTGGATAGACATACAACATTAATCATAACAAAACAAGCATAACATTTAACTAGTTAGTCTAATTATGTTATCTTATAGTTTCCTAGCCATGTAATGCAAATGCGATAAGATAATGCTATTCTCATGCATGTGACATGCATCGGTTCCGATATCCTAACCTAACATAGCAACTCATCTAGTTCGATCAACTCAAACTAGGCATCTAGATAATATATCTAGGAACTTAGCAAACATTTCAGCCCATTAATAACCATGTAGAGTGGTTGGAAAATCTAGCATATAACTAGCTTAGCAAATACAATTCAATCTCTATATGCTCAAAAACCTAGCTTTTATAGATCAAGTATTTCACTTGATAAACATAGCTTTACATATGGAAAACGACTTAGCAATATCTCGATTTTTAGAAAACTTGACCTGTATGTCCTTTTCATGCCATTCCATGAATGCATTAGATTGCATTCCTAGCAAAACCCAGCAA
Organism: Lumnitzera littorea; assembly: GCA_024138015.1. Classification (NCBI taxonomy): domain Eukaryota; kingdom Viridiplantae; phylum Streptophyta; class Magnoliopsida; order Myrtales; family Combretaceae; genus Lumnitzera; species Lumnitzera littorea. Next base: position 40,490,977 of record JAMXBB010000007.1, on the reverse strand, counting down.
ATCCAAGTAGACTTATTCATTGTTTGTTACCTAGCCTTTACTTTGCAGTTTTGTCAGCTCTAGGATCTTGATATTGGGTTCACTTAGGTAAACACCTTAAGAGATAGTTAGTCCTTAGATTCTTTTCCAAGATAACATAGAACCTAGCAATTGTCACATATGCATTCATCAACACCAACATGACAACTAAGTTTAATATCAAGTCACCATTTTATCAACAACAATTATAGTAGGTAGCTATACATAGTTCATCGAACAACACATCAACTTGAAATCAAGTTCAAACAAGCCAAAACATCACATATTACACAAAGTTAGGAGTAAACATAAGTCTACTCAAGCACATATAAATATCCACTTACTTAGCTAGCAGTACATTCCTAATCTTACTGGTTAACATATAGTTATTAGACAAGACTCTATATGTTAGTCCACAGATTTTTTTCCAAGATAACATAGATCCCAGCAAATGTCACATATGCATTCATCAGCACCAACATGATAACCAAGTTTAATATCAAGTCACTATTCAATCAACAACAATTATAATAGGTAGCTCTACATAGTTCATCAAACAACACATCAACTTGAAATCAAGTTTAGCCAAGCTAAAACATCACAAAGCACACAAAGTTAGGAATAAATATAAGTCTACTCAAGTACACACAAATATCCAAAAGAATACGATGGAAGCCAATTGTCTAATGAATGACTAAAAGAAGTATTCTTTTATTTTTGAGGTTTTTTATGAAGATAATCATGATTGTTCTCTTGGGATTAAGAATACAGTTCTCTAGAGTGAAGAGTGATTTGATTATGAAGGTCACTAATGTAAGGCACGTATCTATTAGCAAGATCCAACGGATGTGGCACCATCGACAATTACAAAGCATGTACGGCAATGATCACTGATACGATAACTATCGCATGCATACGTATGGCAAACGAATAGGTAGGAAAGTAAAGAGTTGTGACCATTAGATTGTGAACTTATATGATATGTTATAGTAAGTAAGAGAATTGAATTTAGAAGAAGTTTTTGTAGATAACCCAATAGACCTGCTTGGCAATTATACAATCTAGCAAAAATATAGGCTTAAATGCTTACCTACTTACCCAATGCACCAAGGATGCATTAAGCTCACTCCTATACTTAAATCCTCAACCATAGGAGTTAGGGGATAAATGCTGATAGCGGATTTTTATCCTCATTAGCAATTACTTATCACTCTGTCAACCTATTCCACTCTAAAGTCCATATTACTGACCTAGTCTAATGATTAGGGCAACTTTGGGCTTAACCAATCAATAGGCCAAAAAACCCAACCTACTTTAATTATACATTCAAATTCAGAAGAAAGGGCATGAACAATTTAACAATTGCCAACCCATAACTGCAAAATGACCTACTCCCCTTTAGATTTGGAACATGATTAAATTTAGAAGTTGCCACATGTCTCAGACAATTTAACTATTTTGATGTTACAATTATAAGGACCTTATCTATAAATATAGGACGAGCACTCCTTGTAAGAACTCTCTAGAAACTCTTATTACTTACTTACTTACTTACCTATCCCTTAAACACTTAAACACTTACTTAGACATTAGAGTAGCTACGTCGAATTAACCCCGATACCCCTAAAGCCTTACTTTTTCTCTCTTACAAGAATCAACGATTCGTGCAAATGACAACCAACAACATGCATAACTCTTTTGTTGAATAACCAATGTCGGCCAAGTAAAATATGTGATGTATACATCAATAACACATCAAATAGTATCTCATTTTTATTACTCTCAATAGAAATCGGTAACAACACATTTTTCATAACATGCAATGTTCCTTTCTCATTTAACCAATGTAGATTGTATGGTTAAGAATGTAGAGAGATCGACAAGTGTGATTGTTCAACTAATCTTGTGGATGCAGCATTCGTACAATTACTACTATCAATGATCGAGTGCATAAAGCTGATCTCTTACCTTGCATGTATATGAAATAGATTCTCTAACTTCTCATTTTCTTTGTCAAGCTCTAAGCTCATTACTCAGTAGATAACTAAACTCAACATGTTGCTTTCTTCTAAATAAATGTTATCACCCATAAATTCCACCTCCACTCCTTATACTTCTTCTACAGCTTCACTAACTTATTTGCCAGTATTGTATACCTCAAAGGTGAAGACATCACCTTCAATTACCATAGTTCATCAGTTTGGACACTAAGTGGCCATATGTCTAAAGCCTTTACAGTTAGAGCATTTGATCTCTCCTGCCTTTCTCCCAAAGGTTTAGCCCTTTTCAAATTCCTTCTCTTTCCCTTTAACTCCGTCCTCAATCCTTTTGCATGTGACATTTTTCCATCAACACTAAGCTGCTAGTCTTCTTAATACTCCTTTAAATAGGTTGAATAAATCAAATAGGTTAAGAACTAGGAGCTCAGTAAGGTCTCTTCTTCTTTTTTGTCTCTCAACATGTTAGGGGAGCATAATGGCTTCTTCAAGGGTGTAAAAGAATTGCCTTTGATAACATCTCTAAGTTCATATCTTTAGCTAATAATAAATCTTGAAATAGCTCGAGCCTGAGGTTCATTTACTTTACACCTAATCGACAACATTTTGAATTCTTAAGCATATTCATCAACAGATCAGTTCCTTTATCTCGATTCTTACAACTTTGCAAAAGTATCCTGATATAAATCAAAAATGATTCTTCCTCGCATGACTCTCTTCATTTCTTCCCATGTCTTATGCCTTGTCTACCATCTCTTCTTCTCATCATATGCAACTTCGTCCACCAAATATGGGCATATCCAATGAATTCTAAGGTGGTAATCCTAATCTTGTTATCCTCAGCATAATGATAGCACTCATAAAACTTCTTAACTCGCTCTTCCCAATCTATGTACTCATTAGTGTTACCACTTCTTGAGAAGCTTAGAATTTAGACTCTCACATTAACAATACTTTTGGGAACTGAAACAACATGCTCCTCTTCATAGTAATCCTCACCAAACTCCTCATTAAGTTCATCAACATCATCTAAATCTATCCTTTGATGAGCTAATCGCTCTGTTCTTTCACAGATGCCAAACAAGATAATTCTATTAGGTTAGTCTTCGAGCTTACCACATTAGGGTACTTGTTCTAGCCTTTCTTTAACCTCATAAAACTCTTCATCGTCACTCTCTTCTTCTTCCATGACCTTCATTCTCCTATTGGTTCTTTGCTCAACTCCTCTAACTTGAACATCACAAACTAGGTAAATTCTTTTGCATAGAACTTCATTATTTGGTCAATTATGCTAATATTCAGCTTGGACATCCTCTAAAGTTTCATCAACAACACATCCATCAATTTGACATGCTCCTTCGACATAAGCTATAGTCTCTCTTTACATCATGACTAACATGTTCTCTACAAGCTCAATGAGATAGTCTACTTATTCGTCTATGGACCTCTAGGTTTATTCCATGTGATAACCACTTCTTAAAGTATTGCTCCCATTGTCTCTACCCACTACATTTACACTTGGGTCTATTATTTTCTTACTAAAAAATTCAATATATAACTCCAACAAGTACTTCTTCAACAACCACTGCTTCAACAACTACTAAACCCGCCACAACAATAGCATAACAAATACAAAACGACAACTACTTCTACTCTCCTCGATAACCACCACCACTTTCTACAAAATCAAAACAAGCACATGAAACAACAACTACAATCCCAACTATCATTGATACTTCAACAACTCCATACTCTATTTCAAGGAATGAAAACAAAGCACAATAGAACACAATAAAAACAAACAACTCGAACTACATACAAATATACTACACTTAGAAACACTCACTACTCGACAACATAACTCATAGCCTTTTCAAGCCCTTGAGCTTTGATACCAAGATAATAAGACACATGGGTTAATAGTGCAAACAACAAGGCAAGTATATGAGCCCCTAATAAAGTCTTACCATAGCATGAAAGGGTCATTAGAAACTATTGGTAAAATGTAGGTAAGCTTGGATGGAAAATACGAGTAGTACATCATGCTAATTCATGAGTAGCTTAGTGGATGTGACATACCTCTCGAGCTCAACATGGCCTATAACTCACTGAATGTGACTCACCAATTTGGGTTTAAGGATAGCTTGCTACACTACCTTGCTTAAAGGCTAATATGAGCTATGATTAGGGTCTTTAACATAGAGAAGAGAGAAAACCTAAGTAATTTCATTAATATTAACAAGGAATTTGACTAAAATAAATGCTTATAGCAAGTTATTTATACCTTATACAACTAGAGTTACATTATCATATGTAATTACTAAAAGGGTGAGATTCTATTTACATTCATGCTATAAAAGGAAAAAGGGAAAATCTGTAATTAGTCTTAGAAATAGAATGCTTAGTATCAAGTAGCATGACTATGAAGAGTAAGATACGTATCTCTAGGAGAAAGGCTGGTGGACCTGCTACATAATGAAAGACGACTCACTAGGATAAGATTGATAATGTCTAGGTCCTTCATCAAGTTAGAGCATTCATTCTAGAATAGCTAGAGGACATCATCATGATAGTTCTATGCTTAGGAAGTAAAGAGGGTCTTTGGGACAAGTCAACATAATAGGTCGGAGGTCTTCAGGTAGCCCAAACAGACCTTGCTCTTATGTGAGGAAGAGGCTAAAATTATGGTAGCTCAGATACGTAGCTAAGTTAGCTCAACACAATAGGTTAGCTTCTTTTAGAGTAGGGCAATGGTTGAGACCTTGGTAGACCATATTAGCTAGCTCTCTTGCTAAAGAGCGAGTAAGGGGACCTGAAGGTTGATTCCTATCATCTAGTCCATATAAGATGACTCAAATATTTCCCTACGGAGCAATGGAGATTTTCAAACCTCAAATATGGAATTTTCAAGATGAACGGTCATTTATTAAATTTATATTTGTGAAGAGACTTTAAAAGTAAAGATCTAGTAGAGTTTAATCTCCTTATGGTTCAAGAAAATGGGTAGCTCTTACCTCAATTCATCAAGCCAATAACATTAACCAACAATTCTTCTTAAGAGGCAACCCAAGCCCCTTTCCTTTTGCATTTTTTCTTTGATTTGGTTATAAGTTTATCTATTGATAGCCCAACATACTTTTTTCTAAGTCTTGTAGGTTCAAGGAAGCTTGTAAAGAAGTTTAGTGCATAATGGAGAAGCATGGTTAAAATCATGCCCATAATCTTAGAAGTGATCCCCACTAGAGGAAGAGAAAGTCTCAACAAAATATCATGGCTAAGGAATCACACTCGTGAACTTAAGAGTAATCCTCTCAAAGGAAATTGCATAAAACTTCATAAATCATCATGCCTTAAGGATTATACCCATGATCTTGGGCATGATCTTTACTAAGTTTAGGTATGTGCTAAAAGGGAACCTCCAAGACCAAGATTACACCTATGATCTTGCCCATGATCATGTTCTAACCTCAAAATTTCTTGCAATATTGTTCATGGTCCAAAATTACGCTTATGATTCCTCCTATAAACCTTGTTGTTTCAAGTTATAGATTTGATTGGTTGTAACTTTTCTAATTTAGCCAAGTTTCCTTCAAAACACACCTTCCACTTCCATTAAATACTTCCATAAGCTATCAACAAAACCCAAAACACTTCTTTTAATCTTGATGTTCCTTTCTATTATGTTATTCAACTTCTTTTTCAAGATTCAAGTTCTTCTTGTTGAATTCACACTATAGGTATGTATTTATCTCTATCTCTATCTCTCTATTCTTTTCCATGATCAATTGGTAATACTCTTGCTTTTATTCCTTGATGTTTTGGTGATGGGATTGCATTATCACTCATTCTTACTTAGACACACTACATTAGAATTACACATAGCCAAAATTTCAAGTATGGGGAAGTCTCTGTGGATTGTATTTAACTGGTTTCTTTAATTGTCAATACAAGGATGGCTTCCTCAAAACCAAGAGAAAACGTGCATAACAAGGGCTCTATGGGCCATCCTAGAAAGGCACCTTGAAAACCAAGCTTAGAAGAAGAGCTAATCACCATGTTGCTACCACATCCAAAACATATGCTAGAGTTTGAAAAGCTATAACATCTTACTTAGTTTAAGATGTTGTCAAAAAAGGATTTCTCCAAGTCTAGCTTCTTATATTGGGATGTTGTCAAATAAGCAAATATGGAATCAAAAATCCATGACTAAGTTAAGATTAGGTATTGGGACAAATTGTCAAGTATTCAATAATCGGTGTATAAAGAACTCAACTTAGAGTTTCTCACCACTTTGAGTGTAGGAACATGAACAACTCTCCTATGGAGCTAGGAATTCTATTTCATTTTGAATATGAATATAGAGTTCACTCTTTCAATAGCAGAATTTAGGGGTGAACATAGGACTTTATGATAAAGATTTTATTCAATCATTTGATTTCTACACTCTACCTTGCGAGTTGCCCTAAGGAGTTAAATCTAGTTCATATTGGATGAAACTAAGTGGAGAAAAGAGTTATAATTCAACTCATAGGATTCTCCATTTGTTTCCTACTCATACACTTAGAGGGAGAAGAAAGAGTACCTATAAACCCTTAAAAACTTTGGTATACACTAAGTTATTCACTAGGAAATATTTAGAGATATAATAAAAATATACTAAAATTGCTAAGAGACTGTAATACCTAAGGATTTCCAACTAGTTCAATGACTCTAAGTTCTGAGCTCTTAAATTTAAGGCGCCAGGCTATAATATCTGTTTTATTTTAAATTTCATAGTAAAGTTAGAAAAGTTAGACAAAATAATTTAAGTCAATTTCTTAAAACAAGCTATATAAAAAAATTAATTTGAGAAAAACGTCAATTTATCACTAAAAGCTAATAATTATCGAAAACGAGAAATTCAAGATTTTAGATATAGCAAGATATTAAAAATAAATTAATTAACTTAGAATAATAATAAACAAAGTTGAATTATATGTAATGTACATGTATTAACATAGAATATGTATTATTTATATTAAATATACATATATAATAAGAAATTATTATTAAAATAAGGTAAATTAATATAAAAAAATAGTAAATCAATAAAAAAAATGCAAGGATGAGTCATCCCATGATGTGGCAGCTAAGGATTAAATTGGATTGATAAGTCAAAAAGCAAATAATATGAAAATGGCACCTCATGCCTTGGAAAAATAAGAAAATGACATATGTAAGCCACTTGTCCAATTTTTACAAATTCTTATCCAATTAGAAAATATAAATAGGCCTTGTACACTTCAAAACCAACATTTTAGAAGTTTGAAAAAAATAGAAAATCACTAAAAAAAAATTTTGAAACAAATTAGAAAAAAATAAAAATAAATTAGATCAAAAATAGGGCATGGAATCTAATCAAGTTGGTTCAATAAGCTATTGGTGTCCAGTTGTGGTCGCCTTTTGAAGTCAAGGAAAGCACTACTAGAGGGGGTGTTCTAACAAGGTTAAGTGGCCAAAGGGTGGCTAAAGGCGACCAGTTCAAGTGAACCAAATTTCCGGCCCAAACTTTGTAATTTTTCTAAAAATATAAAATAATATTATTTAATTATGAAACTTGCTTTTCTAGAGTTATTTTATGTGTAGATTAATTTAGTAATTTTATTTCTAATAAATAATTATTGGAAATATAAGGTTTTTAAGAAATAGCTCTGTTTGGACAAAAATTGAATTAAATTTTAAAAATAGTAAATAATGTCCTTTCAAGTTGAAAATTTGTACGTGACATACTCAATATTTGTATTTAATTCAAGTAACAAGTATTTTTGAAAATAATTATGTTTATTATTTATTGTAATTATTTTGGATAAAATTGGCAATTTCGCCGTTTTAGTGAATTAACTAGTTTTTAACAAAATCAAAGTGTGAGCCCTATGTATTATGATTTCTAGATGTTCATAATGATGTTTGGGACACTTGAATTTTATTTGGTGATTAAACTCACTTGTTCGCTTAATTTTTGCTAATTTTGAGTTAAAATTGCTATTTTCATAAAAATATATAATAGCTATTTTAATACAATTCATGGTCAATAATTAAGCTACATATTTTTGTGAGCCTATAGGATTTCTCGTGAAATTAATCAAGCTCGTATACCATTTATTACATATTTTCCTAGTATAAGCTTATATATTAGCTTAATATGTAATATAGTAACTAGTATTATTAAAATATTTATTAAATCCGTGTCAAATAAACACTTTAGAGTATAATAAGTGTTGTTGGACAAGTTTGGAAAGTATAATTTTTAGGGTTTTTAGTCTAGTACTAAAGCTTACTCAAGTCAATTACAAAGTTAAGGTAGCGAATAGTTGAGTCATAATACGAAAAGGTATTTTTAGGTTTTTGACAATATTGATCAACTTTGTTTCTTAATATATATTAATAGTACTCAAAATAATAATCGTGACGATATAATGTTTACTGAAATTGGATAGGAAATGAGTAAGATACAATCAAATGAAGTTTAAAAACGCGGAAATGAAAACTTATAATAGTTCAAGTTGGACCTATATTTGATTTGAAGATTATGTCATATTTTCATAAGTATGATAAGTAAGAAAGAACCACGTCACGAAGGACCACATCACAAAGTATAGGATATTGTCTTATTGCTAAGCCTAGGTAAGTGGATCTGACTTATGCTTGGAGTAAATATATCGCTGCTCATAACACTATATGCTATTTGATGCTATGTTGATTGAATATAAATATATCTTGGGTGAATTGATATGCTAATATAGTAGATGTTGATGTGTTGATTTTGAATGGCAATAACTATATTCTGGTTAAATTGTTATGTTGCCATGTTGGGCAATGATTTGTACTTACAAATAATTGTGCTAACTTAGAAAGTTGAGTAATTGCTAACTCAATCTTCTAAGTGTTCACCTAAGTGAACCCTAAGTGAGATACTAGAGTTTTGCTATGGAGAGTTTAAAAACTGGAATCAAACAACTAGGTTGAATAAAACCTAAAGATTGATTATGCTAATTGATATTCTTGAGTTGCTATTGCATATCATGGCATGCAATAGCACAAAAAGGGACCTATGGGTCAAAAATTTCAAAATGAGGCTTCTAAATGATCATGGAAAAAGCATAGTTTTATGAACTCAGTTTTTACAAGCATATAGATTGCATTGCCCAAACATTGTGACTATTTTGATAATCAAATTTGGTAAACTATAATGTATGGTCTAATTTGGCAGTATTGCCACTTTGGTTTAGTAGACTACAATGTGTGGTCTAATTTGGTAGCGTTGCCTCTTTGATTTAGTGAACTACAGTGTATAGTCTAAATTTGTAAAGTTGAGGGTCTTACTCTCAAGCAACTCCTTGTTGCCCTTTTTGAAAATGGTAGACTACAATATGTAGTCCAATTTGGTAAGGGTCCTACTCCTAGGTAACTCCTTATTGCCCTAAGTTCTTAAACGTTGTATCTAAATGCCCAGCTATGTTGACTAACCAGAAGAAGTTTAGAGGGCATAGGATATCGATATCCATATCGATATCGATACATGCTACGTACATGAGCATAGCATGCTGCATTGCTAGCAATAAGTGCCCAGTTAGGCGATTGCATATGTGAAGTTAAACTTGTGAGTTATGATTGAAATGTTTCAGTTGTGATATGTAATATTGTCTATCATATTTTCTATATTATGTTGTTTGTTATTCACTCTCGCTCAACTTCAATAGTTGAGGGGATAAAATGTTTTATCCTCAGGTTAACTATATCATAAAGGGCTCAACACTTAGGGAGGATATGTATACTTAGAGCGTGAGTCGAAATCAGTGACTATTGTATGAAACCTATATTAGGTTAGAGATCCTATTATTGTGAAGACAATAAAGGAAAAAGCTGGTTCATATTTTGATGTAAATACTATGTTATGCACATAAGTTGTAGCAAAATATCCAGTTGAACTCCGATATAGAAACCCCTTATCATGCAAACAATGTTATCTTTTGATGAATAAGTAAGTTGAGTTAAGTTTTCAACAGGTATTCTTATGTAATGGTGCATCCTGTGTTATGCCAAGATGTGATAGAGACATTTTAGAGATATGATCAAGATTTGTTATGACATCTATAAATAATGATAGAAAGTATCTATATTCCTTAGAATTAACTAGTCAAATGTTTGAATAGTTGGTCAAATAAAGTCAACACAAGAGTATTAGTTAAATCAAAAGACTTAAAGAAAACTAACAAGTTAACAAAATGGACATAACCAACACATAAAAGAAACTATGAAGATCCTAACATGATTATGTTGGTGCTAATACATTTGTACATCAACACATGTAGAAAAAGATAAAGAGAATGAAGAAGCAATGTTGAATAAGTTAGATGATGTGAGCCATGACCTAATAGTTTCATTACATAAACAAGTGGAAAATAACTAAAAGAATGAAGAAACAAAGTTGAATAAGTTAGATGATGTAAACCATAACCTAATAGTCTCATTACATAAACATGTGGAAAAAAGAAAAGAAGACTAACTTCCATTCATCAAAGTGGCGCCTAGGTTTTTTTCCATTCACACCTAATACTAAGATTGAAGAAGGTTAGTAGGTTATTGAGAAAGATAGAAAAATGGGGCAAGAAATTGACTAAGGAATATGATGATGTAATCGATGATGTATCAGGTTTAGGAAAGGAAGAAAAATGGGTGAAATATGTTTCTAACTCTTCTAGATGATGCCAATAATGATGCAAACCAAGAAATTTTTGTCTTCCAAGTCAAATACAACCTAGCTTCTTATAATGAAGTTAAAACCCTTAACTAAGAGATAAGCATCATAAGCAAACTATAATCTTCACTATACATACTAATTTAACTAAATACTTAAAGACTATAATAAGAACCTTAAGAAACCATGATTTTGCTAAACCATTTAGTAAATAATTCATGAATACGTAAGAGAAATCTAAAAGACAATGAAGAGAAACTTAAATTATTGAAATGATGCCATAGATGACAAAACGAATTAAATGCATCAACACATGTTAAAAATGTTTCCCAATAATTCCACAAGTAGGACGCCACTTCTAGAAGAGTGGACCATAATTTCCAACATGAGTAAAATTTAATCTTTACAAGAAACCACTAAGATAGTTAATCATAAAGACAGTTAATTTGCTTAAGTAATCCAAATCTTCCTAAATAAGCTAATTTAACCTATTGATATAAATAGCACCCCTGCTTACTTTTAGACTGCCAACATTCTCTTCAAATTTCCTCAAACAAACTTTCCTTTCCTTTCCTTTCTTTTTCAATAAAGACCCACTAATCATTCTTCAATACTGTTTCACCATTTCTTTCAATATTTCAAATGTAAGTTTAAAAAATCCTTATTAAACCTTTTGTGTTTTCAATACGTAAATGGTTTTCTAACTTCTTCTTTTCAAACATTTAGGAAACTCTTTCTAAGGAAACCAAGCTAAGCTTTCCAACTTCCAATATTTTCCAAAAGATAAGATCCTTTACCCAAAAACATGTGTTAGACCTTGTCTAAAACTTTTTCCAACAAAGAAGTATTTTCCAGAAACAATTTCTCCTTATAACTCTTTAAAATAAGTAATACTCTTGTTTTATAACTAGTTTACAAATTGATTTTTAAAGTTTACTAAAGGAATAAAGGTCTTTACTCATTTTAAAAGAAGTTTTCTAACTATTCTACTCAAATAAAGTTTAAGAAAGAAATTCAAGGTTCCTTAAAATAAAAGACTAAAAACTAAAAGAACTAGACAAAATCATACCTTAAAAATAACTCACCTATCATGTCTAAATAGGATTCCCTTAACTTGAACTATAACAACATATGGAGATATCATATTAATACCATAACAATTTCAACCTTATATAAGGACCGAAAAACTATGTAACAAGAACCAAGGACCATTCAAACATGATATGGAAAAAGAAACAGTAAAACTCCTAGAAGATAACTATGACTATTAACAAATGACTAAGTGAGTACCTACAGTGATTATTACTTGTATGTGCTTGTAAAATAGTGGTATCTTTAATTATATGCTTAACTTGTTCTACATGGGGTATTTGGAAAAATGTATGTGCTTGATTTGCTTGTTAAAACAAAAATTATCTCCATAAGAAAAGTTGATGATTGTAATGTAACGTGACATGACATGACTCTTGTGATTATGTGATACTTTAGGTGAACACTAAAATAAGTGAAATTTAAGCATATTGTAGCTTGAATATTGAAGTGGTCATGCATAGCATATCGCATAAACCACTTTTTATTATCACCACTATTACACATAGAATGGAAAGGCTAAAACCATCCTTATTTATTGCAAACTAAGTGACTTTTAAGATGGTCACACATTAGACGAGGCCATGTCCATTCTTATGTTTTGGGTTTGTATACATTTAGAGGCTGATTAGAGATCTGATTAGTCCCTAGTCATTTAGTGGTTAAGGAAAGCATTTTTCTCATTTGATTTAGACCTTCTTAGGATTGATCAAGAGATCCTTCTCTTATGATTTATTTACAGGGCCTTTGTGAACATTTCTTTTGGTTCCTTTAGCTAACTAGAGAATCCTTCTTCTTGGGGATGATAGTGCATTATAGGATAAATATTTGTTTAGTTCTCCTACATAACCGAAAGATTGGTTTCCTTGTGAGGTTAGTGAGAATGGGCCCATTTAGTTCTCTTAAGACTAATCAAGGGATATCATCTCTTTATCATTATACTGACATGGGTTCAATTGAGAACTAAGACTCTATAGCTATTTTATGGAGGCTAAGGATATCATGCTAAGTGACTTGTGTGTAATTTGAACACCTAGACGCTGATGGAACTAAGAAATCCTCAACCTAAGGTTAAGGGGGGAGGGGAAGTAAACCCTAGACTGCACGTCGGATACCAAAAGGCTGCGTATATTGTCATATGTATTTGTTTGAATGCATACCATATGTTTGATTAATCAACTTACTTGAAAGTTGATATGAATGGGAAACTCACTAAGCTAGTTGTAGCTTACACCTTTATAGTTTTGATTTCTGACAAGAACCCTTCTGAATCTATCTAGAAAGATCCAAATCATTGGTGAAAATTAAAGATTTAGAAGTGGGCTTGGCGGAGAGCATGCAAGGAAATAAATTTATGTAAACTATGTTAGTTTAATATGTAATAAGTAGTTATTTGAAAGACTTACAACTTTATTTATCAAGTCCATAAATTATAAATAAGTAATGATATTAAGCTTTGTTTCATACCATTGCTGTTGCTAATGGATTTTGGTAACTAAAATTGTCTTAGAAAGAAAGGAAAAGCTCTCAATATTGGGGTGAATTCAATACGGCTACTCCAATGCTTAAGTTAGTAAGTGTAAATAGGGAAAGTTAAGAGTAGTGAAGAATTATCAGATATCTCTTACAAAGTTCCTTTCTCGTATTTATAGATGACTGTAGTATCTGAAGTAGCAATTATCAAAATAACTATCAGGACACGTAGAAGCTTCTTGATTAGACACGTTCCCGAAAATGTAGAGAGAGTGGGCAGTTATGTAATATAACCATGTTAGTAATAACTGTTTACGCCACTTCCCTTGAATTCAAATTAGTAATGGACTTGTGTTACTCAGTGATATGTTGAGAATGTGGATTACTCAGCCTAATGGCAGCTGAATGAATGAGTGAGTGAAGCTTTGACTATCAATGCATGACAAGCTAAGTGAATGAAAACTAACTATCAACATTAACCCCCCATATCCCATGTTTAAGGATTCAACAAAGGGAGTAACATATAATATACTGGAAGCTAAGTGAAGAGTAGTTCCTTAGATGCTGAATGAGGTGGGAAGCAAGACAAATCGCATCCCAATCAAAAAGTCACAATTTTCCATTTCCCACTTATCAAAGAGACCAGAAAAGTGGAAGGTATGACATCTGTCACCTCAATCATCATTATGTCGTAAGACTAATAACTATCAAAGACTTGACAACCATTAGATTTCTATCTCGAAACACATGTCAACAATCCGTGCCATTATTTAACTAGTGCATCATTACCATTAAAAATACATTTGCAATTATGAGGATAAATTATTTGTATTTAAAGGACTATTCAAAATCAAAATAGATTTCTTTAGTCACATCTACAAGCTTTCAATTACTTACGACATCTCGACTTTCAAATTCTATGACATTCCTCATAATCAATCAAGTATGGTTTACAATGTAGTTCATCAACTTGTCCTTTCAGATTCTGAAGCAATGGAGATTAAGGCTACTTCTCCCCACCAAAAAAGGAATGATATAGCTTATTCCTTGGGTAGTTCAGCTGATAGCGTGGTGGAGCAGTGGGATAAACTCACTCGAATCAATTCCCTCACAGTAGATACCTACCTAGATGATAAGGAAGGAAAATCTGTAGCTAGGTATCTGTACAATAATATAGTCTATTTCCGTGATTCGCTAAACAGAGCTATCAATACTGTCGATAAGGTCCTTGTTTCAAAATACAAGAAGTATCAGCAAGACCTTCCAAGGGCATGGAATCTTAGGAGGCCGATAAAAGAAGAAAGAGTATATTTTCCAATGGAATATGAGTTCTATATATACCTCAAATATCATGATTTTTTATTACACTTCCCTTTCTCAACATTCATCAAGCAATTCTTCAATTATTTCCAAGCCGCACTAAGTATGTTTTCACCAAATAGATATCGGCTTTTAGCAGCTTCCAAAATAATTTGTGAAGAGGTTGAAATCAAGACTATGCCTCAATTGTTTCGATACTTCTTCATAATTAGGAGGCAACCTAAGAGTTAGTATTTTGCTACTATGAGGCATGGGCAGAAGTTTATGAATGGTTAAAGTCCAAGATCCATAAGTGGCACAACAAATCTGTACCTATCGCATCGAATGAAGAGTTAGATTTTTGGACTCAACGGACCAAGCTAGTCCATACAAAGGACAAAGAGTTTATGTTGAATGATGCTGCTGTGGTAGAGAAAATTCGAGAAAGGAGGAAGAATAAAATGTTCTTCTAGGATGCTGAAAGAATAATAAGGCATTATGAAAGTGGAGAGCTGATCTTCTCCAAGAAGGAAGGTATACCAATGAGTAACCGCCGTACCAAGTATTACTATAAGAGGAAAGCCGTTCTTATGACTTAAGGAAAGAATTGTTGCCTTTAAGCCTTACTCGATACAAATGTAAGTTCTTTTTTCTCACATTAATATTAATATGTTTACTTCATATTGCAAATATGGATACTAGTGAGGTAAACCCTACCAAACTATTAGCCCAAGCTAAGGCCAAGAAGTCAAAGGTTGACAAACACGTAGCCTCTATCACTACCACTTGGCTGGCTACTGTAAAGAAAGCAGGAAAAGAGGGTACAATGAAGCAGATGACAGCTCAAAAGAAGACCTCCCAACTAGCTGAAAAGCGAAAAGTGAGCGAGAAGTCTAGGTTGGCTGAGGTTGCACAAACTAAGGCACCTCCAGCTGAGAATGTTCCATCAACTGTAGAGCCGAAAAAGGGTGGCTAGACAACTTAACCACAAAATGAGGCTGAAATCATCACTGCTGCCGAGGGGTCATCACTAGTAAAGGAAATAGCGACGAGTACCAATAAAAGACCTAAGAAGGAGCTTATCGGCTAACCACTTGCGAAGAAGTCCAAAGCTTTAAACAAAAGGACGAAGGAAGCTATGCATAACAAAGCTCTCGACATCAACAATACCGAATTTGCCCCTAATATAGAGGTCGGCGAGAATTTCATCCTATGTTGGAGCGATTCCATTTTGTATACTGACTCAGCCTTAGGCAACAAGACAAAATCTTTAGCCTTGATGGAAGGCATTATTCTTCCAAGGACAAAAGATCACAATGAAAGATGTTGATAAGGTCGACAGTTGTAACAAAGCTCATATCACAACTAAGCTATATGATGTAAGTATCTATAGCATCCTCTCAACTACCAAAGTTATTCAATTGCTAGTACCCCCGTTTGTTTTTAGATAAGCAACCACGTTCTAATGGATTTAGTCAAAGCTGACAAAGAGATAAAGAAGGTAATAACAATAGTATTCATGTATTTTGCTAGGTCATCTTTAAAATACTCATCGTACTAAATTAAATTATTGTAGAAAATCAAGGATGAGTATAATGCATCTAAAGCCTAGACTGCTGCTATTGAGAATGCGAGGATGAGGGCTGAGATGGAGGCTAGAAAGTACTAGGAAGAATTGGTTGCTAAGAAATTGGCACATTCCTTGGTTGCCATTGAAGTCTTAAGCCTTAAGGCTAAGGTTGAAGAGTAGTATAAGGAATCTAAAGGCCTAAAAGAGGAGCTACAGAAGAAAAAAGAAGAGTACTGGGGTTTAGGCCGAACTCCATGCACCATGAGTGAAGAGGAAGATAAGCTCAGGGTACAAATCAAAGAGCTAGAGACTAACAATACAAAGTTATAAAGTCGTGTTACCCAATTAGAGGACTGTGAAGAGAGGACTCTCTGTTGAAGAGGTACTAAATGTCATCATTCCCAATCAGCAATACGAGAGATTATTGTAGAAAAAGTTGTTAGAGGGGTTCTAAGTGATAAGAAAGGAAATCCTCAAGTTTCACCCCAATTACGATCTCTTTTGCCTTGATTTCGCCAACGTCGACGATAAAGTCAGTAGTTGCAATGAGGACTACAATGAAGAATTAGGCGCTAAGACTATTAAGAAGGGAAATAATGAAGCATATGCCGAGGATTTAAGGGAAGACAAAGAGCATTTGTCAAAGGAAATCCCCTATGAGCAAAAGGAAAAATCAACCTACACTGAGACCCCAAACACCAAAAAAGAAGTATGCTCTGAGAGAGCCCTAGCCTCTTATCCAAAATTTGCTTCTACTTTCTCTAACAGTAGGTTATACGATTGTCTCGTACTTGTTATTCTTTGTAAGTAGCTCTCTAGGCTAATTGGTCGAGTATTTGTAATCACATCACAATCAATGAAAAAGACCTTTGGTATGTATGATTTTTTCTATTAATATACATGTTTCACTTCACATGTTCTTATTCTTCAGCATGTTTTATTTCACACGCTAAGTATTTCTCAACATGTTTTACTTCATACGCTAAATTATTTTGGCATATTTTATTTCACATACCCAATTCTTTCGACATGTTTTACTTCATATGCCTTCTATGCATCTTTTATAGACATTGTTCGTTAGCCATTTGAGACATAGACTAACCGTATTACTAGGTTGTAGGATTAATTTCTGAAGTTCGTTAAATGTGATAGGCTAGAACTTATGTCAATTCGTTCGCCGCGCAGTTTGAACTTATTAACTCGTCAATCATGAACAGATCAAGAAACTAAATAAGACTTCAAATATAATTCTCATAAACAAGTAGGCTATCGCCTTACAAACTATCAGGCTATTGCCTTACAAAATAGGTGGACATGAAAATCATCCGGGCAATTAAAAATAAAGTTTCAAATTCTCAACATTCCATGCTCGAGGGATGATTGATCCATCTAACCTTTCTAGTCAATAAGACTCCTTACCAATGACTTCCCGGACCTTAACAAGATCCTCCCAATTTGGGCCGAGCTTTCCTTAACTCTCTTGAGCACCAGTTGCTTCTATCTTTTGGCAAACCAAATCTGTAGGTTGAAAAACCTTATGCTTTACTTTTTTATTGTAATACCTAGCTGCTCTATGCTGGTATGCCACAACCCTTAATCTTTTAATATCTCTAATTTCTTCAATGGTGTCCAAATTTATTGTTAATCCAACTTGATTAACTATCACATCAACATGCTACATTCTTATATTAGGCAAATCTAACTCAATCGGTAAAATTGCTTCCATACCATATGCTAACTGAAAGGGGGTTTCCCCTATTGCAGTTTTGTAGGTGGTTCTATACCCCCATAAGACATCCGGTAACTCATTAGCCCATCGCCCCTTAACTTGATTAACTTTCCTCCTCAAGCTGTATAAGATGATCTTGTTGATGGCTTCAACTTATCCATTCATCTAAGGGTGTACTATAAACGTATAGTTCAAGCGAATGCCGTATTACTTACAAACTGCTCGAAACTTATTGTTATGAAACTGTAGGCCATTGTTTGTAATTATCATAAAAGGAACTTCAAATCTCGATATTATGGAGTTGAAGACAATTGCCTCCACTTTTTATTCGATGATCCTTGCCACTACCTCAGCTTCTGCCCATTTTGTAAAATAATCCATAACAACAATGACAAATTGTCACTAGGCTATAGACTACAAGAAGGGTCCAAGAATATCTAACCCCTACTAGGCAAAAGGCCAAGGACTAGATAGGCAACATAGTTCAATTGAAGGTGCGTGACTCGGTACCTCATGCTTTCGACACTATGGACAATGACGAACAACCCTCCTTGCGTCTTCTTTCATGGTTGGCCAATAATAGCAAAGTCACAATGCGTGAACATGCAATGTCTATGCTTTCACATGGTTATTACATACGCAACCATGTAGTTTAGATAACACCCGTTAGGCATCTCTTGAAGGAAGGCATCGAAGATAGGGTTGTAACATGCCTTGTTTGTACAACTAATCATCTATCAACGTATAATTCACAGCTTTATAGACCAATCTTTGTGCTTCTTTATTATCATTAGGGAGAGTACCACTCTCAAATAATCTACAAGGGGATCCATTCAAGATTCTTCTTTTAGGCAAGGAACCAATTCACAACTCTACAAAAGAGTAGATAAACTTTTCTGTAGAAGAAACTCGACAAAAAGTTTGTTACTCAAGTCAAGGAATGCCATACTGGCCAATTTTGAGAACTTATTAGCAACAATATTCCTACTTCTCGGAACCTTGTGGATTGAAAAAGATTGATATTCTTCTACAAGCATTCGTACCACTAACAGGTGCTTACTCATTTCCTCTTCCCATGTCGCATAACTTCCCATTACTTCATTCACCACCAGTTGTGAATCAAAGAACACTTTGAGTTTCTCGGCACCAATCTCTTTTGCCAGTTTCAATCCAATAATCAAAGCTTCATATTCTGCTTCGTTCTTGTTGGTTAGGAATCCAAATTTTAGAGCATAACTAACCTTGACATTATGGGGGCCTTGAAAAACAAGGCCTGCACCACTTCCTTCTCTAGTGGAAGAACCATCCACATAAAGGTACCATACTGGTTTCTCAACAATCTTCATACTATCTTCCTCGCCAATGAACTCAGCTAAAAAATCAACTAACACTTGAGCCTTTAATACCGTTTTGGGTTTTTACTATACACCATAGGCACTTACCTCTATAGCATATTTCATCATCCTGCCAAAAGAGTCTGGTCGTTGTCATGCCTACTACAATGGCTGATTAATGAGCACTATGATCTAGTGAGCCTCAAAATATGGCTTTAATTTCCTTACCGAGAAAGCCACTACTAGAGCAAACTTCTCAATTTTTGTGTACCGATACTTTACCCCCTACAAGACATGACTTATGTAATAAACGGGTCGATGCTCTTTGCCATTAATTCAAACCAATATAGAAGAAAGAGCTCGGCAGTTGATTGATAAGTACAAATATAAATTTTCTCTAGAAATGGGTGCCAAGAGTATCGAAGGCAATGTAAGGAATTCTTTGAGATCATTAAAAGCTCTTTCACAATCATCGAACCATTTGAATTCTTTCGGATTTTTTAAGATTTCAAAGAATTCTACATACCTATCCATACTTTAACCAATTGAGGGTGGCTATTCACCCAGTGAGTTCATGTACTTCCTTGACTATATTGGGGGATTTCATAGTCATTATCACCTCAATCTTTCTCGGGTTAGCTTCAATGCCACATTAAGTGACCATTAACTTGCCTTCCGAACAGGTTTCTACTAAAATACTTCTTCTCATCTCAAGGCCCTCATATATAAGGACCTTACCAACTGTTGATCCCCTTTGTACACATAAACTCTCATAAGAGTAAGGAATTTGGCTTTGAGATGTGCAGTTAAAGGAATGATGCTAAATAGATGTTAACACAGCCATCCCATGATTATGTTGTATAGAGACCAACATTTGACGATGAGAAAATCCACTTTATCCTTTGTAACATGCTCATCATCTCCAATTTGGATCAGCAAAGAAATTATTCTAGCTACTCAGACAAGTTGACTATTGAAGGCATATAAATCATATTTATAAGATCTTAGCTGTATCTTAATCTTAGGTCTCATCTAGTCAAAAGCATGCTAGAAAATGATATCTACCGAACTTTCAATATCAATAAGAATTTTCTTGACCTCAAAGTTGGCAACTCTTGCATTGATAATAAGTACATCATCATGTGACCTCTAGATGCCTTTAAAGTCTTCTTCTACGAAAGAGATTGTGTTGTCAATCTTAACCTTCTTACCTTGAATGTTACAAACATAATTTTTGGCATTAGTCAAACTTGAAGAGCTTAACTGGCTTATAGTAGGTCTATTGATAATAATGTTAATTACTCCATTAGGTGCTCTACTAGAACTTCCATCCCTTACATCTCCCTCAGCAATAGCTGGCAAAATGTCATTCTCGTGTTCCTCACATCTCCTCTAAGATGGTCTCTCAATATTCTCAGCATCATGCACTTAGAACTTATGCAAATGCCCACGTTGAATTGCATCTTCAATTGCATTCTTAAGTTAGATGCATTCATCTGTATTATGGCCTATGTTGCAATGGAAATTGCAGTACTTATTGGAATTTCTCATTGAAGGATTTCCTCTCATTCTTTCTGGCCACGATAGAACACCGCTCTGTCTACGTCCTCCATCAATATGTCCGAAATTGGACGATTGATAGGTATGTAGGACAAATATGTTGGAATCTTTGGTCTCTTTCTCTCGACATTTGAACTTTGCTCATCATCTATCCCAAGTCTATCTTTTGCACTTCTCTTCTTGTCATCTTTCCTATCTCCTCTATTCTGATCAGCTTCTCATCGAGCCTTTATGTTATCTTCTCATTAAATGTATGAAGTAGCCTTAACCTTGAACTTGGTGAAAGTTTTTAGCTTATTCTTTGCAAGAGACTTGAAAAAGTCTCCATGGGGCTTAAATCCATCAATTATGACGTTGAAGGCCATGCTTATATCCAATTTTGGGATTTGAACCATCTCAGCCACAAACCTGGCTAAGTAATCTCTAATTGACTTATCTAATCTTTGTTTGATTGTGTTAAGGATTAAAGAATCCTTAATAGGAAGCTTACTTGCAAGAAAGTGCTAAAGAAACACTTTTGCTAGTTCTTCGAAACAAGAAATGGTGTTTGGTTTTAAATAGTTGAACCATGTATTGGCCACATTCCTCAAGGTTAAGAGAAAAGCTTAACAAGCCACCGCATCACTTAAACTATGCAGCTTGGTCAATGTATGGTAGTACTCCAAATGATCTTTAAGATCCTTCATTCCATCATAAGCTTCAAACTACGACAGCTTGATGTGTCACAGTATCACTTCCTCCAAAACCTCAAGAGTGAAGGGGCTCTTCTTAATTTGGAATTGCTTACTTGTTGTAGCAAGAGTGTTAACATGCGAAAGTCTAACATGATACACCTATTGTGGTTGCTTGCCTTTGTCAATTTTTTCGGGTATAGGAGCCGAGGGTCCCATCGTAACCTTGGCTTGCTTTTTTGTAACTCAAGTGAATAAATTGAGTCATCGCTATTCTAAGTGTCGTAATCGCCATGCTCTTTGTTTTGATTTAGATGGACACTATTATGAAGGAAGTTAAGGATCTATTCATGTTTTTTATTTAATTCCTAGTTTTCTTTAGCTAAATTGAGGCAAAGTTGCTTAAACCATGTCAAACGTTGCTCATCAATATGTCCACTTCACCCCCCCTCTCCCCCTTCAAGGTATTGGGAGGAAGTACCAGCACCTGTACTCACACTCTTAGTTATTCTAGTTTTTGCCATATGTATGTGTTTGAGAAAAAATAGACAATACCTAATGTTGTTGGGGGATTTTAGTAATTGGAATTGTCATGCAAAGAAAGGAAAAGCATTCGATACTAGGGCCAATCCGGTATAGCCACTCCAACTCCTAAGTTGGTAAGTGTGAATAGGGGAAGTTAAGAGTAGTGAAGAATTATCAAATATCTCTTGTAGAGTTCCTCTCACGTATTTATAAGTTACTATCATGTCTGAAGTAACAATTATCAAAATAACTATCGAGACATATAGAAGCTTCTTAATTAGACACGTTCCCTAAAATATAGGGAGAGTAGGCAATTATGTAATATAACCGTACTAGTGATAACTGTTCTCACCACTTCCCTCGAGTTCAAATTAGGAATAGATCTGTGTTACTCGGCAATATGCCGAGAATGTAGACTACTCAGCCTGATGGCAGCCAAATGGATGAATGAGTGAAGCTTTGACTATCAACACATGATAAGCCGATTGAACGAAAACCAACTATCAACAATTGCATATGTGATACTCTGTGATTACAATGATGTTGACGCTTCATGTGCTTATTGGAAGTAATTAGCAAGTAGTACAAGTATATAAATAGTTACTTCTAATCTATGCATAGCGGTCTATCACTATTAGATTGGCTTTAGGGTTATAACAAATTTTATTGGTATCAAAGCAAAGGTTTTGAATATTAAAATAAGTAAAAATAGTAAAATAAGTCAAATAAATGAGAGTGGGTAGATCTAGGGTAAGAATAAACATAGTTTTATTACTAAATTGTGTTTTCTTTGTTTTAGACGGATTATGACACCACCCTTAGCTTCTGGGATGATTTCTCTTTAATTAGATGATTTCCTATCAACAACTCAAAGTGGAAAGGTGGTTAGAAACATTAATGTGAATGTTGGAAGTGTAAAGGAAGACACTATCCAAAAGATTATGTACAGTTGAGAAATAAGTGCTATTTTCGTGGGGCCGAAGATCATAAGATAATGGATGGCCTTAAGAAGGTAAGTAATCCATGTTTCATTTGCAAAAAGGTTATATACCTTTCAATAAATTGCTTAGAACATAAAAAAAAAAAAAAAGAAGAAGAAAAGAAACCTAATACAATGGTAATGTGACCAGTGACCTCCAAGATGAGTCAAGGAGCAAGCCAAGTCACAAAGTCAAAGACAACTACTCAAGTGTATAATATGGAAGGAATGTATGAGGACATACAGGAATATGAAGCAAAACTTGTTGCACTAGACGCATATGACATAGAAGACAATGAATTAATTGCAGGTTAGTAATCTATCTATTAAAATTTTGTAGGAATATTGGAACCAAATAATTAGCACAATGTTACAAAAAAAAAATAATAATAATTCTAAAAGATAAATTTTTCCTAGGAAATCATGATATATGATACTCCTATGTATACCCTATTTGACACTAGAGCTGCACATTCATTTGTTGCAACAAGAATTGCAAACTAACTAAAGATGATAAAAACCCTCTTAGATAACAACTTTAGAGTTAAGGAACTAGTAGGAAACGCAATGATCAATCATGAAGTACTACAATCATTCCCTTTTAGGATATTCAATCACAAGTCAAAAGCAGATCTAATCATTCTTCTAATATAGAAGTATGAAGTGATATTAGGAATGGATTGGATGTTGTCAATGCAAGCTACTATGGATTGTCTTAAAAAGATGTAGTATTTAATGCTCTAGATGGAACTAGAGTAACCTTTGTAGAAGAAACTATAAAAGGGAAACTGAAAGAATTAAGTTCAATAGATACAGTTACAAATAGTGAGTACCCAACATAGAGATGGTGCTTAGCTTATGCAAATAAAAGGAAAGAAAGATAAAATTAACCTTAGTGAAATCTAAATAGTAAGGGAATTTGTAGATGTATTTCTAAAGGAATTACATGGATTACCACCTAAATGAGAGATAGATTTCTCAATTGATTTAGTACTAAGGACAGAACCTATCTCTAAAGCTCCATATAAGATGGCTCCTATTAAGCTCAAGGAACTTAAGAAGCAATTATAAGAGCTATTGGAACAAGGATTTATACAACCTAGTGTATCTCCCTAGAGAACTCCTATACTATTTATGAAAAAGAATGATGGTTCATTAAGACTTTTTATAGACTATAGAGGATTAAATCGAGTGACCACCAAAAACAAATATCCTTTACCACGTATAGATGATCTATTCAATCAACAACAAGGAGCTAGTGTATTCTCTCAAATTGATCTAAGGTCAGGATACCATCAATTACAGTTTAAGGTAGAAGATGTACCTAAGACTGTTTTCTGTATCCGATATGGTCATTACAAGTTTTTAGTAATGCTTTTTGGATTAACAAATGCACCTACTACATTCATGGATTTAATGAACTAAGTTTTTTGTTCTTTGCTAGACAAATGTGTAATCGTTTTTCATTAACAATATCTTGGTGTATTTGTCAACTCTGGAATAACATGAAGAACATTTAAGGATAGTGTTACAAATTTTGCACAATAATCAGTTGTATGCGAAATTGTCGAACTGTGAATTCTAGCTAAACGAGATATCTTTTCTTAGACATAAGATTTCTAGTAAAGCAATATCAATAGATCCTAAAAAGATTAAAGCAATTGTAGAATGGAAAAGGCTAGAAACAGTTATTGAGATGAGAAGTTTTCTTAGGTTAGCAAGTTATTATCGAAAGTTTATTAAGGATTTTTTAAAGATTGCTAGGCCCCTAACCCAATTAACACAAAAGAATGAGAAGTTCATTTGGAATAATGAATGGGAACAAAGTTTGCAGGAATTAAAGCAATGCTTGATCACTACACCAATATTAGTATTACCTAATAGTGATGAATCTTTTGCAATGTATAACGATGCTTCACGAAATGGTCTTAGATGTATATTAATACAGAATAGCAATACAATTGCCCATGCATCTAAACAATTAAGGCTACATGAGAAAAATTACCCTACTCATGGTTTGGAACTTTTTGTGATAGTATTGACCTTGAAAATTTGGAGACATTATTTATATGGTCAGAAATGTGAACGATACACTAATAATAAGAGTTTCAAGTATTTACTCACTCAAAAGGAATTAAATATGAGGCAAAGAAGATGGTTAGAACATATTAAGGATTATGACCTAACCATTAACTATTGCTTAAGTAAGATAAATGTGGTAACAAATGCACTAAGTTGAAAAAATTATGCAGAAGTAGCATCTTTGCTTATTGATTAGAATGAATTTATATGAGAATTTGAGAAACTAAATCTTGAATTTTGTTGGTATGAACCCCATATGGAATTGGCAAACTTGACGATTAAGCCCATACTAGTGAGTAGAATAAAGGAGTTATAAAAGGAAAATCCTTTTATGAAATCAATCTAAGTCAAGCAAACAACAAGGAAAATACCTTAACTTTAATATTAAAGAAGATGGGTCTGCATGGAAAGGTAAAAGTTTATGCATACTTGAAAATGAAGAATTACAAAAGGAGATACTAAAATAAGCCCATCATTATGGCTATACAGTTCACCTAAGAGGAACTAAAATGTACTAGGATTTGAAGCAAAATTATTGGGGGGAAGGCATGAAAAGGGATGTAGCCAAGTATGTGGCAAAGTGTAAAACATGCAAAAGGATGAAGGCAAAACACTAGAGGCCAAGCAAATGGTTACAACCACTTTCAATTCTATAATGGAAATGGGATCAAGTAACCATAGACTTTGTAAGTTCTCTTCCTAAAACTCCAATTGGGTATGATGCAATTTGGGTAGTTGTGGACCGACTTACAAAATCAGCCCATTTTCTCTTGATAAATATGACCTATTCTTAAGAAAAATTAGCAAGAATATATATTAGAGAGATAGTTCGACTACACAATATACATGCTAGAATTGTTTCTAATAGAGACCCTAGGTTTGTTTTGAAGCTTTAGATGAGTCTACAAAAGGAGTTAGGTACTAAACTTCATTTTAGTACGGCATATTATCCTCAAACAAACAAACAATCCAAAAGGACTATATAAATGTTAGAGGATATGTTGTGTACCCATGTTATGGAGTTTAAGGGGAGTTAGGATAAACATCTTCCTTTAGTGGAATTTGCCTACAATAATAGCTACCATTCTACCATAAAAATGCCCTCGTATGAAGCTCTTTATTGTTTGAAGTGTAGGTCACCATTATTTTAGGATGGTATAGAAATGATAGTTTTGAGGCTAGAACTAGTACAAGAAACAGTGAATAAAGTAGCTATTATTAAACAAAGAATGAAGGAAGCTGATGATAGACAAAAGAGTTGGGCTGACCTTAAAAGGAAAATTGTGGAGTTTGAAGAAGGCGGCCATGTGTACTTAAAACTAAACCTAATCAAAAGTATTCACAAAGTAAGAACTCAAGGAAAACTAAGCCCACACTATAATGAACCCTTTAAAATTTTAGAAAAAGTAGGTAATCTAGCATATCGTCTTGCCCTACCTCCAAACTTATCAAATATTCATAATGTATTTCACATTTCTGCCCTACGAAAACATGTACCTGACCCAGACCAAGTCACTGAGTTAGAACCCATCAAGTTAAAACCCAACTTGACGTATAAAGTATTCCTATCAAAATGCTAGATAGAAAGACTCAAAAATTATGAAACAAGGAAATACGCTCTATAAAGATATTATGGAATAACCATGGAGGGGAAGAAGCTACCTAAGAAATGGAGGATGAAGTCCAACGACGATATCCCCAACTATTTGAAGGATCAGGTACAATTTAAATTTTTGAGGACTAAACTTATTTAAGAGGGAAAGTATGTAAACCCCTAAAAACTTCGGTATATGTTAGGTTATTCACTAAGAAATATTTAAAGATATAATAGTGATATACTAAAATTGTTAGGAGAGATATGACCAAGATTTGCTAGGACACTTGTAAATAGTGATAGGAACCATCTATATTCCTTAGAATTGAATAGTTAAAGGTAAGAATAGTTAGTCAAATAAAGTCAACCCAAGAATATTAGTTAAATCAAAAGACTTAAAGAAAACTAACAATTTAACCAAATGGATTCTTATAACCAACACATGAAACAAACTAAGAAGACTCTAACAAGATTATGTTGGCACCAATACATGTGTACATCAACACATGTGGAAAAAGACTAAGAGACTGAAGAATAAAAGTTGAATAAGTTAGATGATGTAAGCCATGACCTAATATTTCATTACATAAACATGTAGAAAAAGACTAAAAGAAAGAAGAAACAAAGTTGAATAAGTTAGATGATGTAAGCCATGACCGAATAGTTTCATTTCATAAATATGTGGAAAAAAGAAAAGAAGACTAATTTCCATCCATTAAAGTGGCACCTAGATTATTTTCCATTCACACATATTACAAAGACTAGAGAAGACTAGTAAGTTATTTAGAAAGGTAGCTAGAAAAATGGGACAAGAAATTGACTAAAGAAGAGGATGATGTAAGTGATGATATATAAGGTTTAGGAAAGGAAGAAACATGTGTGAAATGTGTTTCTAACTCTTCTAGATGATTTTAATAATGATCAAACCAATAAATTTTTATGTCTTCCAAAATTATCACTCAAATACAACCTAGCTTCTTATAATGAAGATAAGACCCTTAACTAAGAGATAATCATCATAAGCAAACCACAATCTTCGCTACACATACTAACTTAACTAGATACTTAATGACTATAATAAGTACCCAAGAAACCATGATTTTGCTAAGACATTTACTAAATAATTCATGAATACATCATAGAAATCTAAAAGAAGATGAAGACATCTTAAATTATTGAAATAATGTCATGGATGATGAAATGAATTGGATACATCAACACATGTTCAAAATTTTGCCCAATAATTCCACAAGTGGGATGCCACTTCTAAAAGAGGGGACCATATTTTCCAACATGAGTCAAAATGTAATGTTTACAAGAAACCACAATCAAACCTTTTGTGTTTCTTCATATGTAAATGCTTTTCTAACTTCTTCTTTTCAAACATTTAGGAAACTCTTTCTAAGGAAACCAAGGAAAGCTTTCCAACTTCCAGTATTTTTCTAAAAGACAAGATTCTTTACCCAAAAACATGTTTTAAACCACGTCTAAAACTTATGCCAACAAATAAGTCTTTTCCAAAAACAATTTCTCCTCATAACTCCTTAAAATAAGTAATACTTTGGTTTTATAACTAGTTTACAAATTGATTTTCAAAGTTTACTCAAGGAATAATGGCCTTTACTCATTTCAAAAGAAGTTGCCCAACTATTCTACTCAAATAAAGTTCAAGAAAGAAATCCAAAGAGTTCCTTAAAACAAAAGACTGAAAACTGAAACAAGTGGACAAAATCATACTTTAAAAGTAAATCACCTAACATGTCGCAATAAGTTTCCCTTGACTTAAACTGTAACATCATATGGACATATGGTACGCTAAAAAGGTGTTTAGAAAAAATGAGCACAATACCAGCAAGTATACTAGATCGTATCAAGTAGTATAATGTTGAAAACAAGTGTTGATCCCACGATGACATAAGTAGAGTACTCAACATGTGCTAGCTTTAGTTAATATTTAGGTAAATCAAGAATGGTTTTTTTTTTTTATACTAAAATTAAACTAATTTAACTCAATTACAATGACATCAAAAGATGATTTGAAAAACTTATCAATGGAAAAGTGATGGGAAATCGAGATTCCACCCTAGAGATACTAGTTAAGTTGCCATTGAGTTATATAGAATAATATATGTATGGTTATTTCATTGAGATTATAATTCCTTAAATTAAGGATTCAACCTCTAATATAATCAGTCCGCTTCCGCTTTCTAATCAATAGTGGATTCTAGAGTATTATCATACATTTTCCAATGATATGATAATCTAATATCTTTAACCCAATTATCCTAATTCCTTAGTGATTAATTAGTTTTAGATATTGCATTAATCTCCCAATAATCTCTGATTAAACAATTAGACACAGCTTCTACATTTATCTGAATTCTTTAATCAAGAACTCCTAATGAGTTTATAAGCACTCCTATGTTTATAACCTCTAACAATCATAACTTAGACAAGTCATAATTAAAATAGAAAGAGTTTCAATCTGAAATAAGCCATATTTATATTACTCCTACAACATAATTACCACAATCATTTTAGTAATCTAAGGTTTATCTCATTCCCATCTAATAAATTAGTTAGCCATGGAATTCATAGCATCAACATAATTGTGTATGAAGGAATTCATGATTCAATATAATTACAATAGCAACACAATTCTCTATGATAAAAAAGAAATGTGAACGATCTCACCGATTCCTCATATAGATGAAAATACTGGTTTATGCGCACTTTTCTCAAGAAATTCCAAGAGCTAAACTCTCAATTGAAATCCAAGCAAACGTTTTTCAATCTTCCATCAATCTCACGATGTAATCTCTCCAATTATATTAAACCCTAACTTCTCAATATCCAAGCAAAATAATTAAAGGAAAAGTATAAAAAATCAAAACTCTGTCCTTTTCTCTCTCCTCTTTTCTATATATATATACCCACGAAAAATACAATAAAAATTCTTTCTTTTCGTGCACCCCAAGTGTACTATGGCCGTGTGTAAAGTCGTGGTTGTCCCACCACCACGGCCGTGGTTCAAGGTCGTAAGCTCCACTGATCGTCTCATTTCCACTGCTATTCATCAGCTGTTTTAGCCACAGTCATAGATCCTCCCTTGCTTGCAAAAAGTCCTCATTCCTCTGAGTTTTCATGCTCTAAATGCAATCTTTCCAGCTCCTTTTCTCCCATTTGTACTGAATTGAACCTGAGGCAAATATATTAACTAGTTAAGTGTCAATTCTTTCAATTAAGTACATAAATCTTTAGGATATCGCTGAATTGCTACTAATAAAACAACGGTTAAATTAGCTTTATCAAATATCCCCACACTTGAACTTTTGCTTGTCCTCAAGCAAATAGACTTTCTCATAATTTAAGACTTACATTTCTGGTGCCTACTACTCTAACAATACTGTAGACATGTAACTAGATTACTTTAGTTATAATTAAGTAATTAATCTAGAAAGAGTAAACTTTTAATCCTATTGTTTAACCCCAGAATTCTTAATTCAAAAGTTAATGCTCAGTTGAGTGAGGAAGAAAACTTATTTAAACTTCATTAGCAACGAACAAGTATATGATCTCTCAAATTACCTATCTAAACAAGTTAACACAAAGTGAAAGCAGAAGGTATCCACTCTTTCCCTAGATTTATCTATTTTTATTTTATTTCAAGTATATGTATATATATACTTGATTAGTTTTTTTTTTTTTTTAATTCCACCCTTCTCGTTGTAGTGAGTTCATTGAGTTGGCACATCCCGGGCTCATCACCCAAGTGACCAGGTTTTAAAGGGATGCCTACGAACTCTCACTCACTCTAACATTCAAGATTGGATACTCTTAACTCACTTCCTGAGTCATTGGAGTAAGGGTTTTACTGTCACTTTTCCACGTTACCTTACATTATCTACCTCTTTCACTAAGTGTTAGAATACTTTCAAGGTAACTTAAAGGAAAATACAAAAGCTTAATCCACTAAGAAGTAGACCTAGTTATTCTGCACTTAAAGACTCAACCTACTCTCAAATTCCAAATTCTAAAGCTAAACAAAAGGTAAATTTGTGCCTTAAAGATTCTATCACTTAATTATCACTAAGTAAACTAGTCACAATAGTAAGCGAGTAAGGCACCACTTCAAATCTCCCTTTTTTTGTTTTTTTCTTTGTGAAAGTCGTGCATAAATGTATCCCAAAAACAACCATATCACTTTAAGGACAAGACAAGTTTAGTAATACATGCAACTGTAGCTCAAGAGTATTCTCAATCCTTAAGTTCTTATTCATCTTATCATATACACATACAACCTTCCCCACACTTAGTATTGGACAATGTCCCTATTGTCTACTCTGAAAATATAAGTGCAGAAAGTGAACATTAAACATGCATTGGAGTAACAAAACTTCCGTGGAAAGGAGTACATTAGAATAGTTGACAATTGATAGCATACTTTCCAAAGTTAATTGCACCAAAATCTTTGCAGTTCAAACATTCAGAAATACAATGACTAATCCTCATCATCATCATCATCATACTCCTCCTCATTGCCATAGTCGGTGTCCTCCTTGTCTTTAGAATCCTCCTCTTCAAAAGATGAGCTCTCTTCTACAATTTCTAGTGTAGGTTCTACTGCTCTCTCTGTTCTGATTATGGTAGACCTTCTGGGTGTGATTTTCATCCGACAACCTCCCGTGGATGAGCTAGGAATAATGGCAATGGGAAGATCTTCAGGAGGAGGTTGATCTTTAGTAGGCGGTGGTGGTAGAGGAACAACGTCCTCATCAGAATTACTCCCGTAGGGAGGAACATTGAAGCCCAAAGCATCACCCATCTTCTTGAAGCAAGTATAGACATACTTCTTCAAGCTTTTGATTTTTTTTCTTTATGCTTGTTGTTCCCTTTTAATTTCCTCAATGTCTTCTTGAAATTGATCGAGAGAGGTAGAGAATCCTCTCCTTTCTTGCTAAGGAACTTCGACCCTACTAGGACCTGATTCTTCTTCAGGAACTAGACCAAAACCCCACACTCAAAGAATCTGTTCAGGCATTAAGATAGAAGAACCCACTCTATCAGTTGACTCTTGTCCTGGAAAGACACCCATGTTCTTCAGAATTTTTGTAATCCATGCTCCCACATAGATCCCTTTTCTTCCTTTCTCACATTGTCGTCTGATGCACTTGACTGCTACGAGTCCGATATTCGGACGTCGGTTTTGAATCATGGACCACATTTGCAAACAGTCAAACACGCTTACAATCCCTTCACTATCTATCTTCCCACTTGTGGAGCGAGCAATTATATAGTGAAGTATCCTATGAGTAGGATTTTTCAACTCAGAACCCCAAGAGGTGGATGCACTGTAAAACCCTTTGCCAATCACATCCCAAAATCTAGCAACTGACATCTGATTGTACCAATAATCTTTCAGTCTCCTCAAATCATCGGAAAACACATACTCCTCATTCTCATAAATTCCCAGCATCTTTGTGAACTCACCAATAGACATTGTGAAGTACCTACCTCCAAACAAAAAGGACACTAAAGTTTCCATTCCCATGGTCGGGTTAGCTATGAGTTCAAATGTGGCCATAAACTCCACAACAATCTTCCGATAAATATTTTCTTTGATATCTAACAGATTTCTCCATGCCCTGTCTTAGAAGAAGGTCTCGAATTCTTGAGCGAAGCCATATCGCTCTAACACTTCCCAATTTAAAACCGTGTTAGCTTTAATCACCTTCTCTTTCAGCACTAAGTTGTAGCAGTCCTGATGCTGCTGCTTCAAGCCAAAAGGATATGGACCCTTTCGCGATTGAACAGTAGGTCTTGCTGTTCTTTTATCCTTATGTGCTCTCTTTTTAGAAGATGACTGACCTTGGTCTCTTGGCATCTTTCTTTGCTTAAGAAGAGGATGTAGTGCACAAAGATGGAAGCTTTTTAGAGAAACCTTTGAGGAAAAAGGTTTAGAGAGAGAAAATGTAGAGAGGAAGAAGAGAGGAGAGAGAAGGAAATAAGAGGAAAGAGAAAGAACAAAGAAAAAAATTTCGTTCTGCATTGGGTTTTAAATACCCAAATTGAGCACGGGAAGATCCACGGTCGTACCTCGACCCGTGGTTTCTTCATCTTCTATTTTTTTTGTAACGATTCACCAACCCACGGCCGTGTCCTGAGTGGTGGGCAATTTCCATGGCCGTAGGGTAACCCCATAAAGCCCACTGTAGATTTTTATTAGGGTAGCTACGGCCTGTCCCACGGCCGTAGGGTAACCTCATAAATCCCACTGTGGATTTTTTATTGGGGTAGCCACGGCCTATCCCACAACCGTGGGGTAACCCCATAAATCCCACTGTGGATTTATTATTATTATTATTATTATTATTATTATTATTATTATTATTATTTATTCTTCACTAAAACATGGGCTGCCTCCCATGGAGCACTTAGTTTAGAGTCGATGGCCCGACTTTCCTTTGACTTACTTAGGATTTTTGAGATCTACAATTGTGGTCTCTTGATTAATGTCTTCCCTTACCTGGTAATGCTTGAGAAGTTGTCCATTTACCTTGAAAATAAGATTGTTCTCCACCTTCACTTCTACAGTACCATAAGGAAAAACCTTAGTGACAACGAAGGGTCCAGACCATCTTGAACACAACTTCCCTAGAAACAACTTCAATCGAGAGTTGTACAGTAAAACCTTTTGGCACGGTACAAATTCTCTTTGTAAGATGTTTTTGTCATGCCATCTCTTTGCTCTTTCTTTGTAAATCCTCGCATTCTCATACGCTTCTTCTCTAAACTCAACCAATTGATTCAATTGAAGTAATCTCTTTTCACCTGCAGCTTGCAAATCATAGTTCAAAAATTTTATGGCCCAATATGCCTTGTGTTCAAGCTCTATAAGTAAGTGACATGACTTACCAAAAACAATCTTGTATGGGGACATTCTAATAGGAGTTTTAAAAGCAGTCCTATAATCCCACAATACATCATCTAGTTTTAAAGACCAATCCTTCCTAGATGCATTGACTATTTTCTCTAAGATTTGCTTAATCTCCCTATTAGAAACCTCTACTTGTCCACAAGTTTGTGGGTGATAGGGGGTGGCAGTCCTATGGTGAAATCCATATTTTGTTAACAATTTTTCGAATTGTCTATTGCAAAAGTGCAACCTCCCATCACTAATGATAGCTCTAGGTACCCCAAATCTTGAAAATATGTTCTTTTTCAAAAATCTAATAACAACTCTAGCATCATTACTTTGTAAAGCAACTGCTTCTACCCATTTTGAGACATAATCTATTGCCAAAAGAATGTATTTATTTGAAAAAGAAGAAGGGAAGGGACCCATGAAGTCAATTCCCTACACATCAAAAAGTTCAATTACAAGGATATTGTTTTATGGTAATTCATGTCTCCTAGAAATGTTGCCAGTCCTTTGGCATTAAGCACAAGTCATAATGAAACGGCTACAATCATGAAACAATTTGGACCAAAAAAATCCACAAGACAAAATTTTTACTACCGTTCTCTCTACACCAAAATGACCTCCTACTTCTTTCGAATGACAATGTTCGATGATGCTAAACTGTTCATTTTCTGGCACACAACGTCTTATTACTTGGTCAGCACAACATTTAAACAAGTATGGTTCGTCCCAAAAATAGTATTTTATATCATGTAAAAACTTCTTTTTCTGTTGAGATGACAAACCATAAGGTAAAAGTTTACTAACTAAGTAATTGACAATATCGACATACCAAGGCAGTCCTTGGATTCTTACTACATGTAATTGTTCATCAGGAAACGTTTCATTGATAGGGAAATTTACACAAGCGGATTCTATCCTAGATAAATGATCAGCCACAATATTCTTTGTTCCCTTTTTATCTTTAATTTCAAGATCAAACTCTTGTAGTAGAAGAATCTAATGGATTAGTCTTGGTTTTACATTAGCCTTAGCAAACAAATACTTAAGCGCAGCATGATCAGTATATACTATGATTTTAGAACCTATCAAATAAGGACGGAATTTGTCACATGCAAAAACAATAGCTAAAAGTTCTTTTTCCGTAGTTGCATAATTCCATTGAGCTTCATTTAAAGTTCTACTAGCATAATATATAACATGAAAGAACTTACCTCTCCTCTAGCCTAGAACTGCACCTATAGCAAAGTCGTTAGCATCACACATTAATTCAAACGGAAGCTCCCAATCAGGAGCCACAATCACTGGTGCTATAGTGAGCTTCTCCTTCAACAAGTTAAATGCCTGCAAACAATCATCATTGAATTCAAAAGCAGTATCTTTTTCCAATAAATTATACAGAGGTTTAGAGATTTTAGAGAAGTCCCTGATAAATCTCCTGTAGAATCCAGCATGACCAAGGAAGCTTCTAACTCCTTTCACTGAGGTGGGTGGTGGCAACTTCTCAATTACCTCCACTTTTGCCCTGTCAACTTCAATCCCTTTTTTAGATACTTTATGACCTAAGACTATCCCTTCCTTTACCATAAAATGGCATTTCTCCCAGTTCAAAATCAAATTAGTCTCCTTACATCTTTTGAGTACACAGCCTAAATTTACCAGACATGCTTCAAATGATTTACCAAAAACTGAAAAAACATCCATAAATATTTCAATGAATTTTTCTAGCATGTGAGAAAAAATAGACATCACACACCTTTGAAAAGTGGCAGGTGCATTACAGAGACCAAAGGGCATTCTCCTAAAGGCAAATGTGCCATAAGGACAAGTAAATGTGGTTTTTTCTTGGTCCTCGGGTGCTATATGGATTTGATTATAACCAGAATACCCATCTAAAAAACAATAGCAATCATGCCTTGCAAGTTTTTCTAACATTTGATCTAAAAAAGGAAGAGGGAAATGGTCTTTCCGTGTAGCATCATTTACTTTCCTATAGTCAATACAGACTCTCCACCCTGTCACTGTTCTAGTAGGGATTAACTCATTAGATTCATTTGTCACTACAGTCATACCACCTTTTTTTGGCACTACTTGAACAGGACTAACCCACTTGCTATCAGAGATAGGAAAGATAATACCTGCATCTAGCAGTTTGAGCACTTCCTTCTTCACTACCTCTTTGAGAGTTGGGTTAAGTTGTTTCTGTGGTTGAATTGTAGGTTTGCACTTAGCTTCAAGATAGATTCGATGGGTACACATCGAAGGGCTTATTCCCTTAATATCAGCAATTATCCATCCTATCGCCTCCTTATGCTCTCTCATGACTTCTAAGAGTTGTTGTTCTTGATCATCTGTTAAAAAAGCAAAAATGATTATTGGCAACGTATCATTCGTTCCCAAATAAGCATATTTCAAATGACAAGGTAAAGGTTTAAGCTCAAGCATTGGAGGTTGTATCAAAGATGACACTGGTTTTGATGCACTTGTTCCTAACTCCTCATGGTGTCTAGCCTTGATTTCTAGCACTTATTCTACAACTTCTTCCATAGGGTCATCATTGTTACTCCAATCATCTAAATCTCTCAAAACAAACTCCATGGTATATATACCTACATTCTCGTCCATATCCTCATAAATAATTTCGTCAATTGTATCAATGGTATAACATGACTTACACTCCTCAAACTTCTTCATGGCATCGTATACATTAAACGTTATCTGATCATCTATGACTCTTAAAGTGAGCTTACCTTGTTCCACATCTATTAGTGCTTTAACTGTCGCAAGGAATGGTCTGCCAAGATCATTGGTACCTCTCTATTCTCTTCCATCTCCAACACAATGAAATCTACTGGAAAGTAGAATTTATCTACTTTCACCAAGACATTCTCCACAATACCTCTAGGGTATTTAATGCTCCTATCAGCTAGTTGTAAGGTGACATGAGTCTTCTTGCATTCTCCAAGTCCCAATTTCCTGAAAATAGATAAGGGCATCAAATTTATACTAGCACCTGAATCAATAAGTACTTTATCAAAATAACAATTTCCAATCGTACAAGGAACAATAAAACTCCCCTGATCTTGTTGCTACGTTGGCAAATGGGAAAGATCTTTTTGCAGGATCATTGAATACTCTCCTATAAGCATCACCTGCTCATTTCCATCGATCTTTCTTTTCTTGGTGAGCAGATCCTTCATAAATCTCGCATATGAGGGCATTTGCTGGAGAGCTTCTATAAATGGAATGTTGATTTGCAGTTTCTTGAAGACATCCAAAAATTTGGCAAACTACGTATCTAACTGTTGCTGCTTCAGTCTTCCTAGAAAAGGAACAGGAAGAACATATGGGTTCACCTCTGATGATTTCAATTTTGGTTCCTCCTCCCTTGCCTTCCTTCTTTCTTTCTCTAAGTTCTCTCTTTTCTTCTTAACCTTGCTGTCTGCTTCTTCCAATTCTTTGCCACTCCTCAACATGATAGCATTAATTCCCTTGGGGTTCTCTTCTGTGTTGCTAGGTAAAGACCCTGATGGTCTAGTACTTATCTGTTGAGATAATTGACTCAATTGTCCCTCCAAGTTCCGAATTGAAGCTTATTGATTTTGGAGGAGAGTATCAGTCTTCTGCATGTAACTAAGCATGATTTCCTCCAATTTAGACTGTTGCTGTTGATGTTGCTGATGAGGCAGAGCATTCTGAGTAGGACTTTGCTTCTGGAATCCAGGTGGTGGAGGTTCAAACGCATTGTTCTCATTTCTCTAAGAAAAGCTCGGGTGGTTACGGCATCCTAGATTGTAAGTATTGGAGTAAGGTCCCTGATTGCTCCTTTGGAAGTTATTGACAAAGTTCACTTGATCTCCACTTGATGAAGATATGGCATTCCTAGACATATACTACATGATAGAATGTGGTCCTGAACATAACTCACAAAAGGCTACCGGATTAGGAGTAAAGGAGTGTAAAGAAGTCAGTTGACTTACCTGAGTGGTGAGTGCTGCTAATTGGGCAGAAATAGCATCCATATCATTGATTGAAGCCACTCTTGAATTGCCCCTTTCATGCTGCCAGTTGTGTGCACTGGAGGCCATTTCCTCAATCAAAGCACTTGCTTCCTCTTAACTTTTTCCCATCAAGGTACCTCCTGCTGCAGCATCAACTAAAGACCTCATGGTTTCATCTAAACTAAGGTAAAATACCTCTATCAAGAGATTATCAGGGAGTCCATGATATTGGTACCTCCTGATTGTTTCCTTAAATCTCTCCCATGCATCATATAGTGATTCACCAAGAAACTTAGAGAAGTTGGTGATATCACTCCTTAACTTGGCTGTGCGTACAGGTGGGAAAAATCTCCTCAGAAACATTGACTAAAGCTCAGCCCATATAGTTACAGAATCCTGAGATAGAGAGTTAAACCATGCTCTTGCTTTATCCCTTAATGAAAAAGGAAAAAGCTGTAATCTAATTACATCATCCAGTACACCATTCATCTTGATCAGATTACAATATTGGAGGAATCCTACTATGTGTTCATCTAGACTCTCATTTGGAAATCCTCCAAACTGATTTGATCGCACCATATAGATGAGTGCCAGCTTAAGTTCGAAATTGTTAGCCTGGATGGTTAGCCTTCTCATAGCAGGTCCCTGAACAATTGGGACTGAAAAGTCATGAAGAGCTCGCGGAGCATTCTGGAGCTGGCGATTATCCTCATTTGCCATGATGTTTTCGTGTAATTCCTCCCTTTGCCTGTTATCCCTTCTCAACTGAAATAAAGTGCGTTCTATCTCTGGATCAATTGGTAAAAGATCAGCACTTTTACTCCTTCGCATGTAAAACCTATAAGAGATAAAAACAAATCTAAACGTAAAATGCACCTAAATTACCAACAAAGCTAAAAAGTATAATATCTAATTGAGTCCCCGGCAACGGTGCCAAAAACTTGGTATGCTGAAAAGGTGTTTAGAAAAAATGAGCGCAATACCAGCAAGTATACTGGATCGTATCAAGTAGTATAACGTTGAAAACAAGTGTCGATCCTACGAGGACTTAAGTAGAGTACTCAACTTGTGCTAGCTTTAGTTAATATTTAGGTAAATCAAGAATGGTTTTTTTTTATACTAAAATTAAACTAATTTAACTCAATTACAATGACATCAAAAGATGATTTGAAAAACTTATCAATGGAAAAGTGATGGGAAATCGAGATTCCACCCTAGAGATACTAATCAAGTTGCCATTGAGTTATATAGAATAATATATGTATGGTTATTTCATTGAGATTATAATTCCTTAAATTAAGGATTCAACCTCTAATATAATCAGTCCGCTTCCGCTTTCTAATCAATAGTGGATTCTAGAGTATTATCATACATTTTCTAATGATATGATAATCTAATATCTTTAACCCAATTATCCTAATTCCTTAGTGATTAATTAGATTTAGATATTGCATTAATCTCCCAATAATCTCTGATTAAACAATTAGACACTGCTTCTGCATTTATCTAAATTCTTTAATCAAGAACTTCTAATGAGTTTACAAACACTCCCATGTTTATAACCTCTAACAATCATAACTTAGACAAGTCATAATTAAAATAGAAAGAGTTACAATCTGAAATAAGCCATATTTATATTACTCCTATAACATAATTACCACAATCATTTTAGCAATCTAGGGTTTATCTCATTCCCATCTAATAAATTAGTTAGCCATGGAATTCATAGCAGCAACATAATTCTGTATGAAGGAATTCATGATTCAATATAATTACAACGGCAACACAATTCTCTATGATAAACAAGAAATGCGAACGATCTCACCGATTCCTTATATAGATGAAAATACTGGTTTGTGCGCACTTTTCTCAAGAAATTCCAAGAGCTAAACTCTTAATTGAAATCCAATCAAACGTTTTTCAATCTTCCATCAATCTCACGATGTAATCTCTCCAATTATATTAAACCCTAACTTCTCAATATCCAAGCAAAATAATTAAAGGAAAAGTATAAAAAATCAGAACTCTGTCCTTTTCTCTCTCCTCTTTTCTATATATATATACCCACGAAAAATACAATAAAAATTCTTTCTTTTCGTACACCCCAGGTATACCATAGCCGTGTGTAAAGCCGTGGTTGTTCCACCACCACGGCCGTGTGTAAAGCCGTGGTTATCCCACCACCACGGCCGTGGTTCAAGGTCATAAGCTCCACTGATCATCTCATTTCCACTGCTATTTATCAGCTGTTTTAGCCACGGTCATGGATCCTCCCTTGCTTGCAGAAAGTCCTCGTTCCTCTGAGTTTTCATGCTCCAAATGCAATCTTTCTAGCTCCTTTTCTCCCATTTGTACTGAATTGAACCTCAGGCAAATATATTAACTAGTTGAGTGTCAATTCTT
Organism: Lumnitzera littorea; assembly: GCA_024138015.1. Taxonomy (NCBI): domain Eukaryota; kingdom Viridiplantae; phylum Streptophyta; class Magnoliopsida; order Myrtales; family Combretaceae; genus Lumnitzera; species Lumnitzera littorea. The sequence goes on along the minus strand of JAMXBB010000007.1, from coordinate 40,450,994 downwards.
TCAATTAAGCACATAAATCTTTAGGATATCGCTAAATTGCCACTAATAAAACAGGGGTTAAATTAGCTTTATCAACATATCATATCAATAGCATAAAAAGTATGGAGCAAGAACCAAGGACCATTCGAACATGATATGGAAAAAGAAACAGTAAAACTTAATAAATGAAAGACTTGTAAAAGAAAAAGCTCAAAACCAAACTTAAACTAGAAAGTCTAGTAATTTAACATGTTCCTCAATTATCTTTATCTTTATAGGTATTTTCGATTTAGAACTCTTGGAAGATTACTATGACGAATAACAAATAGCGGCCAAGTAACTACCTACTGTGATTATCACTTATATATGCTTGTAGAATAGCGGTATCTTTAATTACATACTTGACTTGCTCTATATGGGGTATTCAAGAAAATGTATGTGCTTTATTTGCTTATTAAAATATTAAGAATTATCTCCATAAGAAAAGTTGATGATTGTGATATGATGTGACTCTTTTGATTGTGTAATATTTTGCGTGATCACTAAATTAAGTGGAATCTAAGCATATCGCAACTTGAATATGAAAGTAGTCATGCATAGCATATTACATAAACTAACTGTTACATATGGAATGGGAAGGACAAAACCTTCCTCATTTATTGCAAACTAAGTAACTTTGAAGGTGGTCATGCATTAGATGAGGTTGTATCCATTCTTATGTTTTAGGTTTGCATACATCTAGAGGCTAATCACGGATCTAATCAATCCCTGGTCATTTGGTGGTCAGGGAAGGCATTTGTCTCATTTTGTTTTGGCATTCCTAGGATCGATCAAGAGATCCTTCTCTTGTGATTTATTAACAGGGCCTTTATGAACATTTCTTTTTATTCCTTTAACTAAACAAAAGATCCTTCTTCTTGGGGATGATAGTAGATTCTTGAATAAACATTTTTTTAGTTCTCCTAAATAACCGAGAGATTGGTTCTACTAGATAATTGAGAGATTGGTTCTTTCATGAGATCAAGGAGAATGGGCCCATTTGGTTGTTGTAAGACCAATCGAAGGACATTATCTCTTGATCATTATATTGACATGGGTTTAGTTGAGAATTGAAATCCTACAACTATTTTACAAAGGCTAAAGATGTCATGCTAAATGACTTGTACATTAATTTGGACACTTAAACACTAGTGGAACTAAGAAATCCTCAACCCAATGTTAAGGGTAGGATAGTAAACCGTTGAATACACACTGGATACTAGAAGGCTGCATGTATTGTTACATGTGTTTGTTTGAATGCATAGCATATGTTTGATTAATCAACTTACTTGGGAGGAGGTATGAGTAGGAAACTCACTAAACTGGTTGTAGCTTATACCCCCATAGTTTTGATTTCCTGTAGGAACCCTACTGAGTCGATCTAGAAAGATTCGGACTGTTGGTGAAAATTAAAGATTTAAAAGTAAGCTTGAGGGAGAACACGCAACGAAATAAATTTTTGTAAACTATGTTAGTTTAATATGTAATAAGTATTTATTTGAGACTTACTACTTTATTTATTAAGTCCATAAATTATAAATAAGTGATGATATTAAGCTTTGTTTTATACCATTAAATCTATGATACTCTAAGATTACTCTTGTGTTAACGCTTGAAATGCTTAATGGAAGTAATTAACAAATAGCATGAGTATATAAATAGTTACATCTAATCTATACATAACGGTATATCACTATTAGGTTATGTATGGGGTCATGATAGTACTAGGGTTGATAGGAATCAAAGGCCATTCACAAGATCTTGAACCCGAGGACTTGCTTCTCTTGCATACCAAGCTATCCAAGAAGACCTCATTAAGAAGAAGAGCAATTCCTCCAAGCCGACCTAATATATATTTAAAGCTACCCCAACCCATTTACTGTTTCTTGAGTAGAGAAAGACCTTGTTATACACCCTATACCCCACCCTACCCTAATCAGAGCTAAATAATGAACCTACATAATTCTGAGGTAGCAAACATCTAAGCTCAAACTATACCATTACCAAGTCAACCTACCTAACCGGCCTGCTAAGCCTACATTGCAAGTTATATTACCTAAACTCTCAAGCTACTAACCTAAAGTTGACTCGACCAACTTAGCTTTGCCTTGCAATTATTGACCATTTAGACCATAGAATTGAGAGGCCGACAAGCATCTTCCCTCTCCAATAACCATACTGTCCTTACAAGGGCTATTCCTTTTCAAGTGTCTACCAATTAGCCCTTTTGTAATGTGTACTTTTCCTTTCTAAGTAGGAATCCCTTTTAGTAATTTGTAGTAACCTAAGACTTGCCCTAATTAAATATTATAAATACTCCCATTTTATATTAGCTACAAGTTCATCAAAATATTAAAAATAGAACTTTTTCCTTTCCGAGCTAAGTATCCCCTACTTACTCTCCTTACTCTTATCTAGGCCATTTAAGCACAGACTAATAGTGAGTGACCTTAAGTCATACCTATACGTAATATTAAGTGTGACCCAAGCTTATGTAAGGCATTGGTGCATCACATCCTGTATAACCCCTGCTTAACCTTCAACTATCATCTATCTTTCGGACTATTTTATGGTTCAAACCCATTTGTACATATGATACCACTACTCGTGTGTCCATCTATGATAGTGAACTGTATCATCTTGGTATTAGAGCTTAGCTACATTTAAGTAAGTTCTTGATCGCTTGAGCTTTTGAGTGTTCCATTGTAATGTGTTGTGTGTAAAGTTAGTGGATTGAGACTTCAAATCATCAAAGAGGTTGTAAGTAGCTGAAGTAAGTGTTGGAGTAGTGTTCTGTGTTGAGGAAGTCTTTACTTTGTTTTCCCATGTTTTTGTACTCACAAAGCAAAATGTATGGGCTTATTGGTTTGTAACAATGTTGAGCATTGCCATTGTTGTTCTATTAGTAGCTAAAGTGTTGAATATTAAGCTGAATATTTGAAGAAGGATCTTTGAAGTGTGGTTTAGTTGTTAATATATTAAAATATTCAACAATGTCGAACTCTAGTGTTCAAGGAACACTCGGAAACCAAGAGAATGGTGCTCATAATGCCTATGGACAACAAGGAAGTTTAATACCCCCAATTTACATATGAGCGGCTAGATAGGCTCACCAACCTTGTGACTAGTAGTGACTGCCATAAATGAGGATAGGCAACAAGCTAGAGATGACCTACATAAGGGCTGAGTGAATGAGCTACTTAAAAGAGATAATGGCCGACTTGGCCAAGCTAATATCCCAATTCGACTACACCAAATTGGAGGAGTGAACAAATTTTCTCAATGAAGGCTTACGATGGAGGAGATAGGAGAAGAAGATAAGGAGTTAGGTGTTTAGGAAAATGAGTACTATGAACCTAAAGAAAGGAATGCCCAAGCTCCTAGAGTCAAAAGATTGAGGCTATAAATTCCAAGTTTCTTTTGTAGTGGTGATGCTAAAGACTACCTAGACTAGGTTGATAGCACAAAGAAGTAATTTAAGTGCCATGAAGTACTTAAGAATTAAAGTAAGACTTACTACCCTAGAATTCACAAGATATACCACTCTGTAGTGGAAAAAATTGCAGGCCACCCGACAAAGAGAAGGAGAAAGAGAAGTTAAAGATTGGGAAGAGATGAATAGAGTAATGAAAAGGAGATTTGTTCTGAGCTACTATTTGTAAGATGCGTTCAAAAGGTTGCAAGAGTTGAGGTAAGGACAATCAAGTGTTGATGCTTATGTGAAAGAGTTCCAAATGTTGATGATCCGATGTAAAGTTGTAGAGCCAAAACACTAAACTATCTCTAGATTTATTAATGGGTTGAAATATGAAATAAGTGAAATTCTTGAAACTAGAGATATTAGATCTTGAGACGAGTCAATCCAAGCTACCCAAAGGATAGAGTAGTGACAGATGAGCAAATTTCAAACTCCCGTCAATTAAGCTACCATTAACCAACCTATTGTAAGCAAACCTATGTGATCAAAACTAAGCAAGGCCAATGATGTTTGACCTATTTTGACCACTTGAGCTAAGGAGAAAGAGCCCTTAAGAAAGTTTAAGAAAGGAAAGAGCTCCAAAAGAAAGAATAGTAAGATAAAGTGCTTCAAGTGACAAAGGTTTGGTCATATGGCAGTATAATGTCCAAATAAAAGGACAATGGTGATAAAGGAAGAAATGCCAACCATTGAGATCAAAAGTATTGATAAGGAAGTTAAAGAGTTGCAAAAATCTAGACAACCCAATCTATCCTAAGAGAAAGACGTTATTTATAGTGAAGAATGGAATTTCATGCTTGCAACTATAGTACTACAACAAGTGATGAGTGTGAGCTTAATACCTAAGGATAAGCAGAAAGAGAAATTTTTCCACATTAGTTGCAAAGTTAATGGAATGTTATGTCCTCTTACTATTGATAATGGAAGCTACCTTAATGTGGCATCTGCCTTTATGGTCAAAAAAGTAAAGTTGCCAACCAAACCCTACCTTAAACCTTACAACCTACACTAGCTCAATGATAAAGGAGCCTTACAGGTAACCAAGCAAGTTATCGTACGGATCTGCATTAGAAAATATCAGGATGAAGTTCTTTATGATGTGCAGCACATCATTTGAAATAAATATGACTTCTATTGACTTGAGGTGATCTTATTAAGATTTATAGTGAGTAAAGGTAGCATACGAGTTAATGAAGAGAAGGTGAAGGCAATTATCCAATGGCTTATGCCAACTTGTTTTGTCGACATGCGAAGTTTTCATGGCCTAGCATCTTTTTGTCATCGATTTATAAGGATTTTAGTACTGCTATAGCCCTACTTACCAAGCTATCGAAGAACATTAAATTCAAATAAGGAGAGAAAAAGTAGCAGAGTTTTGAGGAAGTAAAGAAGAAGTTGACTTCTGCCCCTATCATAGCTCTCCTAAGCTTCAACAAAGTGTTTAAAGTAAAGTGCATTGCATCCAAATTAGTTATAGGTGCTATGCTAATACAAAAGGGCTCACCTATTGCCTACTTTAGTGAGAAGCTTCAAGGAGCAACACTAAAGTATTCTATATATGATAAGGAGTTCTACTCCTTAATCCAAGCCCTAATTGTCTGGCAACACTGCCTATTACTTAGAGAATTCATTATTTACATCGAACATGAATCACTGAGATATCTAAAGAGCCAACCTAAACTATCTAAGAGATAAGCTAAAAAGGTTAAGTTCATGGAGGGATTTTCTTATGTTGTTAAGTATAAAATAGGCAAGAATAATGTAGTGGTTGACACCCTATCACAATGACATACCCTCTTAACCCAACTTTGGATGAGACTCCCTAGATTCTCAATGATTAAGGGTTTATATGCCAAAGACCCACACTTTGGTCTAATCTATGCTCTATATGAGGATGGTCAAGCTATTGATGATTGTTATAGGGAGTACAAATGCCTATTCAAAAAAGGGAAGTTATGTATCCCCGACCCATTCCACAAGAGAGTTACTTATGCATAAGGCATGGAGGAGGGTTATCTAGTCATTTTGGAAAAGCTTGAACTCATGAGGTGATTAGCTCAAGATTCTTTTAGGTAAGGATGATAAAGGACATGTAGTATGTGTTGAAAAGGTGTGCTACTTGTAGAAAGGCTAAGAGTCGAGATGAACAGGGACCTTATCTATCATTAATTGTCCCAGTCAAACCATGGTCCAAGCTAAGTATGGACTTTATATTAGGTTTACCAAAGAAGTCTCATGAGAAGGACTCCATTATGGTGGTTGTAGATAATAAGATAGCACACTTTATGCTATGTAATCGAACTAACGATGCTTTAGCTTTTTGTTTCCTCTTTGTGCAAGAAATGGTTAAGCTGCATAGAGTGCCTAGAACCATTGTAAATGACCGAGGCACTAAGTTCTTAAGCCATTTTTGGAAGAGCCTTTGGAAGCGACTTAGGACTAAGCTATTGTTTAATGTATCCTACCTCCTACAAATAGATAGACAAATCAAGATCGTCGATAAGACATTAGGAACCCTACTATAAGTTGCAATTGGAAGAAGCTCAGTTGATCAGGACATGTGCTTACCAATCATTAAGTTCGTCCACAATAGGACCCCCTACAATATCGTTGAGAAGTCTCCCTTCAAGGTAACACATGGATATAATCCTGAACACCCATTGGATTAGGTTTCCCAACTTAGCCAACCTAAGATTGGCAAGCTGTCAAAAGATTAGAAGCCATCCGAGCAATGCACCAGAAGGTAGTGGACCATTTGAACTAAGTTGCTTTTAAGCTCAAAAAGAAAGGTTGAGGAAGAAAAGCTAGAGATCCCCAACTTGAAGACTTAGTGTGGATTCATCTTAGCAAGGATAGGTTCCCTAATCTAAGGAAGAAATTATCCTAAAGCGTAGATGGACCTTTCAAGATGATCAAGATGATCAACCTCAAAGCCTATAAGGTAGATCTAGTTAAGGAATATAGAGTCTTTGATACCTTTAATGTCACTAATCTTCACCCAATCCCTTGATGATGAGCTACTTGAAGCTGACCAAGATTTGATCCCAAATCGCAAACAACCCGTAAGGGATGACAGGAATCAAGGGCTAATTACAAGATCTCTAGCTCGAAGACTTGCTTCTCTTATATACTGAGTTGTCCAAAACAAACCTCACTATAGAAGAAAAGCAATTCCTCTAAGGCTGACCTAATATATCTTTTGAGCTACCCCAACCCATTAACTGTCTCCCTAGTAGAGGAAGACCCCATTAATACTATCACCTCTCCTCCCCTATAAACCTACCACCACCACCTCCCTTACTAACCCACTCCCACCCCCCCCCCCCCCTACATAATTCTAAGGTAGCTAACGTTTGAGCTCAAACTATACCATTGCGGAGCCAACCTATCAAGCTCGCACTACCAAGTTCCTTCTTTCAGGTTGTGTTCCCTAAACACCCAAGCTGCAAACCTAAAGTTAACCTAACTAGCTCAACTTTTCCCTAAAATGACTAACCGTTTGGACACAGAATTGAGAGGTTAACATACACACTCCCTCTCTAACAAATGTACTGTCCTTGCAAGGGATATTCCTTTTTAAGTGTTTACTGATTTGCGCTTTTGTAATATGTACATTTCCCTTTAATGGTAGGAATCCTTTTTAGTATTTTGTTGTAACCTAAAACTTGCTCTAATTAGATACTATAAGTACTCCCATTTTGTATTAGCCATAAGAACTTTTCCTTTCTGAGCTAAGTATCCCTTACTTACTCTCCTTACTCTTATTTAGGTCATTTGAGAGTAGACTAGTGGTAAATGACTTCGGGCAATACCTATGCATAATATTAAGTGTGATACGAGCTTTTATGAGGCGTTTACTTATGTATAAGAAAACCTCTACTCAACCTTCAACCTTTGACTATCATCTATCTTTTGAACCATCTTACGGTTCAGACTCATTTGTTCACATGATACTACTGCTCTTATGTCCATCCACGACAATGAATCATATTAGGGGTAGTAACTACTTATAAAGTGTTCTACTAATACAAATTAGCGAAGAAATACCAAATCAATCTCACTATTGCTTTGGCATTCTATATGCATCAAGCTATTAATGAAAGAGTGAAACAAATCGATTATAGACCTACATAACGGTGTTGGCCAAGAAACTAAAGCCTTTTGTTGACAATCCTTAATTAACCATCATAAGGGACGTTACGCCAACGATAGTTTCTACTTTTCATTAGATGTATCTTTTGCCTCATGATTTTGGAAAGGTAACATGTAAAAGAAAGGAACATGATATTCCTTCTACCCAGAGATGACTTGACACATCAAATTCAAGACCTATGGGGTATGGTTAGAAGGTCGATAAAACCTTAAGAGATCTATAGCCAAGCTTTGAAAAGAGTGTTTTGGAGGCAATCTTCCTTATGCAATTTTTGTAATATAGTGGCTAACCAAATCAAAATCAAAATTCATTCACTTAAAGATGATGATTTCATTAATGCAATGAGAGGCAAAGATATTGGTGAAGATGATCATGCAAGTGAGGATGGAAAAGGCCTTGGGAAAGACAACATAATTGATGTGGACTCTAATGAAGAGGTTAATGGTAATTTGTTCTCCCTACTAATTAGACTATCTACTTTTTCTTATTAGTTCTTTTTTTTCTTAAATTCCTTGTTTTCATCACTTTGTTTTCATTTTGCAATCTTTTTTCTTTGTTTTATTTTCCTATCAATAATAAAATAATCATCTTTCTTTCCTTTTACTATCCTTTTCTTCTTATTGTGTTATTTTATGTCTTTGTTTAAGATCTCTCTCCAACCACTGGCTTAAAGATGACTCCTTTAAATTGTGACTTACAAAGCATACACATTGCAATTCAAGAGTATCTCAAGCGATTCCCATTTCTTTTATTCCTTTTCTATCTTTTGTTTTAATGATTATTCAATGTACACTTTATTGTGAATACATGGGACAATGTACTAAATTAAGTATAGGGAAAGATTATATTACTATATTACTTATTATTATTTAGGAACCAACTTTGTTGTGTTTTTAAGTCTACAATGTGGCCTTTAGCAACTTTATAAATAGAACTTATTGGAGTCTTATCTTCTTAATCACTATTGTATGATTTACATGTTATTGGAATTGAATTAATATTTCTTATCTTAGTTCTTTTGTTTTGTTCCTTAATAAGAGTTGATTAATTTGCTTAAAAACAAGCAAATATTTAAGTATGGAGACACTTGATGAGTGTAAATTGCACATATTTATTGCTAAGTTTTCATAGTGATTCTCTATTATTTTGTTGCAAATTTAATGAATTCAATGCTTAATTAAGTAAATTATTTATTTCAACATTTTAAGGAGCTGTAAAAGTGAAAAGAGTTGAATTTGTTTAAAAAATCACTCGAAATTAAAGATGATAAGAAAGGATTTTCACTTTTCTAAAGAAGCAATCGAAGATAATAGCTCATAGAGAAGAATTTTACTAAAGACAAATGATGAGAGAAGATTACGGTTGAAGTTCATGGTTGTGCTTTTGGTCATGATCCATTCATCCAATAATTTTAAGGAATTTCAAGAGTTTTAAATGTAAGGAGAATCATGCTTAAGATTCACACCAGTGCATCTGGGGCATGATCATGCCATTCAATAAAAAAGTTTCCTTATTAAGTCCTTTGGAGTAGCTTCCCTAAAAAACTAAGATTTTAAGAATAAGAGAGAGAAAAGTAGCCATTCTTAGGGATTTACTAAGGTTTCTTTTGTAATACTTTTATTCCAATTAGCATGATTTCTTCTATAGTTTTATGAATGGTTGCTCTTTTATTATGGTTGTAGCATAGATCCTTAATATTTAGACTTATAGATCATAGAGTTGACACGTAAAGTGCTTATTTTGTCAATTCCAATTAGTTCTCTAATTGTTATTAATTCAATTGTGTATACTTAATTGATTAGGTTGTTATTTATAAAGTTTCAACCCTAATTGTTTGATATTATGCATAATAGTTGCAAGACCGAATGTGTAATTAGATCTGACATAATTGAAGAGAATCTTTATAGTCTTAATGATAAGTTGTAAAATTTTTCTAGATGCTCCTATAGAAATTATGAAGAGAATTCATGTTCTTAATGCTATCTTAACATGTTCTATTATAAAAGTGATTCAGGTGGAGTAAAGTTAAGATTAGAAGTTAATAAGTGAAGTGATTCCATTAACTCATTAAAAGGAATTCTTCGAGCTAATAAAGTTAAGAAAGGAACTAGATACTTATGATTATTGCATGTTAATCTTTAGGTGAAACAATGTTTAGATACTCATATTATGTGTTGACTTCATGAAAATAATTAAGAAATATATCTTAAAAATAAAAGATATGTTAGAAACATAATTATATGAGTATAAATACATGTTATATGTGATATATACATAGGATATATATTCTTGTATATTACTAAATAACTAAATACTAATAAAATATACTTAAAATACTTAAATAATTGCAAATCCTATCCAACAAATTCAATTGCGGCTGGCAATTGCTGGAGAATCATTGTAGTAGCTCTATAGTAAATTAAACAAATGATTCATCATTGAATTAGAGGCAAAAAGACACCTCCACCTTTAGATCAACAGCGAAAAAAATAAAGAAAATAATTAAAAAAATCCACTTAGTCGACACTAAACCTTATAAAATGAAAGGGACTCCAAACATGTAAGATTTTCCCACCTAAAAACTTAAGGAAATGATAAAAAGCTGTATGGAATTAGGAAAATAAAGAGAAAAAAATATACAAAAACGGGGAACCCACTGTGCTCCACCTGTACCCAACCCATACGACCACCTGACAACCAACCCAACCGACCACCACTAATCTACCCCCTACCCAAGCCATTTAACAACCACCCATCTACCGCTAGCCATCATAGCATCCAAGAACAACTAGGTCAAATTTCTACCTTGTTTTTCAATAATTTTTAAAAAATAATAAATCTACCCAGAAAAAATTTGAAAAAAATTATACTTAGATTATTTCATACAAGCTTTCATGTGATATTTTTGTTTTTGAAAAATTTATAATATTTAATATACTTTCTTAATAAAGTCACTATTTATCCAAATTTTAACTTTCAAAATAAATATATGAAATGATGTTATTTCTAGCTCAGAATTTTTGTATAGGATATACATGATATATAAATAATTGTTATGTAGCTTAATTTTTTATTTGAATATTTTTAATATTTATTGTATTTTTCGACCTAAAAATAACTAGAAAATAGGTTGAAATTGCGAAATAAATATAAAATTATGAAATTAAATGATAGAATAGACCTATACTGATTTCTAATAAAGTATAATAATGTTGGGATAGGTTGAAATCAATTTTGTGCAAAAAGAATCATAATTGTGTAATCTAGTATAATTTAGGAGTAAAATCATAAATTTGAATATATAAGCAATAAATTGAAAACCTGAAACCAAGTGAGAATTGAATTCTTCACATTTTTAGGAGTCTATAGAAAATTTTAGAAAATTATTTGGTGACTCGAGCTAATCACTACAGATTTATGCAGTAAAATAACTTAATTTACAAATCGAGACGTATTTTTAGTAATAGTAAGTTAAAATGTAATAAATAGTTGAATAAGAACTATCTATATGTATACGAGTCAGATTGGATAAAGAGTATATTTGTAATATATTTAATAATATTTTAATGACTAGGATATGTTATAGGAGTATTAAGGTTAGATAATACCTATATTATAGGGTTATAATAACAAATTAAGTAAAATATAGTTTAATAATATAAAATACGTATAATATGATAATATTTATATAGATACATATAACTGTATTAAAAACTCAAATTACTCTTTAAATGTCATCTCTAGGAATAAGACCCGTAATGCATATCATTAGGTCTATACAAATCCAACAACACTATTTTTATTAAAATTGAATAGTCTTAGATAATATAACCTACAACTCTATAGTATTATTAAAATGTACGTATTACGATAACCCTACCAAAATTTAAACGTGATTTAAACAATTAAAAATACGTTTTGATACGATCAAAACGATATAAAATACGTAATAATATAAATTACGTATATTATTAATAATTAATAACTTAACTCAATATATATATATATATATATAATAAAACTATATATTATTGTGATAATATATTTATATATATATATATATATATATAACCGTTTTAGATAAAATTCTAATATTTTCGTAATTATTAAGAAAACTAAATTTTGAGTTTTATGTATATAAGATTCCACAATAATCAGACTGTTGACAACCTGAGTCTTCTATAATGAGCTTCTAAACAATTAAGTTAGGATTATAGTTTTATTACTTGTTGGGATACCATATTAAAGTATTTGGAGACTCAAGAGCACTACTGTTTGTGCTTATAATTAGTTATTTGTGCACATACCATGCATGTGTTTGGTATTCAATTGTGGCAGGAGTTAAACTCCTTGGTACGTTGTTCTGCATGATTGCATTGTTTCTGTATTATATGAACATGTCTAGTCACCCTTAATTACAACTAATATTGACTTGACCACAACAAAATTGGACAAGTATAACACCCATTAGAGAGAAACGATTAGGAGTGCTAAGCTAAATACCAACTTCTTTCGATGAGGATAAATAAAATGGTCATTTCCCCATCCTTAGTCGAATTAAGTGACAATCGAAGAGGTTGCGATAAGGGTAAGGGCCATGGTTCAAAGGCGATCACGGGAGGAGAATGTTCTATATTGCACAAGCCCGGGTTTAGTCTAGTTTAAGTTACAATAAAACTCCTCAATCTAGGTTAAAGTGGATGTAATTTATCTAACCTCACAATGGACCGGATAACATTGTGTGATGTTTTATATGATTGATTGCATTACATTTCATCATAATTAACAACTTTGCTTGTGATTGCTCGGTACTCTTCTGACTCTATCCCACTTACTGAGCTAGTTGTGCTCATATCCCTATAGACTTTTTTACAAGTACTGAGTGAAGACTAGGATGTTTAGATGTTGCCACCTCTACGTTAGTGTGCTATTGATTGAGAAAGTGAGGAACAAAGAACCAACTGAACCTAGGCTTTTGATCTCTCTTTTGTCATTTCTTTTTGAGTTTTGAGGAAACTAACTGGGAATTCCTTGAAACGCCTACTAATTTCCTAACTCATTGTAAATAGTCTACAAACCCTTTTTTTTTTTTTTTGGTAAACTCTAATTGTAAATTATAACTCTAATCTAAGATACTTATGTAAGTATTCTTGTTTTATGAAACAATAGGCTATATAAAATAAGTATTTTGTAAAGTTATATCATAGGTTTGGTTATTCACAAATATCAGAACGAATGCTTCAAGCTAGTTGAGTTGTGTATGCCTTGTGTAGACTATATCTATGGTAGTAGCTATGAGGTTAGCTTTTATTTTAGATTAGTTTACACGATAAAACTGTTATGACTCTTCCTGTTTAGGATGTGACATTATGTAGCTTATTTATTTATTTATTTTTCTATGTAATTGCCTATGTCATCAATGAAATTAGTAAACCAATGTCCCTGATCCACTTCCCTAATTGATAAAACACCATCCCAACCTAGTTATCTGTTTATAAGAAAAACAACATCTCCTAATTGATAAACAATATCATCAAACACACTAACCTTAGTGGCATTTGCTACTTAGAAAGCTTAAATCCCATACTCAATTAAAGATGGCCAATAACCATAGCCAATCCAAATCGTGAAAACACTATAGTACATATGCTTATTTCACAATGCCATTCTTAGTTCACCTAAAATCTAACCAAAACAAACATTCAATTATCTCTTCGTAAGAAACACTTGAAGAAAACTCAAAAATGTCAACATCGATGAGATTAGGTTGCTGGAATTATTGGAAGAAAGAAGATTCAAAGGAGAGTTCAAGCAAGGTTGATAGTGTTTAGAGTTTCTTCTTCTCAAAAATCAAAATTAGACTTAGGGTTTTAACATCAACTCAACTTCTCTTTAGGTTTGACACTATCATTCAATTAGGATTTCATCTTTAAATGTAGGTAGCATCTTTTAGGTTAACATTTTGATTTTGTCATGAGTGTAGCTATAAAGTTTTACTATGTGTTCAATCTTGTTGTGTATGTCATTTTATCAATTGTAGGGAATCAGGTTCATGTTGTTAATTGAGTCAAGATGGTGTTTTATTTATTGGGAGAGTAAGTCAAGGACACTAATTAATTAATTTGGTTAATCACGCAACGAATTATGTGGAGAAAAAATAAATAAACATATTACGACCCAATAGTATCGTTATCATGGTAGATCATCGTGTATCATACAAAGGTCTACTATCAACCCCCTTACTGATCGTAGGCCTTTCATACGACACACAAGGCTCTTTCCACTATATGTTATCACCAGGCCCATAGATAAGTAATATAAAGCAATTTTACTAAAATTAACTTTTAAAACATAAATTAATCAAGTAAACATGTAGACTCATTAAGTTCCATACTAAAAGAATGTTACAAACAAATGCAATTCATAATGGGAACTACAGCATAAACTTTAAACTATATTATGAACAAAATAAAGGTAAATAGTTATCTACAAAAGCTTTTACAAAATCTCCTCTCCACTCCCTGATCGCTCCAACCAGTCTCTACACGAGACTCACCTCGAGTATGCCTCAACTCGGATTAGCGAAGAGGTTTTCCTGCAACAAAAAAAATCTATTGGGGTGAAAGCTTAAGCTTAGTGAGATAAATACCTTCATCAATACCACATGGCAAAAATTTATTAAATGTACAATCATATGAATGTATGAACAATCAGTATACCAAACAACGCATGCAATGGCCTAGGAACTGCATACGACTTAGAATTATGCCCTCTATAGTCGAGGTTTAGAGATAATTAATCGACCCAAACCAAAATCTTGGTTCTAGACCTTGGGTTTTATTTCATTTGCACTATTATACTTAACAAAACTATATATATATATATATATATACTTTCTTTCCTAAACAACAAATTATATTTTCAAAATCCTAAGTCTAGTGATGTGGTGGCCTCCGTAATCCACAAACATATGCCTTAAGCAGAAGCCACAAAACACGGCCTCTCGTTGACGAATGGCATCTCCCGACACCTAGTAAACCTGTCAGCTTAGAATAGAGACTCAATAAAATAATGACATAGCTAGTGCCCAATCCTACAGGAGGCCCTCCTCCTATGAGTCCCTCCCTATTTTCTGTGTGAAGCAACAATCGGTGTTATTCGAATGCAATTATGGGGAATACATGATCTATTTAATTTATTAATCATATAAGTAGTTGATCCGATTTTTCAAGGTAATCAAACAATTTCATTCTATATAATCACACGTATAAATTATCATAAACAATTTTCATTATTATATGATTAACACGCCATAGCATTCAATCACAAATTCATACACATGCATTTCTCATATCCCACAGGCATCCAATTTATATATATAAGTTTATGTACATCTATTCTATAAGCAAAATCAAGTAAAGAGTCATCAAAGTAGTCCGAAGGCAGGTCGTCTCCTAACGTAGGGGCCCCTGGTCATTGAAATCATAAAACTATAAGGGATTGAAATAAAACTTAGGAAACTAAGCTAAAACCCCTTAAGTTATACTCTTGACTAGTTTTCGTATTTTTCCTGGTTTTACTTAAAAGTTCAATCGTGTATAACTTTCTTGTTTTAAATCTGATTTTTATAATTTTATAGTCAATCTTCATCGTTTTCAAGTATACTTTAATGTGGTGAGGTTATATTTTTTAGTTGAGGCACACAAATCTATCCATAGGTTAGAATAGTAGTGGTCCTCATGATTTGGAATGCTTTTAGGCTTTATTTGGTTAATGGGCTTTTTGGTAACTTCATAATTCCTTTGGGCTTGGGCTTAATATTTCATTCTAGGCTCAAAATACTTCTTAAGGTTTGATTTACAAATTTGATTTACACTCCTAAGGCTATCAACCACTTCTTGGGCTCTTAAGTGGGCTTAAGTTGTCAAATGGGCTTATTTTTTATTCAATCCAAAGATGTTCACTTTCTTGGGCTTAGGGAGTGTCTTGTGGGCTTCTTGAGAGTATCAAAACAACTTTTATTGTTGTATTAAGTTGTTGGTCAAAAACTTCAAAGGTGGTTCAACTTGACGTTTGAGGCCCAATTTGAAAGTTTTAAGCACGGTTTTGAGTTTTAAACTTAATACACTTATCATACTTGCCTTGGTTGGTCTTTTTACTTTGTTTACTTACTTTTATCATATTTTTAAGTATCTTTTAAGAATGTTCCAAATCTGGTCGGTTTGAGTATGAAGGCTTCTAACTTGGTTTTTTAACTTGTTTCATTATTTTTTTAAGTTTAGGTGTTAGGTCATAAACTCAAGTTACTTGTATTCAAATCTTAACTTGACTTCTTTTCCATGAGATGATTATTTGACTCATACCTTACATGAAAATAGAGGATCTCACACTTATCATAACTCTCATACCATAGTTCATATCTTACAAAGTTGGTTTCCTCATAAAACTTCATGTGATGAATTTTTCCTTTACTTAAGTTTAAATTTGAGCATGTTTAACTTAATGAAAGTATAAACAACATCCAAATGACTTCTAAACTCTCATGTCCATCATGCTTCTCTTTCATTCAAGTTCTCATTTCAAAATTTTCTCAACTTAAAATCTTCCATTCCAAGTGTTAAACAAGTATCTTTACAAAACACTAACTTTACATGCTCGTATTTCAACTTTCATGTAAGGTTTTCATGAGTTTGCTTCTTAAGGGGGTTTTTGATGTTATACCAACTTATGATCATACTCATATCTTCAAGAAATCAAAGTCTCTTAATATAAGTACTAACTAACATAAGATATACTTACTCGTCCTTTAAGCAAAAATATGATGGTTGTGCACTAAAGTTCTATTTATGCTCTTTGTCTTACTTCCTCCTTCTTGCACCCTTTTTGGAAACTTGAGTTGTGGTCCTTGGAAGTGGGGTTTAAGGAGTGTTCTAAGAATCCTAAAGGGGCTTGGAATGTTGGCAAAAGCAAGACAAGAAGAAGATGAAATTGTCGTATATGTGTGTGCTTGGAATGTGGCAACAAGTAAAGGATTTTGTGAGGTTTGGTTGTCTCTTCTTTTGTGTTGTTTTTAAAGTGAGAGAAAAGGAAGTGAAAATAAAATTGAAAGTGAGAGCAAATGGGAAAAGAGTGGCTGGTTGGAATGAGAGTAGAAATGTGTTTAAGAAGTTTGATTTTGTTATCTTGTAGCATGTACAAAAGTCAACAATTACAACTCTTGATGATGTTAGCATTAAGGGGTGAATAATGGAGTGTAAGAAAAAGTGATTGATGAATGAAAGACAAGAGTATTGCCCCCTTAAAGCCATGCTGGATCCGGCCATTGGGTGTCCTTTTGGGCATAGAATTATCTTGTCTCATTTAGTAAAGTTAAGCATGTAAAATCTTATGATAATTTATCCATATGTAGTATAAGTGAATGAGTGAAAAGAAAAGTGTCTTATCACTAGTTTTTTATGGATTATCAATTGATAAATAACTCCAACTCTCAATTGATAAGTTATTTAAGGCGATTAGTTGGTCTACTTATTCACATGTAAAGTTTAAACATGAAGATAAGGGAATTGTCTTATAAGAAATTATTTTAGGATTTACTTCTTGAATTGTTTTGTAAATTATGACTTAATTCTTGTAAAATTATGAAATTTTCTGGAAAAGTAAGTTTGTTTTCAATTGTAAACTTGTGTTCTTTGTTTATTTAATCCTTGAGAACATTCAGGAAGTACTCTTAGTAAAATCATAAGCTCGCTAAAAGTAGGGTTTACAAAACAAGCTACGTAATATTTCTTAGATGGAAATTGTCACAAAGGTAACAGAAGTTGTCACATCCTAGCATAGCACAAGATATACCATTACATAAGAATACCTATTTATACTTAACAAAAGTTCTATTTATAACAAAGGAGTATTACAACAAAGTTCAGCTTAACACCTGTTTATACAAAATATTGCATTTGTCAACATAACCAAACTTAAAATATAGTACTTTTTTTAAAATTCTTTTTGTATAGATCCTTTATTGAACTAAGAATAAAATATAACAAGACTTCTTCAAAAGCAGTCGACTCCATCTTATGTGATCTCAAAAGACTTTTCCCCTCCAACTAATATTACCCTATCAATTCTCTTCATAACTTAAGGATACACAAGTATCCCCTTAGCTCTTTATGAGTTAAGTGGGAATAGATAAAACAAAACACAGAACAAGCACAATACATACTTACCTAGATCAATAACATAAGATATTCAATTTTGTAATTCAAGTTACCAATACAAACTGTTTATGCAAGAAGTTAGTGCTATGCTCAAACACGTGACATGCATCGGTACCGATATCCTATACTTTTCCAACTCTTCATCTAGTTAGTTGACATACTCGGACATTTGGATACTACATTTAAGAACTTAGTGCAACAAAGATCTGCTTAAGAGTAGGACCCCCAACAAAACCCACCAATTGTGGTTTGAAAAATTCAATATGTAATTGGTTACGTTACACAATGTAGCTAAAATAAGTTGAGCAATACAATGTATATGCTCAAAAGCCAACTTAGCAATTTTCAAGCTTTTTAGAAACTCGACTTATAGGTCCTTTCATACCATGCCATGAATGTAGTAAACAGTACAAGAACTCAATATCAAGCATGAATCTTAAGTTTTCACGTTATAAATGATTCAACTATCTCAATTTCAGCATTGTTTCTCAACTTTATATTACTTTCCTTCATGTAGGATTCACTTGGGTGAATTCCTTAAAGAATAATTTAGTATCCAAGTTTTCCAAATAGAAATACATATCGATGAATCAGACATATATAAGAAAACATTTCACTTAGTCAACACACATTCAACAAAATTAAGTATCTAATTAATCCAGTATGTCATTATAATTCACAGCATAACTGACTCTAAGTCAAGTAGATATAGGTCTACTCCCACAAAAACAGAAATATCTACTTATCCAAGCTCGATAGTAGCTTAAAATCCTAAGCTTTATGATGTGATCATTCCTCACTTATCACACCTAGAAAAATATACATAGACCTTAAGTCAACTACAGATCAATACTAAATTCTTATGTGTTTTTGCTATTGTGTTTCCAAGCTTAATTCAATTGTGTTTTATTCATTTCTTATCAAATTTTGATAAACTTTATATTATCACGATTATTATTTTGAGTACTATTAGGATATCTTGAGAATCAATACTTATCAATTTTTGTTAAAATTCCAAAAATAGATTTTCGTGTTACCGATTCGATCATACGTTATTATTACTTTGTAATTAACTCAAATAAATCCTAAATCTAAATTAAAAGTTATAAAATTCCTCATTCCCCAAGCTGGTTAGCATTCATTATGTACTAAAAAATGCAAATCCTTTATATGTTTAACAATTATCACATTAATACTAATTAGTATATCATATATTAGACTAATATAGAGATTTATATTATGAAAATACATAATAAATAGTATACAAGCCTGATTAATTTCATGAAAAATCCTATAAGCTCACAAAATTATGTAGTTTAATTATTGACAATGAATTATACTAAACTAGCTATTATATATTTTTATGAAAATAACGATTTTAACTTAAAATTAGCTAAAATTAAGTAAATAAGTGAACTTAATCACAAGATAAAATTCAAGTGTCCCAATCATCATTATGAACTTTTAGAAATCATAATACATAGGGCTCATGCTTTGATTTTGTTAAAAACTAATTAATTCACTAAAATAATGAAATTGCCGATTTTATCTAAAATAATTACAATAAATAATAAAAATGATTATTTTAAAAAATTCTTGTTTTTGAAATTAAATACATATATTCATTATATTATATACAAATTTTTAACTTGAAAGGACATTATTTACTATTTCTAAAATTTAATTCAATTTTTGTCTAAATAGAGCCATTTCTTAAGGACTTTATATTTCCAATAATTATTTATCAAAAATAAAATTACTACATTAATCTACACATAAAATAACTCCAGAAAACCAAGTTTCATAATTAAATAACATCATTTGATATTTTTAGAAAAATTATAAAGTTTTAGCTGAAAATTTGGTTCATCTAAATTGACCGACTCTAGCTACCTAATGCTATCGGAACACTTGCTTTGATGGTGCTTTCCTTGAGCCCAAATGGCTACCATAACTAAACACCAATAGCCTATTGAATTGGCCTAATCAGATTCCATGCTTTGTTTTTACTCAAATTTTTTTATTTTTTTTCTAATTTGTTTCAAAATTTTCTTGGGTGTTTTTCTTATTTTTTCAAACTTCCAAAATATTTTTTTTTAAGGGTATATGCTCTATTTATATTTTCCAAATGGATTAGGATTTATAAAAATTGGATATGTAACTTATAGATGTCATTTTCTTATTATTTACTTTTTGACTCATCAATTCAAATTGATCCTTGACTATCATATTTAGGATGACTTGTCCTTTCAATTTTTTATTAATTTTTCATTTTTATATTAATTTACCTTATTTTAATAATAATTTCTTATTATATATGTATATTTAATACAAATAATGTATATTCTATGTAAATAAATTTATATTACATATAATTTATTATTTTTATAAATTAAATAATTTATCTCTAATATCTCACTATCTTTAGATACTCAAATTTTACGTTTTCGATATTTGTCGACTTTAGCGATAAATTGATGTTTTCTTAAATTAATATTTTTATATAGTTTATTTTGAGAAATTGACATTACTTAAATTATTTCGTCTAATTTTCCTAATCTTATTGTAAAGTTTAAAATTAAACAGGTATTATAGCTTAATGCCCTAAATTTAGAGTCTCAGATCATAGGGTAATTATATAGGTTTGAAATCCTAGAATATTGTAGAAGTCCAAATTTATCAAAAAGTAGAAAGCATGGGGACTAAAATAGAAATAAAAAAAAGTTTGAGAACTGAAATAGAAAAAGTGTAAAAGTTCGATGACTAAAAGTATAATTTTTCCAATAAAAAACCATACATATACGATAAATTTGGAGAGGTATTTCTTACAATGCAAAATATTTTTATTTTTATTGTTTGAATTTTGTTTTTATACTATAATATAGATGAGATAAAATTTAGAATTTTTGTTTCATCTATCAATTTAATTTTTTGTTTAATTAATAAGTAAAATTACAAACTAAATATAAAACAAATTTTTTTATCCTAAGATTACAAAAATTATACAACCAATGTTATCTTATTGATTGTATAATGGTTTAGTGGTTGCATATCAAATAATGTTTGTTATAGCATATCAGCTGAATGCATAGTGGATGAATGAAGCATGAAGCCACTAGTACAAGTTAGTTATATTAATTTATGATTATAAAGACTCTTCCATACTCATTTTTAAATTGAGAAAAAATGAGATCCATCCTTTGAAATAAAATTCTTTTCTCACTCATATTCCGTTGAAGCATTATTCTCAATATGCTATGATTAGATTTCTTCCCGGTTTGATTTGATTCGGTTTCAATTTTTTTTTTTTTTTCCCGGCATCCTGCATATGGTGATAATCTGTCGCGTCGAATCCAATGCCCGAATATTAACAAATAAGTATATTTTCGATTGGCTAGGGAGTTGACGCAATCTATGGCTTGGGCCGACAAAATGCCATGGACCGAGGCAGCAGGGACGAAATGAAGGTTGGCAAGGAAAAAGCTCGGTCCCCAACGAAAATGGCCCAACGTAGTGTTGCATGGTTTGATGCCTGTTCATAGCCGTAGGCGTCGTGTATTATCACCCTTTCGAGGGCATATAAGCTCTCATACTATAAATTTTGTTAGGACATAAATTTGGTAGTGGATGGTTGTCGCTTTAGTAATCAGTCTTTTCTATCTGAAGACAGGGAAGAATTACCTGGAGCAACTTATGAAGAACATCGCCTTCATTGTGTGAACGATGCAATCGTTACTTGATCCTGCTTCAAATTTTGGGTTTCTGCTTTCAAATAATTGTAAAAAAGATAAACGAAGTAGCTTGAATAATGCACAGTTCTTTGGTGCCCAGCCCAATTCAATTCTTTAGGAGGCTCCAAACTACTTCAAGCTTCTTACTTTTCACGTTTCCCTATCACTGTTTTACCAGTTTGGCTTTTGATGTTGTTGAACCTAGTCCTACATGTGATATAGCTCCGGGTAGAGTGAAAAGCTCTCGAATTCAGCTTTTTCAGGGGTTTAAAAGTAAACCCGATAGTGTACACGGTATAGATGATGTTTTTATTCCGGAAAGTGATAGGCTTGAAGTTGGTTCTGGGGGTAAAACATCTATGATTAATGTGAAGGAAAGGCTAAAGCGGTACTCGAGTCTATTGCATGAGTACGCTGCAAAGGGGTGTTTAAGAGGAGGTAGAGCAGTTCATGGGCTTATATTTAGGAATCGGCTAGACCCGGATTCGCATTTGCGGATTTCCCTGTTGAATTTTTACGTAAAATGTGGTAGTTCATTGTGTGCTCGGAGAGTATTCGATGAAATGCCTGTGAGGGATGTGGTTTCATGGACGGCTTTGATTTCAGGATTCATTGCTCAGAAAAATGGGAATGATGGTCTGGAGTTGTTTTCTGAGATGATAAGAGAAGGTGTGCAGCCGAATGAATTTACCTTTGCCACCGCTTTGAAAGCTTGTTCTTTGTGCTTGGATTTGGATTGTGGAGAACAGGTGCATGCAAATGTTTGTAAAGTTGGATTGTTGTCGGATTTATTTATTGGATCTGCCCTTGTTGAATTATATGCAAAATGTGGTCAAATGGACCTAGCGGAAGGTGTTTTCAATTGCATGCCTTTGAAGAATGTGGTTTTATGGAATTCATTGCTTAATGGCTTTGCTGAGATTGGTGAACTAAAAGAGGTCATGAGACTATTTTGCTGCATGAATGATCATGAAATGAAGTTTAGTAAGTTCACTTTGTCTACTCTCTTCAAGGGGTGTGCAAATTCAGGTAAGATGAGAGAGGGCCAAATTCTGCATTCCTTGGTGATCAAGCTTGCATCTGAAGCTGATGACATTCTAGGATGTAGCATTCTTGATATGTACTCCAGGTGTGGTGCAGTAGTTGATGCCCTAAAAGTATTTTGGATAATGGAAATCCTAGATGTAATTACATGGACAACCATGATCAGTTGTCTTGATCGGCATGGATACGGCCATGAAGTGGCTCAGTTATTTCAGGTCATGAGGCATACTGGTGTCAATCCAAATCAATACAGCCTGTGTAGTCTCATTAGTGCTGCCACTGAATATGGTTGTCTTCTTTATGGAAAAAGCATTCATGGCTTTGTCTGCAAACAAGGGTATGAATCAGATAATATGGTAAGTAATGCCTTAATCACAATGTACATGAAGAATGGATGCAGAGAAGATGGTTCCAAGCTGTTTGAAATGATGAAATATAGAAATACAGTTTCATGGAATGCCATGCTGTTTGGTCATGCTGATTGTGGTGCAGGTGATGAAGGACTGGATTTATTCTGTAAAATGATGAGGGAAGACATCAAACCCAATGAATCCACATTTGTCTCTCTCTTAAGATCTAGTTCTAATTCTACAGATGCAGATTTTGGGATGCAAGTACATGCTAACATTATAAAAAATGGCCTTAGTACTGATGATACTGTAGGAACAGCCCTTGTTGATATGTATGCCAAAAGCAGGAATTTAGAGGAAGCTGAACTAGTTTTCAGCAGACTATTGTATCGGGATTCATTTAGTTGGAATGCAATTATTGGTGGTTATTTGCATGCTAATGAAGCAGAAAATGCAGTTCGACACTTCATCTTAATGCAACGAGATGGTCTTAGGCCCAACGAATTCACTCTTGCTAGTTCTCTGAGTGGTTGCGCTGATCTTGCTACACTAGAACCTGGGAGGTTGCTCCATTCCCTTGTGATTAAGTTTGGACACCTGGATGATGCATTTGTAGTTAGTGCATTGATAGATATGTATTGGAATTGTGGGTCTATAGAGGATGTGGAAGCCGTTTTTCGGGGATTAAAATCACGAGACACTGTGTTGTGGAACACAATGATATTTGGATATTCTAATTGTAACCATGGTATGAAGGCGCTTGAGACTTTCCAGATGATGTTAGATGAAGGCTACATGCCTGATAAGGCCACTTTTGTAGGTGCTCTTTCTGCCTGTAGTCAATTGGGCTTGATAGATGCTGGGAAGAAATTGTTTAACTCTATTGATGAAGTTTATGGCCTTTCAATCACTGTTGAGCACTGTGCTTGTATGGTTGACATTTTTGGGAGGGCTGGTATGTTTGATGAGGTGGACAGCTTTATAGAGAAGATGAATCTGATGCCCTATGCTGTTATTTGGGAAAACGTACTTGGGAGTTGTAAATTGCATGGAAATGTGAATTTTGGTACACAAGCTGCTGAGATGCTTTTTCATCTCCAACCAGACAAAGCTTCAAACTATGTAATGCTTTCCAATATGTTTGCTTCCTCTGGCTGTTGGGATAGCTTCAGAAAGGTGAGAGCTTTGATGTCTAGTAGGGGTGCCAAAAAGGAAAAGGCTTGTAGTTGGGTTGAGGTTGAGGGTATGGTCCATGTATTTGGATCTCAAGATTCCTCACATCCTAGAATCAAGGAGATCGATCTGAAATTGGAGGAGCTGATCCTGAAGCTGACTACAGCTGGTTACATGCCAAAAATGGAAAATCTGTTTCAAAATGTAAATGGCCAAGAAAGACAGGAATATGTTTATGGACATAGTGAAAGACTGGCACTTTCCTATGCCCTTATCTGTTCTCATCATAAGAAAAGAATAAGAATTTTTAAGAACCATCATATGTGCACAGATTGCCATGAACTAATGAAATTGACATCAAACATCTTGAGTCAAGAAATTGTAGTGCGTGACATCAATCACTTCCACTACTTTAGGAATGGCAATTGTTCATGTCAAGGTTGTTGGTGACATTTTCTTGAGAGGCATTTGCTGTGGCAAAACGTCAGGCTAAAACTTTGCATCAACTTTAAGGGGGACCTTTTGCAAGTAAGTCTGTTTGTTTGCTCACTTACCCATTAGAAAGGTTTGCTTGTTCTTTTTATTTTCCTCCCTCAAAATTAGTGATGTAAGTTGAAAAGACATGAAGCATGATTTTAACAACATTTTGTTGATATGTTGGTGAGTTATCTCTTAAAAGCATAGTGCAAGTGTGGTCTGAAAAAACTGTAAGAGTTCAGCAATTCTCTAAATAGATGTAGAAGTGATTTCTTTTTGTATCTGTGATTAACGGCACATGAACTCTAACAGCCAATTAAAATAAGATAAACTTTCAAATTGAACAAAATATCCCATCAAATTAACTATTTTTCCTGCTGCTTTATGAGCACTAAATGCTTTGGTTTTCATTTAATGCTATCCATTTGAGTAATGCTGACAACATCTTGGTTCTCAATCTATAAGAGATATTTATTTCAATGCACATTTTAGAAGTGCCATTGCTATCGTTGGACTTTAGAATCTATCAAACGTTATTACTGTCCTGCATTATGCTATTATTTTGTGAAACTAACAGAACCTAGTTTACATTTTACTTGGGGTAATATTTATGTCCAGGAATGTTGTCATCAATGAAGTCACCTTAGTTGATGAATCCCAAACTACTGTTTTCATGAACTTGATTGGATCTGATTCTGATCTTTTGCTTAACTTTTCCTCACTTGCAGGTTTGAAGGAATGTACGTTAAAGCTGATCAATCAGCTTCTGTCATCCAATCAAATGTGTCATATTTTTACCCTTCAAATGGTGAACCTAAGGAGCATGATGTGTAAGATGAGTTTCGTGATGCAGTTCCTCCTGACTCATCATGCTTTGACTGCTAGATTGGTGACAATGAAGATAGAGATCAGAAGGTAGAGGTCAGTGGATTGCAACTAGTTCCTTTTTTTTTTGGCTAAATTAGTAAGATATACTGATGAAAGTTATATATAAATGATGGATATACAAAAGCTCATAGCTCATAGAGCCAAATACACAGATGGATAGCAAAGCTTATGGTAACTAGGTAGATGAGAAACAACCCCCCACAAAACAACTAAGCGTAGCTATAGATATTAATTACATTGCAAATTCTCAAAACTAAATTTCCAGCCATCACTGGTTCATTTCCCTCTCATCTATCATTGTGCTGTTTTCAAAGGGTTAATAGATTGAACCAAGAAAGTTACCTTCTTTTTTATTACTTCATGGGAGGCCTAGCCTTTAGAGAGGAAATTGACAAAATCAGTCCACTCCCTTTTGTAACAGATGACCAAACATATCCTTCATCAAACTCCAAATTCTTATAGCATAAGGGCACTTGAAAAATAAATGTTCATTGGGACTCCGAGTCTAGTTGACATAAAAGCAACAGTTAGTAGGGATGACACCCCACTCTAACAGGTTCTCCATAGTAAATAGATTGCCTTGAATGGCGATCCAAAGAATGAAGGGGAAACAAGGAATGTGCTTCTTAAAAACACACATCAAATCCAAGGAGCATGTGTCCTTAATTATCTTAGGGCTTTGTAGGCAAGCTTGATGGAGAAATTGAGGTTTGTTTGGGTTTTCAAATGAGAGAATTTATGCCATTGGCTTATGGAAGAACAGGATATGATGCTTTTACTGCTTCTAAGAGATTTCCTTGAGGCCAATTCCAACTACTTGGCCTAATATCGAGCAAAGTCATGCATTTAAAGGTAGACGCATTTGTTTAATCTCCTTAAGATTAATCTCTCATATATGGGACCCATAGGATGCCAGTTATCAAACAATAGGGAAATAGAGTTCCCATCCTCTACACTCTGAGAAACCTACAGCTTGAAAATTGTCTACGTCAAAGGAGATTGTGCCTGCCTCAGAGCAGAGTAATTTTCAGAGCCAAAAATTTCTTCCTTTAAGCAACAAAACTAACCCATGAGCTTTCATGGAAGAGAAATGCAAAGTTTCCGCACATGTTTCAATCAAGTGGTCTTATTCCAAACAGTAGGATCAATAATTCTTAGGTTTCCTTCCCATAAAGGCCTATGCACTTTATCAAAGCAATTTCAGCCTTTCTTGTTCCCTCTTCTTTGCCATTCAAAAGAAATGATGAAAGCGATGGAAATCTCTTTAAGTACAGCCCTAGGAAAAATAAAGGCTCTTAACCAATACACTAGCAAGGAAAAACAGCACATTTGATGAGTTGAATCCTTTTTGCATAGGAGAGGTTTCACTTCTTTGACACTTTATGACAACTCTATCTACAACCTCCTCGTGTTCAACCTTAGAAAGCTTGGATGAAATCAAAGGGACCTCTAGATGTCTAACTGGTAGTTGGCCACTATTAAAACCCACAAAATGGATTATCTGGCCCTTTAGTCTTTAGCTCAAGCTAGAAACGAGCTCTTGTTTGCATTAATGTCAAGATCCAAAAGGTTGCCAAAATCCATTGGGGCTTGCTTGATTTGGTTTAAATACTTCAAGCAAGTGGCTGAAAACAATATCGAGTCATCCGTGAAGTAAAAATGAGATTTTTTTTTTTTTCCATTTTTGCAATGGCAATGAAACTTAGAATCCTGGTGCAAGGCCTCTAGTCATAAAACCCAACATGTTCCCCATTAAAGTTAACAGATAACCTTGGTGAATAAATACATTACATCACCCAATTAATGAAGGACGGTGCAAAGTTCATAGATTATAGGAGATCTTCAAGAAATACTCAATCAACCATGTCATAGGCTTTTTTGATATCCATTTTTAAAGCTACTCCTTCAGCATCATTTGAACAATGGTAGCCCGTAAATAACTCCTGAAAAGGTAGGATATCATCCATAATATTTTGACCCTTTACAATGGCAGCTTGCTCTTTCCCAATTAGGGAAGGTAAGCAAGGGTGGATTGCAACTAATTCAGTTACTATTAGTCTGCAATGCCTGTAATTGTCCTAACTGCTCCAAGATATCCAAAGTAATTCCAAGCTGTTAAAATTTTCCAGGAAGTGAAAGAGACTGAGAGGCTCAAGAGTTGCATCTAGCCTATCACGGGTTTGGCTTTTAAAGGTTTCTGGTTTGTTCTCCTACTAATCTCCTGCATTCAGAATATTTTTCACTTAACTATAAAGTACCAATCATAGATTTCATGGATCTCCACTTGCCAAGCTGGGATAAGAGCATAACTGAAGTGACACAGTTTGTGGTGCACGATTAAATGATTGGAAGTGTTGTCAAGGCCCATGAGTACGGATTTCTTAATGGGATGCTTCAGGTTCGGTTTTCCCTTTCTCTCACACATTATTTTATGGTTGGTCCAATATATATATATATATATCTCTATTTCTTGTCCACCATGCTTTATGTAAAATATCATATGATAGGTGGTAGTTGTCTAGTTATGCTAGAGCAATATCATGTCATTCTTTTTTCTCTTTCAATTTTCTAAAGTTTTGTCCTAACAGCAAGAACTTTTCTCTTTTGGCTAAAAAGCGGCAATAGCTAGAATTATGAAATTTAAGATAAATTTCCTCGTATTCACTTTCGGCTCTTTCCCCTTTATATGGTGTATCTATCATTCTTTATATTTACCTTTCTTCCATAATACTGCTCTTCAACTTTTCCTCACACCAGGTGGATGCAGTTATAGGTTGACACGAGGAAATAGATTTGGATGCAGCACCCAAAAAGCAGGTCCAGCTGACTTTCATAGTTCATTGCAAAGGGGGAAAAATTTTCTAATAGTGGATGATGGAGCTTGTTCCAGATTATTTTGGGTGAAATAAGTTGTTCCAGATTTCCTGGACAGCAGTATTGAGGTGCATGTTTGTATCCTCCTGGTCTATCTTTTTTAACATCTTTTGCAGGTTTCATTCTCTTCACATGCGTTTTGACACACAGGAACAAATTGTCATCTGTTTTCAATTTCCTACTTCTAGTTACCGAGTGTATCTCATGGATGCAAATTGCCACGGTACAACTTATGCAGAAGAAACTATTAACTAAGAGGTAATACTTGGTTTCAACTATTAAGTGTTTGGGGAAATTGCAAAAAATAAAAAGAAAAAAGGCCCCTGAACATTTGCTTCGGTGTAGGTTAACCTTTAAATTTTCAAAGTGAGTTTTTGACTGTCAAAGCTTTTGTTTTAGTATAGATTTATCCTCTTAACTTTAAGTGAGTTTTTTAACCTCGTAAACTTTTATTTTGGTGTGAATTGATTCTCAAAACTTTAAAAATGATATTGTTTTACCCTTTAAATTTTTAACAATTTGCAATGATATATCCAATTTACATTTTCTATTTAAAATAAGGTATGTGTAGAGATGAACGATGATAATTTATAATATATTAAAAAATATAATATATATTATATGAATATATACTATAAAGCATATATTGAAATTATATTGAATGCTATATTTTATATACTCATTAATATTATATATTATAATAGCATATAAGATATACCATGTGATATTGTATTTTGTAGTAAATCATATATTATATATTTTGTGTAAGTTAGGTAATCATTCAATTATTCAATCGATAAAGGTCGTATTTGATCGAATACTGTATGTTATAATATATTGTAAACAATGCATTAATTAAGATGGATATCAAATATGACATTTATCTAATTAAATAATTGAATAATTATCTAGCTTATGTAATATATACAATAAATATATAATATATAATTTGTTATAAAATATGATTTCATATAGTAACATAATGTATCTTATCTGTGCCATTATAATCAATAATATTATTAAGTATACAATATATAGTAATAAATATAATTTTAATATATGCTTCATAGTATATGGTTTAATATATTATAAATTATCATCTATTATCCTTGGGCACATGTCATGGGCATATTATTCTCAAATGCTCCTGTGCAGCACTTAGCAATCTTGACTATACTATAAAAAACTAAGTTCAGCTTACTAAGCACTCACATAATATTTTAGAGAGAAACTGTAATAACAAAGGAACTCACTCAATTTCTAGATAATTTACAATTAAGGAGATCATCTCTATATATATAAAAGGTCCTTATGAATGAATGGCTAAGGTTTATCCGATCTAATGGTTACAATTAAGTTATATCCACCTAGCTTACTTGCAGTACATACTATGATACATTGAATCTAAGCATCTCTGGAATCTTTTAAAAAACTTCCAAGTCTCCTAAAATCTTCTAGCTTTGAGAACCTTCCTTAAGTTTGGGCAAGAGCCTTCCTCTTGTGATGGGCTATAAGAACCTCCTAAACGTAGTTCCATTTGAGAGGTTCATAATATTCTCCTCTACTTAATTTGGTGACGCTCTTGTCATGTCTCCTATATGAAACTGTTGGATTTTATCTTCAAATTACTATAATGCTTTAGTTAATTCGTAACTTATCTCGCTTTCGAGTAACTCTTTCAATATATCCATATACTTATGTTTAGGAGGCTATCCTTAGCGTTGTATGTGCCAATCAGCTATGATTTCCTTTACCTCCTTGTCATATAAATCTTGAACTCCTAATAGGACTAATGGTCACAATTGAGTTACATCCACCTACCTTACTTGCAGTACATACTATAATATATTGAATCTAAACATCTCTAAAATCTAAACATCTCTAGAATATTCTAAGAAACTTCCAAATCTCCTAAAAACTTCCAGTTTCGAGAACCTTCCTTAAGTCTAAGCATGGGTCTTTCTCTTATTATAAGCTATAGGAACCTCTTAAATGTGATTCCATTTGGGAGGTCTGTAATATTCTCCCTTACTTAATCTGGCGATGCCCTTGTCATGTCTCCCATATGAAACTCTAGGATTTTTATCTTCGAATTGCCATAATGCTTCAGCTAATTCCCAACTTATCTCACTTTTAAGTAACCTTTTCCATACATCCTATATATTCATGTCTAAGAGGTTATCCTTAGCGTTGTATGTGCTAATTGGCTATGATTTCCTTTACCTCCTTATTATACAAATCTCGAACCCCCAATAGGGCTCTCTTTGAGACCATTCTTCCTAAATCCTTGGCTTCCTCATAATATGGCATGAGTAATGGAACTTAAGTCTTGGTGGTAGTTTAAGTTTATTTGAAACCTTCTTAAGTCATCAACACCTAAAATGGGCTTTCATATCTTCTCATTAATCCTTTATGTAATTGTCCCTTAGTGCATTGGATTAGATATAGTTTAACTAACACTTGATCACCTACTTGGTATTCTATTGGCCTCCTCTTTTTGTCAACAAACTTTTTCATTCGCTTTATGGATCTTTGCAAATATGCATGAACTAAGTCTTGACTCTCTTGTGATTCCCTTGCAAATTTGTATGCTGGCGAGCTACTATCTACATATCTCGTTACTACTATGTTAGGTGTTGAAGGTTGCTTTCCTAGACAATCTCAATTGAGCTTCTCCATGTGGACTCATTTTTCTATAAATTAAAAGAGAACTATACTATGTCTAGTAATTTTGCCCAATCCCGCTCCCACAAAATGCCTTAAGTACAACTTTACCAAAGCATTCACTCACTTTATTTAGCCAATCGTCTAAGGATGGAGGCTTGTTGAGAAATTCAGTTCAAACCCCAATAACTTGGAAAGTTTGGTCCAAAATTTTCCTATAAACCATCCATCTCAATCTCAAATAATACTCCTTGGTTGTCCTCAATACTTAACCACATGTTTCAAGAATAACCGAGCAACTTCATCAATTGGAGATTGCGTAGTAGCTAGGACAAATGTGGCATGCTTAGAGAAACAGTCTACTATCACCATAATAGTACCAAATCCTTCAGACTTTGATAAGCTAAGTATGAAATCCAAGGTAACCTCTCCCATAGTTCCCTTAGAATAAGGAGGGGCTCTAATGATCCCACTATGGTTTTCTGCTCCACTTTATCTTGTTGTCACATAAGATACATTTGAACATAAGTTTCCAAATCATCTTTTTAGTGAGGCAAAAAATATTAGTCTACTATAAGAGCTTAGATATGATGCATGCTTGGGTGACCAACCCACTTTGAGTCATGGCATTCCCTGATTATTTCAGACTTTGGTAAGCTAACTATGAAATCCATAATGACACTCTCTTACGAATCGCTTAGGATGGGAAGGGGCTCTAATAATCTTGCTATAGCTTTTTGCTCTACTTTATCTTGTTAGAACACGAGACATGTCTTAACATAAGTTTCCACATCATTCCTCGAGTAAGGCAAAAAATATTGCCCTTCTATAAGAGCTTGTGTACAATGTATACCTAAGTGACCTACCCACTTTAAGTCATGAAATTCCTTTATTATTTTTCTTCTTAATATTGATGATCAAGGCACATATCTTTGTGACCTTTTATATAAATAAGGCTATCTTCCTCCCAAAAGCTTCTTTTCTTCACCTCTTTACATTGCACAAGGAAGGATTTAGCCGTCTCATCTTATTCTATCCCTTCCTTAAGTCGCTATAGGAGATCCATCTAAGGCTTGCTAATAGCTGCTAATTCTACTTTTCAACTCAAGGCATCAACTATGGCATTCATCTCGTCCGACTTCTACTTAATGTCAAAGTCAAACTTTACTAAGAATACCTTTCATCTAGCCTACTTTGGTAAGAGTTTCTTTTGGGCTTAGAAATAGCTAATGGCTACATTATTGGTTCAAACCACAAACTTCTAGCCTAGTAGATAATATCACTATACCTAGAGACAATGTACTATGACCGACATCTCCTTCTTATATGCAACATACCTTCGTTCTGTGTTATTCAACTTACGACTTTCAAAAGCCACAAGGTATCCTTTATGGACTAATACCCTGCCAATTGCAAAGTTGCTGGCATCAATGTAGACTTCAAAGGGCTTAGCAAAATCAGGGAGCGCCAAGATTGGTTCCTCAATAACTACCTTCTTCAATCCATCAAAGGCTTCCTAACATTTTTTATATCGATACTAAAGTGTGTCTTTCTTCAAAAGATTGGTCAAAGTAGCAGCAATCTTTGAATACCCCAAATAAATCTTCTATAGGTTTGGTGAGTTCCTTCCAATCTTGAATAGCCTAAACTTTCCCTTCATCCATTTTAATTCTCCCATAGCCCACAACATGTCCTAGGAAAGCTACCTCTTCTTGTGTGAAGGTACATTTCTCCAAATTCACATATAACTTGTTTTTCCTTAAGGCTTCAAGGACCAACCTAAAATGCCTTACATGTTCTTCCATAGTTTTACTATAGAACATAATATCATCTAAGTATATAACCATGAATTTTAATGATCCAAAAAATGGTGCCAAGATTCGATTCATCAAAGTACAAAAGGTTACTAATGCATTAGTAAGCCGAAAGTCATGACAAGGAATTTAAAGGCACCATACCTCGTGACATAAGCTGTCTTATGCTCATCTCCTTCTGCGATTCTCACTTGGTGGTATTCAGATTGTAGGTCCTATTTTGAGAAATACCTTACCTCGCCCAATTGATCAAACAAATCTAAAACCAACAAAATAGGGTATATATTCTTTACAGTGATCTTGTTTAATGCTTAGTAGACAACACATAGTTAAAAAGACCCATCATGCTTATTCTAAAAAAAGTATAGTGGACCCAAAAGGTGCCTTCAAGGGTCGAATAAACCTAGCCTCCAGTAATTCATTCAATTAGCACCTAAGCTCCTCTAATTCGTTGGGATACATCCTATATGGCATGGCTACTAGCGACTTGGCCCTATTCTCTAATTCAATCTTATGATCTATTTCCCTGATTAAGGTGGGATTTCTTCATGTGGCTTCAACATACTATTAACCTTTAAGGTTGCAAGGTATGTAGTTTCCTTCTTCTTTAGAACCTTAGCCTATTGCATAGCAAAAAGAAATTTTGTAGCCTGGCCTGTCTTTCGTATCATAGGAATAGCACACCGTGCCTTTTCGTCTAGTATGCAAAGGAAATTAGCTCAAGAACTATGAAAGCATTAATCTTATCAAGGAAGTCCATCCCAATCACAAATTTGAAATCATCAAGGGTATCACCTCAATAGATTCTCCTCCACTCTAGCGTTCGATATGCAGCTTTATGTCTTTTGTTACCTTGATTGTAGGAGCTTCTCTTAAATTGACCAACTTGAGCCACACCTTTGTCTTCTCAACCTTCAATCTTAACTTGGTGGTAGCTACCACTGAGATAAAGAGATGGGAGGCACTAGTGTCTATGAGAGTATTCAACTTTCTACCTGCCGCTAACACTTTTTTGTATATTAGTCCTTTATGCTTTTCTACAACTTGTGTTTTTATAACACCTAAGACTCGTAATGAGCCTAACTGGGCATTTTCCCCTTCATTTGAGTTCTCGTCTACCACTAGTGCGGCTAAGTGTTCTTTCTTTGGGCATTCCCTAATATAGTGGGTCTCATTACAGAAATAGCCCTTCAACTACTAAGGATTTCTCCCGTCAATCTTCTTATCATCCTTCTGTTCCATCTTTCCCTTCCCTTTTGAAGAACAATCAATCTTCTCCTTCTAATTTCTAGATTTTCCCCTCTTAGTAAAGGATTTAGGTTTAGATTTATTGAATTCTACCAACCCTCTACAATAGCTATTACCTTAGAGATGTCGACAACCCCCTTTTGTTCTAACTTGTTCTTAGCCTAAGGTTTGAGTCCATTAAGGAACATCACTAAAGCATCGTTGGGGTTAACATTAGGTATCCTTAGCATCAACTTAGAAAATTCCCAAATGTACTGCTTTATCTCCCCTTTATGAGTCAAGTGACAGAGCTTGACCTTTGCTTCTTTAGGGGCATTTTAAGAGAAAAACTAATTCCTGAGTTCTTGCACAAAGTTAGCCTATGTGGTGATTCCATTTGCTCCCTTACATTACTAGATCATAGTTGAATATTTCAAATACAATGCTGTCATATGTACCTCACTATGATCATCCCTAAGTCCCAATGCATTGAAGTATTGCTCTAAACCCCATAAGAAGTTATCAACCTCTCGAGCTAATCGAGTAACCATAAAGAATTTAGGCTTTGGCACTTCTACCTTTGAGATAGGTTGGATAGTAACCCAGTTGGCAACCGTAGCCTGATATGCTACCAATTGATTCTTGAGGTCTTCAATCTGCTGTCGCATCACCAAAATGGCAGTGTCAGTTTTAGCTTCGTAAGCTTCTTGCTTGGCAACAAGGCCATATACTTGCAATCCCGTTGGCAACCATAGCCCAACATGCTGCCAATTGATTCTTAAGGTCTTCAATCTCCTATCACATCGCCAAAATGGTAGTGTCAGTTTTAGCATCGTAAGCTTCTTGCTTGGCACCAAGGGCATATACTTGACCCTCTAAGGCTCCTTCCTTCTTCTTGATAGTCTCATTGCATTGTCTCAACTCCTTCAAGGCTTAGTTCAAGGCCCTTAGTAACTTACCTCAAAGTTCCTCCTCAACCTCCTCTATACGAGCTTAAGACTCATCAAATTACCCCTTTGCCCCAATTATGCTAAAGTTAGCCTTCTTCATCCTAACATTCAAGGAGTTCAATAAATCCTTAAACTTAGCCTTCTGCTTGGTAATGTAATGATCATTTGCATTAGCCACTTAGTCCACCACCTAGTTGTTCTTAACTCTAAACAACGACAACCTTCCTTCAATAACCTAACTTTGATACTGACTGTCACGGCCATATTCTTCTCAAATACTCTCGTACAGCACTTAGCGATCATAATCACACTAAGAAAAGCTAAGTTCATCCTACTGAACACTCACATAATATTTTAAAGAGGAAAATAGAGAGAGAAACTCTCATGACAAATGAACTCACTCAATTTTTGGATGATTTATGTAAACGCCTAATTTTTACCTCCTTTATTTTATTTTATTTTATTTTAATAGGATAAGGGGTCCTAAATCAAGAAAAACAAAAAAAAAAGAAAAATTAAAGAAAATAAAACAATAAGAAATTTAGAAAAAAAAATAGGAAGTTTAGAAAAATACAAAAAATAGAAAAATAGGAAAAAGCACAAAAAATAAGAAATTCACAAAAAATAAAAATAAAAAACCTAAAAAGCACAAAAACAAAAGAGAGAGAAAGAGTCATGCTTTAATGTTTTCGTTTTTGTTTATTTATTATTCTAATAAAAAAAGAAAAAAAAAAAAACAAGTAGGGTGAGGTGAAGGGGGATCGAACTAAGATTAAACTTGATCCATGGGATTTAGCCTAAGGCCTTCGGCCTTGTTTGATTTTTAAAAGGGCGGGTACAATAGCACTCACCATTTTTATTTTTGCCCAAGTGTGTGCAATGCATGCACCAGCTAGGTGCATCTAGTACGTACGCAACACATATTTGAACTTCTTCTTCCAATTTTCTATTTCTCCATGATTCTTATGTGCTTAGTTTGAGGTAATTTTTGACCCCATTTACTATACAATTTCACTAAATTAATGGTGAAATCGTGTAGTATACTTGACATACTTTGAATTGAGACCTAATTTTCATCTAAATTCAACCAAAATTCGCTATTAAAATGGCTCCAAAAAATAAAAAAAATAAAAACTAAAAATCTGGCATCTCTATTCATGGTCGATTTCTCTATTAATAACCTTTCCCAGCTCGTTCAAGCTTTGTTTAGTATAAATAGGGATTGGGAAACACACAAGGAGACACAACACAAGCTTATAAGCACTTTAGGTATGCAAATAAAAACTTTCTCCCTCTGGGATAGCCATCTTTATGGAAATTTTCGACAAAAACAACCACCACCATCAGATTTCTCACACCTAAAAACCCTATGTAAGATACTCTAATCCGACTCCTTGAGTTAGTCCGAGTTGATTGCAAGTCGATTGAGTTGACCACGAGCCAACTTGACCTTACCACGAGTCGTATCGATTTGCATTTTTTTTCTTTTATTTGTTCATTTATTTATTTTTATTGTTTTCCATGCAAGTGTAATAATTAAAAAAGAAAAGGAAAAAATAGAAAGAAAAAGAAAAAAAAAAAAGAAAAAAAGCAAAAAAAAAAGGAAAACGAATAGCCCATTTTTATTTGTTTTTTAGATATAGATAAAATAAAATAAATAGTTAAATAATAAATGAATGAATGGATAAAATTTTACCACCTAGAAAAATTAGTTTTTTTTTTAATAAAAAAATAAATGGACTTTTCTCAAAATTAAGTCCTTTTAGAACTTTCCAAAACATAAAATTTTCAATTTAGGACATTTTTTTAGAAATTTCCTTAAATAAACCAAATTGAGCTAAAAAGGTAAATTCAATGTATTTTCAAATTAAAACAAACCCAACCCACAAAAGTTTTACAAAAAAAAAAAACCATGTATATCTGATCCTAAATAGTAGGTGTGTATACGCCTACGAGAGGACAGTAAAAAACAAAAAAATACCTACTTTTCCTTTTTTTAGATTACTTAAGTTATCCAATTCGATTAACCATTAATTGAGTTCTATTTTACAAAATTAAAGAGTAACTTTTAAGATTAAGGTTAAAATTAGAAAGTTAATAATACCCCTAAGGATTTAAAAATCCTAACCCCTGGATCTAGATCTTTAGTTGCTAAAATCGTTTTATAAAATTGGTTTTTACTATTAGACCAATAGTTAAGTTATAACCAATCCATCTAGTTGGTTATAACTTAACTCTTTTTCTCGACTCTAGTCAGGTGATGACTCTTAAGCATTTTTAAGGTATAAAAAAAAAAAAAATTGGTTTTCTTTAAACCTTAGTTGAGGGTTAGTATTAAATTGTAGGGTTTAATATTACTCGGTTTATAGAAGACTAATTTATAAAAAACCGAAAGGAAAAAACCAAGCTCGATAGCTTGGCGACTCCATTGGGGAACTATTAACATGGTTAGCTATTCAACTTTTCAAAATTAAAATTAATCTAAAAAAATTACCTTATTAACCGTAATTCATTTACTTATTTTTATTTGTATCATAACTGACTTTTTTGTAAGTTTTGTTTATTTAGCCATATAGGGAGGAAGGATTTAATTTTCCACAAATGTATGGTGGAAACGATCAAACTCGGATTGTATTAGAAACCTAAGATAGGGGGCTATTGTGTAAGCTTCAGGTATTGTGGTGTAACCACCACTCCAAGCTGATTAGGCCACCTCACTTAAGCTTGATGTGACTAATGAAAGTATTATTTAACAAATGTGGTCATACAAACTTAAGGACCTATAAAACCCACCCTTTATACATTCATGGCATCTAGAATCGATGGGTAATCTAGTAAGACGGGAATGAAAATATATAATGGCTTGGAGTTTCCTTGATTTTCCCTTATAAACATGTTGTAAACATAGAATTGTTGTAAATAGGTTTCGTTCGTTGTAAATAACGGTCGGTCAATCTTGTAATATAGATTTTCTTTTGTAATTCAGATTAGGAAATGACCTGTTCACCTAACTTCGTCTACTTCAAGGAAAATTTCATTGGTAAGCCCACTAGCCCCAAGCCTGTTCTAGACCAATGGTTTTGACACTTCAATTCAAGGGAACAAGAGACCATCGTCAACAAGATCAAGCTTATTTTATCACTTCCAAAGGTGAAAATAGAGACTAATTTAATTAGGGTCTTGACTAACTTTTGGGAACCCAATGAAGTGGGTTCTCGAGTTAAGCCTCACTTGATTATCCTAACACTTGAAGAGTACACCTAATTACTTCAAGCCCCTTCCTTAGAAAATATATATACCCTGAATTTAGAAATGGACCCGATGAATGCCTTTTCAAGATTTTTGGGGATTAGAAAAGTTGAAGTGAACAAAGCTCTCAGAAGTTGTAATGGGAATTGCATCAAATTGGAAGACTTAAAAGCTTGGTTTGCCATTGAGCTTAAATCCAACCAATAAGGCATCTTTTGTGGCAACCTCAAGGATTAAGGATAGAACAAAATAAAAGCCTTTATCTTAGCTGCATTCGAGACTCTTTTATTCCCTAATAGAAAGTTCCTCATTCATTTCTAGATTACTGGATTATTGGGCTAGCTTGAAGGCAAATCATAGTCCCAACCCTCTTTGCAAAATAGAACAGAAGCCTTAATATTTTGAAAGAAAAGAACGATGGTGCACTAAATACCAGTATGGCATTATTGACAGTATGGTTCGTGAGCTACATGAAATGTTATGGGCATGATCTGATCTAAGGAGAATTTGCTCATAACATTGATTTAATTGATTCTTTTGTTAATAAGGTCCATCTCCAAGAAGAAAATCCACTTACTATTGGGTAGAAGTGTTGAGAAATTTCTAAGTCATCGATACCTTATGAAGTGCAAGATGGAGCAACTTCAAAAGGGTATTCCTAATCTTCAAAAATTATCAAGCAATACCCTTAATTGGAATGAAATTATGCACAGGCAATTATCTTAACAATATGATCAGACAATTCGAAGATATCCAAGATATAGTCTACAAGCCTTCGCGGGACATCACGACCTTGGATTGTGAGGACCATTAGATCCCACTACCATAAAAGATGGCCAAACTCCAGGCGATCAAATAGTTTTAGGAAACGAAGACTGTTAACCCAAACATCAATTTAAGAGAGTAGCTAGGGGAAGCAGACAAGCATCGAGTCACCAAAGAGTATTTGTACGATCAACTCCATAAGGAGATCTAGTATCGAACACCAGAAATTATCCAACCTATACTAGCTAGACTAGATCCTAAGATCAAGACCTACATGGACCAAGTATAAACTCGTGTAAAAGTAATCTATGAAGAGTGGGACATATGGGAGGATCTCTTTTGGGAGTCAAGACAATGGTCTCGGGCCTTAGAACATCAATTGAGAATAACCCAGAAGAGGCTCAAAGAAATTGAAGAGCCCAACTTAAGAAAGAGGAAGGAAGCACTAGTAGGGTCCAGTAAGCAAAAAAGGGGAACTCCTACCAAGTGCTAAAAGAACATTTAAAGATAGTAATACTCCTCTTAAGAAACAAATGTATTTTCTTCTTTTAAAATAATGTAAAAGGGAACTCGAAAAGCTATAAAAATAATAAAAATTACCATCTTGCTAGTTATTTGTCAATCTTATCTCTCTGCATCTGTGTGCTATGCATTGCTTTATTTTTCATTTATCTCTTTAAACAAAAAAATTCATGTGCTAACTTATTGAGAAGTGGTCCTAAACAGGTTGCTAAGACAGCTCCTAAGTATCAAACCTTCTAGAGAAGTCCTATCCAAACTCGCTCATAGACCAGAATGGCCAGTTAAGGAAACAACAATATCAACACCAACAACAATAGTGTCAACCTCAAAATTGTTGATCCTATCAAGCTGAGGTTCCGCTCTTTGGAACGAATAGTAGGGAAGATTGCTAAGTAACTGAGCTTCTTCACTGACAGCATTGCTTTGCTTAGGTCTACAACTCCATCAAATGAAGAAAGCTCTAAAGCTCGATATAGAAAAAATGCTAAAGCCCAACCCCTCGAAGCAAAATAAGCCTACCCTAAAGTCAACTAGGCCTTTGAATCCTTTGAGACAGCAAGGGTCTATCCAAAGGTTAACCTGACTTTCAAGCCAAACACTTACTCATTTCTATTCAGCCCAAAGCTCGAAGGTGATTAAGACAAACTAAAAGAGCTTGAGAAGCAACTGACTCAGAAATCATTAAAAAGATGAAAATGCTTGAAGAGTATGATGGATTCGAGTATGCTGGTATAATAGATTTTTTTGCTTATGACTATGGAAGCTTCGTAAAGAAGTATAAATTACCTGACTTTAAGAAGTATAATGGAATTGGGTACCCTAAACTACATACCAGGCTATACGTACGCAAAATGGGCAAGTATGTGCAAAATGGACAAGTATGTGTATTACGAGCTGCTGATGGTCTAAACTTTTCAAGACAGCCTGATAGGCCCTATTTTAACCTGGTATACCCATTGGACCTGAACTAGATAAACACATGGGAGAAGTTGGCTAGGGCATTTTATGACCAATATTGGTTCAACGTTGAAGTGGTGTCGACCATCATGGATTTAGTTACCTTGAGGAAGAGGCATAATGAGTCTTTTAAAGAATACACCCAAAGGTAGAGGTCCTGAGTTGTAAGGGTATCCACCCTCGTAATTGAGAAAGAGCTAACTTTGACTTTTATCAATACTCTCGAGAGACCTTATTTTGTCCCACCTAATTGGGCAAGCCTCTTTTAGTTTTGTAGAAGTAGTAACTGTAATAGCAAGGTACTGGATTAAAAGTGTTGTCTCATCTAGTAAGTTACAAAAACCATCAGATAGAAGATCACCCTTTGCTAAACCCACCACCAGCAAGCTTAGAGAAGCTACTGTCAGCATGGTCAATTTGAATATCAGACCTAATGTCTAAGTCTCTTTCAAGGAAAATCCTCTGCTAACTTAATAACAATATAAAAGCTGACCACAAGTTAGCAGGGCCCCAAGGTAGTTTACCAAAATACTTGTTCCACTCAGTCAGGTACTTGAAAAGCTAAGAAAAGATAATTTGCTCCATTCTAAGGCTCTTAACGAAAGGTACATGCCAAGATTTTTTTATCCCAATGTAAGATGTCAATATTATCTAGGACAAGTGGGCCATTCAATAAACTCATGCTGGAGAATAAGAAATAAAATTTAAGATTTAATTAATGAAGGCACAGTCCAACTGGACTTTATAGAGGCTCCAGTTCCAATCATCAACAACAGCCCCTTGCCAAACCATGAGCTCATCATCAATATGATATTTGATAACTCAGATCCTGCCATCAACATGATCAGTTCTAACTGAGAGCCCAAGGTCTATAGATTTTACAAACAAGAGGAGAAGCAAATTTTACAAACCAAAAGGTACACCTTCCATGTGCTTGTAGCCCCCAAAAATTATAAAACTGCCCCTCTCAACTACCAAGCAGTAAATAAGGAGAAATTAAGCTTACTTAGAGGAGGGATTACCCACTCTAGTAGATCTACAATCCAAGGGAAGACTTGAAAAAGAAGACCGTATTGGAAAGGCCAAACAATGAATGAATTGAACATGAAGAAGGATTGTTTGCCTTCACTAAAATAATCAAGTCTAGCAAGTATAAAGTAATAGGTGAGCTCACTAAGACTCTAGCACAAATATCCCTCATAAGTTTATTGATGGCGTCAGAATTGCATCGAAAAGCTTTGTTTAGAACAATGAGAACAATGAAGGAAGTCAAAGTCCTTCATGAAATACCGATTGAAAGAATAGGATCTATTACCAACTCTATCCTCACTATCGATTAGATTTCTTTCTCCACCGAAGAATTAGGTGAAGAAGGTAACCAGCACACTAAGCCTATATTCATAATAGTGAGGGTAAACAACATCATTACAACAAGAGTCCTCATTGATAACGGTTCATCCTTAAATGTCTACCCTCTAACCACCCTATATCTATTGGGCATTGATATGACCGCCATCAAGTTAAGTTTAACAATAGTCAGGGCTTTTGATGGATCTAAAAGAGAAATTATAAGAGAGATCGACTTACCAGTTAATATCGGCCTACAAACATTTAACATCTGATTCCAAGTTTTGGACATCCTAAGGATGGGAAGACCTTGGATACATTCAATAGAGGCCATACCTTCAAGTCTTCATCAAAAGGTTAAGTTTATCTCCAATGACCAGATCATAACGATTCTAAGTAACTAGGATATAAGGAAATAACCATACCTTATGTTGGCACCAAAGAGCAAGAGGACTTTAGGCTTCAAATGTTCGAAGTGGTGTACATGATTATTGATTAGGAGAAGCATGAGAGGTTGAAATTCAAGGAAGGCCAGTTTAGAACCTATGGGCCAGGTTACATCCCAACTCTAATGGATGAGTTGTGACATATCCAAGTGAGGGGCAAAAAAGGTGATAGATTGTATCATACCTCGATGACCTTCCCACCATTATTAGAAATTTTCATCCAGGCTAAAATTTAGAATTTAGAGCTTGCCAAAGAGGACACCTTTAACAAGGATAAAATAATTGGCCCATCTGATAAGTCTCAACACTTAAATAATTGTTTCTCCATCCCTATAAATAACAATAAGTCTTCCTTAAAGTAAAGGATGAATCACGGTCCAGTATTTTATAAGGTTTTGTAATAATTACCTTTACTCTACAATTTTTGTAATTAAAAGAAATTTCTTCTAAATAAGAATTACTCTCCTTTCTATTCACTTCTTTCTTTCTTATACTCTTTCCTTTACATACTTTTTTTTTTTTCCATATCTAATGCTTTGAATAAAGGCCATGGATACCTCGCACAGATAGGTGATGAAAATATTGATATCACCTTCAACTCTACTAAGTTAGCTGTCGAGAGTGATGTCAATGACCATATTGACATGCAAGAAAGCTAGCAAAGACATAAAATGAGTAGGATTTCTATTGACAAGCCAATTGAGACGATTAATGATGGGACTGATGACGACACCAAAACATTGAAGATTAG
This sequence comes from Lumnitzera littorea, assembly GCA_024138015.1. Lineage (NCBI taxonomy): Eukaryota > Viridiplantae > Streptophyta > Magnoliopsida > Myrtales > Combretaceae > Lumnitzera > Lumnitzera littorea. The sequence goes on along the minus strand of JAMXBB010000007.1, from coordinate 40,407,902 downwards.
AGGGAATTTGAAAGAAGAACAAAAGGCTGAAATGGCTACACTATTATTTAAATACCAAGATGTGTTTGCATTGTCTTATAAAGATATGCCTGGATTAGATCCATCAATCATGATCCATTGCTTACCCATACAAAAGGATATCAAACTTAAGAAATAGAAGTTAAGAAGGTTCTGACCGAATGTCCTATTGAAGATTAAGGAAGAAGTTAGAAAATTATTGGAGGTTGATTTTATTGAGGTATCTAATTATCTTGAATGGGTAGCCAACATAGTGTTAGTAATGAAGAAGAATGAAAAAGTCAGAGTGTGCGTAGATTTTTGAGACCTTAATCAAGCAACTCTTAAAGAGAATTTCCCCTTGCCCTATATTGATGTCTTAGTCGATAATACAGTCGGAAATCATTTTTTCTCCTTCATGGATAGATTCACCAAATATAATCAAATTCGAATGTTCAAAGAAAATAAAGTCAAGACAACATTTATCACAACTTAGGGCATATTTTGCTACAAAGTAATGCCTTTCAAACTCTAAAATGCGAAGACAACTTATAAAAGGGTTATGGTAGTAATTTGTCATGACATGATGCACAAAGAAGTTGAAGTATATGTTAATGATATGATTGTAACGTCCAAGGAAGGAGAAAATAATGTAGATAATTAGAAGAGATTGTTTGATAGGTTGAGAAAATCCTAGTTGAAACTCGACCCAAAGAAATATACCTTTGAAGTGGCTTTAGGGAAATTGTTGGGTTTTATAACCAGCCAAAGGGACATCGAAGTGAACCCTAATAAAGTCAAAGCAATGGTTGACTTACCCCCTCTATGTACACTCAAAGAAATAAGAGGCTTGTTGGGTCATTTAAACTACATAGCCCAATTCATATCTTAACTCACAAATAAGTGTCGTCCTTTATTTAGATTGTTGAAAAAGAATGCCAAGATCAATTGAGACGAAAAATGTGTGCATGCCTTTACAACAATCAAAGAGTACCTCATGAACCCTCTAGTTTTGATAGCTCCAAAACTTGGCAAGTCTTTATTTCCATACCTGACAATATTATCGGAATCAATAGGGTGTATGCTCGGCCAAAAAGACGAGGAAGGAAAAGAACGGGCTATATATTACTTGAGTAAGAAATTTACTGAAGGGGAACAAATATATTTAGAAATTGAAAGAACCTGTTGTGCGTTGGTCTAGGTAATGTATTGTCTCAAACAATATACACTCTATTACTAGGTTGAATTACTAACTCAGCACGATCCCCTGAAGTACTTGGTAGATAAATCGGTCTTAATTGGTAGAATCTCAAAGTGGCAAATGTTACTATCAGAGTTCGACATTACATACGTGAATTGGAATTCAGTCAAGGGGTAAGCTCTAACAAATCAGTTAGTAGAAAATCCTTCCGATAATACCCCTCAAAAGGTACAAGTAAATTTCCCCAATGAGAATATCTTAGCAATCGAAGGAAGCTCTAATAAAGGAGAAGAGGATGAACTACTGAAATGGAAGATGTTATTCAATAGGGCAGTTAATGCATCTGGATGTGGAATTGGGGCAATATTGATATCCCTTAAAGGTAATCAACACCTTGTGATTGTAAGGCTCGTTTTCCCATACACCAATAATATCGCTGAATATGAAGCATACATCATAAGACTCAAAATGGCCCTAGATAAGGATATCCAAGAATTAGAAGTGTATGGGGACTCTTCACTCATTATTGGCTAAGCATAAGGTAAATACAAGACGAAGAATTCTAAACTAGTACCTTATCACTGATACTTCACTAGATTGATGGAGAAATTCAAAGAAATCACCTTTAATCACGTACCGAGGACTTAGAATCAATTTGCTGATGACTTAGCCACTCTAGCATCTATGATCCAGATATTTGGTAGAGTCGAGATTTAGCCCCTCACTATTGCAATTGAAGACAAGCTTGCCTTTTGTCTGGTAGTTGAAGGTATAAATGACCAAAAGCCGTGGTACCATGATGTTAAAATATTCTTACAACAAGGCACATACCCTAAAGAGGACAAGAAAAAGGACAGAAGGATGATTAGGAGATTACCTACTCAATTCTTAATAAGCAAGTCCACTTTATATTAGCACTCTTTTAATGGTATACTTTTAAGGTATGTGGATGACAAGGAGGCTGAGATGTTAATGAAAGAAGTACATGAAGGAGTATGTAGCCTCATATGAATAGTTACATGCTGGCTAAGAAAATTACGAGCTAAAGTATTACTGGTCAACAATGGAAAGCGATTGCATCAAACAAGTTAGGCATTATCGCTTATGCCAAGTTTATGTAAATAAGATAAACGCCCCGCCTCAAGAACTATACACACTCTCAGTATCGTGGCCATTCTCAATGTGGGGAATAGATATCATCAGCTCAATTAGTCTAAAAGCATCTAATGGGCATTGCTTTATACTAGTCACCATCAACTACATCAACAAATGGGTTAAGACCTCATCCTACTTAAGTGTTACTAAAGGGATCATAGTTAAGTTCATCAAGAGAGATATCTTCGCTCAATATGGGACTCCAAAAACGATCATCATTGGTAATGGCACCAACCTCAACAACAAGGTTATGTCGGAATTGTAAAGATAGTTCAGGATCATTTACAAGAACTCTAATCCTTATCAACCCCAAATGAATGGAGCCATTGATGCAGCTAATAAAAACCTCAAAAGAATCATCAAAAAATGGTTGTTACATATAAGGACTAGCATGAGATGTTGCCATTCGCACTTATGGCCTATCAAACTTCCATCAAAACATCGATTGTGGCAACATCTTTCTCTTTGGTATACTACACTAAAGCAATGCTACCAGTAAAGGTTAAGATCTTGTTGCTCAAAGTAATATCAGAAACCTAGTTGGATGAAGTTAATTGGGTAAAGAAATGCATCGAGCAGTTGAATTTGATTGACGAAAGGAGATAGTAGCCTTGTGTCATAATCAGTGTTATTAACAAAGAATGGCTCAAGCTTTCAACAAAAAGGGTACATGCTTGGAACTTCAAAAAGAGTGATATGGTGTTAAGAAAGGTTCTCCCCAATGCACAAGACTCTATAGTTAAATTTGCTCCTAATTATGGAGGCCCTTACATCATGAGGCGAGTATTACCAGGAAGGGCTTTAATTTTTTTCCAAATAAATGGTCCAGATTTGAGAAACCCTATAAATGTTGACGTTGTAAAGTTATACTACCCATGAGAAGTCAATGGAAATTTTTGCTCAAAACACGAAAATGCCAGTCATTTGAATATCATTGTGGTTTAATTTTCATTATTTGTAAGCAAAGTTGGTATCCTTGGCAGTTGTCGACTTTGGAATAATCACCCTCTCCATTAAAAGGTCTAACTCTCCTTACCCCATTTAATTGAATTCATATACTAAAAACACGAGAGAAGTTGAGAAGTAAGATCTAGGACATTGGTAATTGACAAAACTCTTTAAAGTACTTTATTATGGATTGATCCCCTTCAATGGGGAGTTTTATTGTTTATTTTTCAAGGAAGTGTGAAATCTAAGTAATCAACCACCTCATAGCAAATATTTATTAGTCAGGAATAAGGGCTTCGGTTCATAAAAGTTCCGAAAAGACAAAAACAATCGGTAGCATTCTGTATCGAGTTAATTTCCATGATTTCTCTAAAAGAGTTGGCGAAGTCTCAAACATTTCATATCAAGATCATTTGGTTTGACAATAGAAGATCAAAGCATGAGCCATTCAATTTTGATGGGACTTTTTAAGAAAAGGTTTGACAGTTTGGTTGCTATCAACAAAGATTAGGCAAGTACTTCCACACAATGTTCACATACCAATTTTTGAACATTGTATTTGCATTTAGACTATGACTAGGTTTTACTCTTAACAATATTCTTGAGCCACCTCATAAGGCACTCAACTTCTGCATTGAGTGCTTAGCTAGCCTTTGAAGGCATGATCTTAACTCAGTCTCTTTTCGAAGTTCTCTTAAGCGAGCCTATAGGGTGCTTCAGTTTTTTCAATAAGCCCATAAGGTGCTTTTGTTCTTTTAACGAGCTCATAGGGCACTTCTGTTCACCAAGTTCTCTTAACAAGCCCGTTGGATGCTTTCTTTTACCAATATTCTCAAACAAGCCCATAGGGTGTTTGATTGATCCCAACTTACAGTTGCTAGTCCCCGAAAGACGCTCCCGCCTATGTTAATGAACATAAAGAGGCACGACTAAGTTTTCTAAATCGATTCTAATTTAAGGTTGCTAGTTTCCGAGAGACACTCCCACCTAGGTTAGCGAGTCTAGAAGGGTACGACCAGGTTTTCCAAATCGATTCTACTTTAGAGTTACTAATCCCTAAGAGATGCTCCCGCCTAGGTTAATAAGCTTAGAACGGTATGACCAGGTTTTTCAAATCGATTCCAACTTAGGGTTGCTACTCCTCGAGAGACGCTCTTGCCTAAGTTAGTAAGGTTAGAGAGGCACAACTAGGTTCTTCAAATTGATCCTAGTTTAAGGTTGCTAGTTTCCAAGAGATGCTCCCAAATAGGTTAGCAAGCCTAGAGAGGCATGACCAAGTTTTTCAAATCAATCCTAGTTTAGGGTTGGTAGTCTTCGAAGATGCTCCTGCTTAGGTTAGTTAGCTTAGAGAGACATTACCATGTTTTCCAAATTGATTCTAACTTAGGGTTGCTAATCCCCAAGAGACGCTCCTTCTTAGGTTAATAAGCTTAAAGAGGCATGATCGGGTTTTGCAAATTGATTCTAACTTAGGGCTACTAGTCTTCGAAAGACGTTCTCACCTAGGCTAGTGAGCCTAAAAAGGCACGACCATGTTCTTTAGATCGATCCCAACTTAAGATTGCTAATCTCCTAGAGACGTTCCCACCTAGGTTAGTGAGCTTAGAGAGGTACGATCAAGTCCTTTAGATTGATCCTAACTTAGGATTACTAGTCCCTAAGAGATGCTCTTACCTAGGTTAATGAGCTTAGAGAGGCACAACCAGGTTTTCAGATCGATCTCAACTTAGGGTTGTTAGTCCCTAAGAGGCGCTCTTAGTGCCTAGGTTAGTGAGCTTAGAGAGGTACGACTAAGTTCTTTAGATTGATCTCAACTTAGGGTTACTAGTCCTTAAGAGATGCTTCTACCTAGGTTAGTGAGCTTAAAGAGACATGACTAGGTTTTCTAAATCGATCCAACTTAGGGTTGTTAGTCTCCAAGAGAAGCTCCTACTTAGGTTAATGAGCTTAGAGAGGCAAAACTAGGTTCTTCAAATCGGTCCTAGCTTAGGGTTGCTAGTCCTCAAGAGATGCTCCCGCCTAGGTTAATGAGCTTAAAGAGGCACAACCAAGTTTTTTAGATTAATCCTGGCTTCGGGTTGCTAGTCCGCAATAAACAATCCCGCTTAAGTTAGTGAGCCTGAAAGGGCATGACTAAGTTCTTTAGATCAATCCTAGGGTTGCTAATCCCCTAGAAACACTTCTACTTAGGTTAGTGAGGCTAAAAGGGTACAACTAGTAGATCGAGTCTAAGATAGCTAGTTAATCGTTACAAAGTCATCTTTGAGGTAAAAATAAGTCTCTTTTCTTTTTGTAGCAAAATTTTGTTTAAACTTTACCACAAAGAGCGATAGCTATAGACATCTAATTTTTCGTCCTTTATTTTATTTTATTTCATTTCAATAGGGCAAGAGATCTTAAATCAAGAAAAACATGAAAAAATGGAAAATTACATAAAATCCTAAAAAATAAGAAATTTAGAAAAAAATAAAATTTTAGAAAAATAAAAAAAATAGAAAAATAGGAAAAAACACAAAAAATAAAAAATCGAAAAGCATAAAAAAAAGGAAGAAGGAAAAAAATTAAATTAAAAAAGAAAAGGAAAACAAGAAATAGAAAGTTTAAATCTAAGAGAGATAAGGAGTCATGCTTTAATGTTTTTCGTTTATGTTTATTTATTATTCTAATAAAAAAAAAGGGGAGGGGTGTAGGGGGGGAGCGGGATCGGACTAGGATTGATCCTAGTCAATAGGATTCAGCCTAAGGCCTTCGGCCCTATTTGATTTTCAAAAGGTTGCGCCTGCCTTTTTATTTTCGCCTAGGCACATGCAATGCACATGCCAGCTAGGTGTGTCCAACATGTATCTGGATTTCTTCCAATTTTCTGTTTCTCGACGATTCCTGATTCCAGTGTTTTTCCTTTCTCATGTACTTGGTTTGAGGTTATTTTTAACCCCATTGACTATATGATTTAATCAAATTAATGATAAAATCGTGTAGTACACTTGGTATACTTTGAATTGAGACCTAATTTTCGTCTAAATTCAATCAAAGTTTGCCATTAAAATAGCTCCAAAAATGAAAAAAATTAAAAATTCGGCATCTCTGTTCATAGCCGATTTTTTCATTAATGACTTTTCCAAGCTCGTTCGAGATTCATTTAGTATAAATAGGAGTTGAGAAATACATAAGGGGATAGACAAGCTTAGAAACACTCTAGGTAAGTAAATAAAAGCTTTCTCTCTTTAGCTTAATCCCTTTCTTTGTTTAGGATAGCTACCTCTACAGTGATTTTTGACAAAAATCACCACCACAATTGAATTTCTCACACCAAAAAACTCCAGGTAAAACACTCTAATCTGACTCCTCGAGTCAATCTGAGCAGACTGAAGCCGACCAAGTTGACTGCGAGCCAATTGAAGCCAATCAAGTTGACATAAGCCGACCTAAGCCAACTAAGCTAACCTTAAGTCAAATCAATCTACATTTTTTTTCTTTTAGTTGTTTATTTATTTATTTTCATGTAAGTGTAATAATAAAAAAGATAAAAAGAGAAAAAGAAAAGGAAATAAAAAAGAAGAAAAGTGAAAAAAAAGGAAAAAGGATAGCCCAATTTTTTTAGAAATAGATAAAATAAAATAAATTATAAATAAATGAATGGATAAAATTTTACCACCTAGAAAAATTAGTTTTTTTTTAAATAAATAAATTAAATGGACTTTTTTCATAATTAGGGCCCTTTAGAACTTTCTAAAAAATAAAATTTTCAATTTATGACCTTTTTTTAGAAATTTCCTTAAATAAACTAAATTGAGTTAAAAACGTAAATTCGATGTATTTTCAAATTAAAATAAACCTAACCCACTAAAGTTTTGCAAAAGAGAATTACATACGTTTGATTTTGAATAGCGGGTATATAGATACTTATGGGGCGACGATAAAAAACAAAAAAAAACCTATTTTTCCTTTTTTTTTTTAGATTACTTAAGTTATCCAATTCAATTAAGGATTAATTGAGTTTTGTTTTATAGAATTAAAGGGTAATTTTTAAGATTAATGTTAAAATTGGAATTTTAATGGTACCCGTAAAGATTTAAAAATCCTAACCCCCAGATCAAAATCTTTGGTTGTTAAAGCAGTTTTATAAAATTAGTTTTTGCTATTAGACTAGTAGCTAAGTTATAACTAATCTACCCAATTGGTTATAACTTAACTCTTTTCCTTAACTTTAGTTAGGTGACGACTCCAAAACATTTTTAAGATATAAAAAAAAATGGTTTTCTTTAAACCTTAGTCGAAAGTTAGTATTAAATGGGTATTGTTTAATATTGGTCGGTTTAGAAAAGACTAATTTATAAAAAACCGAAAGGAAAAAACTATGCTCAACAATTTATAGTTAAGGGGTTCACTCTTATACATACAAAAGGCCCTTATGAATGAATGGCTAAGATTTATTTAATCTAATGGTTGCAGTTGAATTATATCTGCCTACTGTACCTACTATGATATATTGAATCTATACATCTTTGAAATCTTCCAAGAAGCTTCCATATCGTCTAGAAACTTCTAACTTCTAGAACCTTCCTTAAGTTTAGGCTTAGACCTTCCTCTTGCGATGGGCCATAGGAACCTCCTAAATGTAGCCTACATTTAGAAGGTTTGTAATACACATACGTTTTTTTAAAACAAAAATATTAAATGGATATAACATTATAAATTAGTGAAAAATTAGATCACAAAAAATTCACTCTTAAAGTTTATGGGGGGTAAATTTGCACCAAAACAAAAGTTTAAGATGTCAAAAAACTCTCTTAAAAGTTTAGAGCATAAATTTGTACCAAAGCGGAAGTTTGGTGTATTTTTTCCCAAGTATTTTTGTCAACGTTAGATACATATGATTCTAGTTAACTATCAAGTGCACCCCGACATAGGGGGTGGTGTGAGGGTTTGAAAACAATATTTAAATTCTAAATTTTGCACAATGAATGGGATGTCATTTCTTTTTTTGTTTTTTCTTTTTTTTTTTATGATGGGAAAAGTATAGACTGGTTATTTGTGAGAAGGCTAAGATACATTTGTTCTATGTTCTTCTTACATGTATAGTGAAAATATCTTGGCATGATAACATGATATTGAATGTTGAACTAAGTTTTTGAAAACTTTTATGGATTGCATGAAGCCATGAATATCTCCATGTACTTGATGTGTCTAGATTGTTAAATTTTTTTAACCTCTACATTGGGCACAATTTTATCAAATCAAGGTCCTTTTCCTTGTTTTTGGTAAATGGCCAAATTTTCCATGTGAGTGAGTTCTCATTTTTGTTTCTTTTTTTTGGTAAAATCCTTCTTTTTATGTCTTGATCTAAAAATTCTTAGAAAAGGCCTCTAGCCATGTCTGGTGAGTCTCTAGTTAATTAAGCTAATATTTTCAATGTTGAATTATCGAGAAACACTAAAATCATCATTCTTTTTATTGGTTGCAAAGAACTGACTTTCTTCATCCTTACTTGAAGATTTTACCAAATTTTGCTAGCATTTGTGTTTCATCTATGGTGCAAGTATACTAGTTTGTTAAGATAATTGTTTGAAACAAAATTTTACTTACTAAAAAAGGTTGTGACCTAGAAATACTTTAAATGTGATAACATTACGTACTTATATATTCTCTACTTTGCTTACCCGATTCTTGGAGGACAAGGGATATAATGATTTTGTCACTATTATAAGGATAAGCCTTCAAAAGAGTGATTCACTCTTAATGCTTTTTGAACTTGCAATTAAGTGGGATTGGAACAAAATTAACTTCTTGCCCTTTGCCATTGCTTTCTTATGTTCTATTTGTACTTGGGACTAAGTTTCTTTGTTGGCATGTTTTTGTTTAATTGGAAGTAGCAACAATAATAAATAAGCAATATGCCTATTCGTCTCTATGAATTATTACTTAACAAAAAGCTATATGAATAATTCAAGTTGTAGGGCTTCTTGTAATGGCAAATTTTTATTTATGCAAATCTAGGTTCATTTCCAAAGTTTTTCTCTCAAGTTTCTTACCCCTTCCTTTTTATTAGGCAACTCTTCAGACATTTTTACATCTTGAAGAAGTAATAGTATATCTCCATGTTAATTGGGAAGCATCTTAACTAAATTTTCTGCATTTATTCTTATAAGCAATGTAATCATTTTTCACTTAATGAAAATTATAAATCATATCCATTCAAATCTCATTCTCATTTTTTAATATAGATACTTGTTCATCTAACTCTTGTTTGATCAAGAAACCTAAAATCTTACCTTTGTAGAACTTTTTCTCTAGCTTGGTAACATCTTACTATTATATAAGATTGCCATTTGGTTATATCTTTCTTGTTGGTCATGGATTAATACAATTGTTAATTTATAATAATCCTAGTCGACTTAGATTATAGGCGACACTTCATTTTCAGATGGTACTAGTCATTCAATCAATTATTCTATGTTAAAATAGATCTACCCATAGATTTTTCCTCATTAGTCAATTTATGCAACTTTTGTCATTTCAGTATAAACATTATGCCTCAACTTGGAAAATAGGTAAAATGCCTTGTGATGACTCATACTTCATCTGGAAAGAGGGGATACTTAACTTGATTGCTTCCAGTAAATTGTGAATTCTTAAAATATTTTACTGTAGTGGAGATTTATTATGTGCTTGTCATGTTGCTTTGCTTATACTAGTGATTCCATTAAATGATATATTGAAATACCCCTAAAAATAAAACCAATACATGTATATTTAAGCAATTACACTTATCTAGTATCTCTAGGGTTATCCTACCACCCTATTTAGGAATATTTTCTCCCTCACTCCTCTACTTTCCTCTCTTACAAATTTCCCCTAAACCTATATGCCCTCTCTTTCTATCTAAGTTATATGCTCTCTCGCCTACATAAACCACTCTCATCAATACAAAACAATTGCAATGTGATAGACAGCTGTCGTAGTGATTAAAAAATATAAAAGAGAATCTCTCTACTAAGTCATTACCCCTATCTTGTAGTATTTAAGACTACGTCTCCCAAAATAACTCCTAGGAGTTATGCCACCTTAAGTAAAGGGAAGTGCTTAGAACTCTCACCGAATTATAATCAAAGGTTACTATGGTAGTTTAGGTTGTATAGGTATATCTTACCAAAGATTCATCAAGTTGAGTGCTCTACGGAGAAACACTCCTCAAACTGGTAAATGATCAATTTTTTCTTTCATAAATTAATACTGCTAGAATCATGCTTGTAATCAAATTCAAGGTTTAAAGAGAAATGTGAGAAAACAGAGTTTCAAACCTAATAGATGTTTCCAATGGTGTGCTAGATTATATTGACGCTGTTTAGTTTGATTTAGTTTATACTTGAAAAGGAAAATTCATTTTGGTGAAGTTAATGTTATTATTTGGAATTTAGGGCTAGTTGGAGAAATTTAGGTAAAGGATAATTAACTACAACAGATAGGACGAAGTTGATTTGGAGATCTTTTGGTAGGTGGTAGCTAACTAGTCCAAAATTGAAAAATTCAAAAAGAAGTTGTTAATAGGACATAGTTGTTGAAGGGGAGGTAGCTATTTATGGTAACAATACATTGAACTACTAATGGCCATATGGATGAAAAAGTTAGTATGAGTCGATGTTGACTCTTGGACTCATGAATAACTTTAGGACTTTCAATTTATTGAATTTAGCTTAGAAGAAAGATAATAAAGGTGATACATCAATAGAATTTTGATTATTGGATTTTGTTAGCTGAGTTGTATGTGCTTTGCACATCATGTATGCTTGTTGATAGCGATTGTTTGCTGGGTGTCATTGCTCACTTATTCTAAAACTTGTTTTCAAACACATTTCATGTGTATAAATCATGGATTAATGAAGTAAAGGAAAGTGTTAGGATTTTACAACCTTACATGTGCTTAGCACATAATAAAGTCGTAGGGCAAGTTGAAGTATCTTATCAAGTTTAGGGCACGACATTTATTATCTTTGAATTGATGTGGCTATTGGATGATCTTCTCTTGCAAGGTGTATTTAGGTTATGTTATTAGCAAGATGGCTAACTTTCCAAATATGATAGATGTTTGTGCACTGGTTCTTCCATTTAGTAAATTTAGATATAATTTTATGTTGTCGTACCCCAAATCTAAGAAATCGTAACAACCTTACTATGTAAACCAATCTAAACTAAAAGCTATCCTTCTTAGTTGCTAATATAAGTATAGCTTACACAAGGCGAACGATGGCTTAATCAACTTTGAAGCAGTTAGATGAGCACTTGTGATATATAATCCCTATGGTAACACTTTACAAAATATAGTTTCCCATATTTACAAATAGTCCGAGTTCTTTACATATCTTATTTACATCATAAGTTTTAAGGTAATCAAAAGTACTATACAACTGTATAGGAAAACTTCATTACATATCATAGATATATTAACAAGCCAACGAATACTATAAAGCCTCTTAAGAAGACTTTATAGTCTTCCTACAAAAGAAAAAAAAAAAATAACATGAACAATGATCCGTTCATTAGTCTTCAACTCTTCACTCCTCAGCTTATCGGAACTAACCTACGGATTATTGTAATGAGGCATCTTTAGGTATATTTCACACCTACGAAACAACTTATCGGGATGTAAGCTTAACTAGCTTAGTAAGAAGAGATGGAATCATAAAAGTATATTAACAAACATGATTACTCAATCATTATTTAAATGCAAATGCAATAGGCAAATGATGGATCATCCCATAATGTTTAATTGGTCTATCATGAAGTAAGAGAAATTTTGTCTACTTTAACTTAGATTTTGAGGAGTTTTAACACAATACTTTCAAACTAAATTTAGGCTTCTATAATGAAGAATACCTTCTTTTCTAGACAATATTCAAACTACAGTTCCTAACTTTGTTGCAACCCCCTTTTTGGTTACTTAGTTTGACTAAAGGTGAAAAAAGAACTATTTTTGCTATCCTCATCGAAGTGTTGGTATTTAATTTGACAACTTAATCTTTACCCGTATTGGGTTATCATGAATGTTAGGTTAGATCATAGTTAACTTAAGATTAGTCTAAATTATAAGATGAGAAACCAAGTTCATATAAGCTAGACATGATTTACTCAAGCAAAAAACAGTACTCAAAGTTCAACTCCCATTCATCAATTAGTATCATAATCACACACATAGCACACGTATAAAAAATCTAGCTATAATCACAAGCAAGTACTCTTAGTTCTCCAAGTATCCTAATATGATACTTCAACAATACCATGAAGTATCGATCCTAACTTACCTGATGTCAACACGAGTTAATCTTACTTCTCGTGCTCAATCCCTTCATAAGTTTCTAAACAATCAATATAAATATTCTAGTTTTTTCTAAATAGAAAGTATATAATTACTTTCTAATGTCTTACATATAGTTTAAATAGGTATATTAAGTCTTTGGTAAGTTTTAGCTTATTACTGAAGTCTCTAGATAAGGTTCTGAACATTAGTCTTAATATGGTTTTTGCCTTAGAACCTTCTAAATAAGTATTTGAAAACAACTTCATTAACTAGATATTTTGAAGAAGTATCTGAAAATAACCTTATTAGTTAGGAACTCTCTAATAATCCTTTTGATGGTATATCAATCAAGTATTTCATATTAGGTAACTCTTCGATAAAGTCTCTAGACTTGGAATTAACTCATTTTTCTAGCAAATCAACTTTTTGAAAAAATCTCTAAATAAGGTCATTTTACTAGTTTACTTAAAACAATTCATTCCAACCTTATATTCTAGATTATAAACATGGTCACTCCTTTTTTTTTTTTATATTAGGTTTATTCTACTCAATAACCCTATATTACTAATTTCCTTAAATTCTCACATGTACATATTAATGCCTTAAAGTCATATCCATCAACTTGCACAAAACTATACTTTAACTCAACCCACATAACTCTAGATCATATCCCATAGGATAATATAAAATGAATTAACTCCAGAAATGATATAAAGGATTTCCTCAAAATTAATTATCCAATATCTCCAAGAAAATGGCATTTTTTATCAAATTTAGAGGTTGAAAAATCCCTATAAATTATAGAAATCCTTTTTGTCCAAAAAATCTTCATGCAATATAAGATCATCCTAGAAAAATTTTGGTTTAGAAATTATGTTAATAGGGTCATTCAAATCAACTTCAAAAATTGATTAATTTTGCTTAGTTTTTTAAGTCGGTCCTATATCTACTTAAAAAATTTTGAATATGATATTTTTCCATAAAAGTATATATAAAAATGTGTCAAAATAAATTTTTCCATAATTTTCGGAGTTAAATTAATATTTTTACTAAATTATTGAAAATCAAGTTAAAATTTGACTCACCAAAAAATTGGGCTTCTAGCCACCAACTTGTCAACCCTTCCAAACACTACCACCATTGTTGAATGGTGGTGGTGGTTATTCTATATTTCTCCATGATTTTTTTTTTCTGTGCTCTTCTCCTTTCAAAATTTTTTCTAGACTCCTTAAAGCTCTATTGAGGTTTCAAAGTGTCTTATGGTGATAAATCCTAAGTTGGTAAAGTAGATATGACATTTTTCTCTCTCTTTAACTCTTAAATACCTTTAATTCTAATTTGTTATGTGTCGATTGGATAATATTCTTGGCTAATAATTGTCCCTAACTAAACCACACCCTAAACCATAGTAGTCCTAATTGTTGAGCCATTTTTCCTAATTTTTTATTATTTTTCCTATAATTATTTAGTTAATTTTTTGTATTTTAGAGTATTTTAAGCATTTTTAAGTGCATAATTATATATAATAATTATACTTGGGGTACACGTAATATATTTACATATTATTTTATGGCATTTTATAATTTTTATTGTTCAAATAATTTATTTCTAAAGTTCAGTTATTTTCTATTACTTAATTTACACATTTACATGGAGTAAATTATAATATAATATAATTTAGTAAAATGATCTATTTTTAGCCATAATTCTATTATTTTATTGTATTTCGATATTTTGAACTTACAACGTGTTATCATCTAACTTTTAAGATCCACACGTAAAATATTATCCTAATTAGTTAACTTTTACGTATGTTTTAAATCGTTTAAGGCGCTCGAAATCCGATAGGTGAGTTTAGGGCATATATCAAGTGAAACATAGATTGTGAAAGTAATGTTTTTTCTTTGTAAAGTTCTAGGCATTGTGTAGCATCATTCAAACAATCGCGTGATCATCCTACCTGCTTGCTTTATGTGATGCACATTGCACTACGTGACATGCTGTGAGCTTTGCTTCTGCGTTGAGCTTGTTAATGAATCATAAAATTTCTCTCTCTCTTTTTTTTTCCTTTTCCTTTCCAGGTTTTCGGTTTGGCAAAAAAAAAAAAAAAAAGAAAATAAAAATTTATATGCATAAAGGAGGCCCGTTTTCTCCCAATGAAAGTACAAAAAAATCCTAAAACCTCTTCTAATCATTTTGAACTTAGATAAAGTTTTTAGATCCCACTAGCTATGTCCTCCTCTTTATCCCTTCCAGTTTTTTTTTTTTTTTTTTTTTTAAATTTATATATGAATTGTTTGCTAACTTCATTCACCTTTTCTCAATGTTCCTTTTGATTTGTTATATTCACTAGATGCGAGGAGTAGGCGATAAGTAGTGAATCCACCATTATATCAATATTGGAAAATTGGAGTTGCTTGCATAACATCAAAACCCATTCACGAACGCTCGGGTTAACCAAATCGATAGAAGAGAAATTAAAAATAGTGATGAATGCAAATTCAACTTTTACCAAGCGAATCCCTTGGCAAATGACCTCCTATTGCCAACCCCAGAGCATAACTGCCATCATTTTTTCAACTTGTATCTTCCCCATTGTAGAGTAATCAAGAGTCCAACAGATATACATGAGTACGTGGAAATTCCATAGTAGCATGACTAAAACACTCCCTAATAACCTACTATAGGGGTGTTAGGTACAGATGTAAGTGTCACGTGCATGCCACGTATGAAGTCACGCTACAAGTGACCAGGGAAATTACTTGAGTGACTCACACAAAATGATCAAGAGAAAAGCATAAGGAGAAAGAGTAGGCGATCTTAGTAAGGCTCTACTACGTCTAGTGACAGGTGAAGGAGCACGACAGTATCAAACTTCAAGATTAATGAAGAATGGGGTGGTGTTCTTGTAGTGTTTAAGTGTTTGATCTTTAAGGCAAAGTTCCGGCAGAGTAACGGCGTTAATGGGGGTTTTTCTTCTTAATTAAATGAGGATATGAGTAAGGTATTTATAAAAAAGGGTAATTGATCACATCCGTCAGATCATAACGATTATCAATGGCTGAGATTAAACTCTCGTATTAATGGATCTTAAGTGGACTATTTTCATAAGTTTAGACTTAAGTAAAGACTTTATTTATTATTTTAGTGTAAGCCAAACCAAGAAAGGTTGGATTGGATAGATCGATCCAACGGACCCTACTTCAAACCTATCATACCAAGTCTCCTTTAATCATCCCGATAATTTATGGGTTTGACTCCTTTGGCTCTATCACATTAGCTCGAGAAGTCAAATCCATTTGATTAACGAGCTTGAAGCCTAATATTAAATTTGGCCCTTTATATTTTGCTCCTTGACCAAAGTACTTCAGATAAAGTCGAAAGGGTTTAGGCATTGAGTGAGCCTTTTAGATGACTTAGGCGCGTGCATGCTATTAAATAGCTGTGTCGCTGTCAAATTAATTTAAGAATTATCTTAGTGCATGAGTCCGCAACACCTCTTAATCATGTATCAAGCCTCAGTTGGGTTACATTATATATTGCCCCCAATGCAATACTCTAAAATAAGTCTTCTTTAAGTTGTTTCTTCTTGAGCTGACTTATCTCTTCGATGCAATTTACATAAGTTCTTGATATCATTAAGCAGTATCTTATGCACTAACTTCACATTAGTGATCTCATCGAGGCTAACTTCCATACATTAGTATTGTCTTGAGCTTCTTCAAATAAAGGAAAATTTTTCTTGTAGAGCTTTTCATATACACACAACTATTGAATGCTTCAAATAGCGATCATACGACCCAAATTGCAACTAGGTGAAATTTTTCAAAAAAACTCAATTTTGAAAGTGAATTTTTTTTTTTTTAAATGTAACCTCACGTCACTTAAGCACGTTGCTTCGCTTGAATAAAACTGCCTCTTTTAAGAATTCATGATCAATCCTCATCCTGTCCACTTATGAAGCCTACGCTCTAAACCCACCTTGAATTGAATCATGTACAGGAGAAATCCAAGCGCATTACCCCACACTTTTAAAAGGAAAACAGCAAATCTTCAAATCCAAGAGTCCATAAAGCTCAAACCAATGAAGGACTTAAAATTCAATGTAAGTTCATCAGCCTATATTTCACTATACACTAACTTCTTTGTTTTTCTACTGCCATTGGGATTTTGACAGCTGTCTTCTACTTTTTCTCTTTGTTGTCCCCATAGTGGACAACCCACAAATGTTGTGGCCATAGCAGAGGAGGAATCATTTGCTACTCTTCCTTTCTTTTTGACCATGGTAAGTGACATGAGCAGCTTAAAATTTAATGATTTCTCCTGTCTTTTTTTTTTTTTTTATCAGATTCCTACACGTTATACATCGAAGGCCATTGAGTTTAGAGACTCGTAAGAATAGTAGCTGAAGTGGAGTTTGCAGCTATCGATGGTTGGCGACATTTACTTAGAGACTTGAAGGAAGTAGCATCGCTTGTTGTGGAGGTTACGAAGCCACTCGGAATCCCGAAGGAAGTGGTTCATCTGTAGACTTGGGGTGGCGCTTCGAAAAAGACTTGGAGTCAAAAGTTTGAAGCTATCGAAGGTGCTGGATCGTGTCCTATGTAATTCTTAACCCGCAATAAGTTTGTCACAGTATCACACATCAGGTTATCCCTTGGTAATTCCATAAGAACTTCTTTTAGACAAATGCACTTGAGTTTGAAGCTCTTGGATAAGCTAGAATTATTCTTCATGTTGTGTGTAGCACTCGCAAGCTTCATCAATATGCTGCTTCAACAGTTTGGCATCTTCATTTTACTCACCCTAGTGAATAGGTTTGGAGAGTTGCCTATCATGTTCTCTCTCTTTTTTTTTGTTTTTTTAAGCATACATGGTTCCCTTTAACTAAAAGTTTGAGCCGAGGTAGCATGTAACGCACCGGTATTGTCCTTGTCTTTATGGCTTTTTCTTTTTACCTTTTCTTCTCCTTTTTTTTTTTTTTTTTCCTTACACACTACCCTCTTTCCAGCATTACACCGAACACCTCTGAGGCACAATGATTTCAAAGAAAAGAAAACTTGAAAATGATTCAAACCACCCCTCTCATCTGTTCATTCCATTCACATATTATAAGCAACCTAACTTCCTTCGTACACTTCATGGAATAACTTTCATCATCATGGAATCCTTCTTGCTAAGCAAGCTGAGGAAGAGAAAACCAAAAAAGAAAGACTAGGCCCACACTCTTTATCCCATTTCACTAACAACCTAAGCATATCCAAAAAATACAGCTCTTCGATTGGAGGTCCCTATTAACTCTCGACTTGCAACACTTTAGTCCTACACTAAGCACACAAAAGCACAGGGGCTTAGCAAAACCAGACAAGGAGCAGGGGGATGAAATCAAGGCTTGACATTCAAGCTTCAACAAACGTAATTCACTCTTAATGCCATGGTGTCGAACTACCACTTTTCTATTTTGCTTTTCAGGCTACCACCTAGAGCTTCCCGAACAATTTTATGCTTTGCGAAAAATAACACTTGGCCACTAAATTGTCTTTGTATCTGGATTAGATTCCCATCATCCAATCCTTAAAAGAGAAGCTGAGAAAACAAAAAAAATTGAAGCCTTGAGCTTATCCACTATACCTAAAGCGAACTCAAGATCATACATTCATTTTCAATATATATAGTAGACACATAATTTTTACCTCTTCGTAATCTTAATTTTTTATTTTTTTATCTTTTACAAAAAGGGTCCTAATTAAAAAAATATATAAAAATTAATAAAAGATAAAATAATAAAAATTAACAAATGATGAAAATATCAAAAAAATAAGAAAAGAAAAAATTATAAAAATTTCATAGATGTTTAGGAAGTAACTTATAATTAGGGACAAATAGTTTTAGTTTTAGCTTAATATAAATAATTATTTTAAGGAATTGCATGGTTTAAATATAATTTAATTGCACAAAAAATTAAGGTACAAGTCAATGGCTTAACGGATAAGCATTTAAGTATGGGAATTGGATTGACTTGAAGTCACGGGTTTGAATCTCATTAGGTGTGTATGTGTCATTTTATTCTTCTTCCTTTCATCTTTCGAAAATCGGTTGAGCATACGAGATTCAAATTTAATTTATAAAATCTTATCGAATTTTTTGATAATTTATACAATAAGGATTTGTGAGGATCAAATCTAATTTGAATTTTATCAAATCGAATTTGAATTATTATAAAAGATTTAAATCTAATTTGATTTTTATCAAATCGGGTTTAAATCATTGTAAATGATTTGATTTTCACTAGATCAGATTCATGTCGATATGAAAGATTCGGTTGGATCTATTTTGTTTCAAGCTTTATAAATAGAGTTGCACAATCAACATAAAAAAAAAAAGAAAGAAGAAGACACGCACACACCATCGTCTAAATTACGTAGACAACCAAGCCACTATCCTCTCACGTTCCACTATCATTCAAGCGACGGCCTGTAACCAACCCCAAACCACAATAGCACATACGAATCAGATCAGGCGACCCCAAATGTCCAACGTCTCTCACACGCCATTGTTCCGCTGCACTTAACACAACATTTTGCCCCTTGACATACACCTGAAGCACTACATTGCACGTTGCGACTCACACCCTTCACTGATCACACTACGTTCAGCAAATACAACACCCAAACCAACTTCATGCCAAGCCACTGTCGACAACTAAAGACTCGAACTTCCAACGCAAGAACCATTCCCTCAAGTACGGCCGCATTGCTGCTACTCTTCGACTGCACTCTATGCCACAATCAGTCCATTCGCGATAATATAGTACAACGTGCACACGACAACACTAGTTCTTCCACTGTTGCACTACGTCGCATGTTGACAATCACCACCACTCACTTCAACACCACAGCAAACTCAACTGTTAAGCCCAACAATAGCATGTTCGAACACTATCCAACTTTGCTGCGCCATAACTTCGATCAGTCCACATGTCTACTGCAGTATTTGCTCAACCACAGCTGTACATCTACATAGCAAACTTCAATCCTCATCTACATACATGCCAGCAACCTATTATCTATCCACCGTGCAACAATTACACATCCAACAACATGCAGCCATCCATTTGCAATAGAACGTTGCAGTGCGCACAATAACACTGTTGCAGCACACCATAATCACTAACCAATTCCCCGACGAACATGCGATCACCATCCATGTTGCTATATTCATCCTCTTGCTGACGATCAAATGGGATCTTGAAGAGCAACACATGCCTTGATCCTTCAATAATAATCAGGTTTAGTTCAACCTTTTTTTATTATTTTATTATTTATTTATTATATTGTATTGTATTATATTGTATTATATTCGTATATGGTATATATAGATATGTGGATAGAACAGGATATGTTTTTAGTATTAGTTTTCTAATATTATTTAGATTAGATGAAGATTTAAGTAAATGGTTATTTAATCACAGGTATCTAGATAGGGATGTAAACATTAGATTAGGAACCATTAAGATTGGTTTTTATTATATATAGATCGTTATATTTTATTAGTTAGTATAATATAATATACGGACATGTTAGTATAGGTTTTTCGTTATATAAGTATATTATATGGAATTATTTTGGTTTTGGTAGGTAGTTATATGCATTAGCTTAGGGATTGTTAGGATTGGTTTTTTCCTTAGGATTAGGTCTTGTTTAAGGACTCATCATATAGAAAATCCTTTTCCTTTAAATAAAGATTAATAAAAGATCCTAAAAAAAATAAAATAGGATTTTTAGAGAAGTTTTTATAAAACGGTGACACTTTAGAGTTAAGATCCTTTTAGATTTTTTTTTAAATAAACCGAATTAATTAAAATGTAAGTCCAATCGATTTTTTAAGAATTAAAATCAACTAATGCACTAAAGGTTTTTGAAAAGAACAACGATCGTTTGATCCCGGCTAGTGGATACGTAGGTACTTTCAGGGCGACGATAAAATCTATAAAAACTTAGGTTTTTTTTTTCTTTTGATTATTTATTTATTTATTTTTTCTTTTAAAATATTATAATTAGAATAATAATTTTAATTTCGGTAAATAGATAGTAGTACCCGTTAGGGTTTAATAAGTTAGTTCCTGAACTCGGAATCCTCTGATTTTTCATTCAAATTGAAATCAAAGACCGGTAACTGAATCGTAATCAATTTACCCAATTGATTATGGTTTTTTTTTTTTTCCCGACTTCGGTCGAGTGGTGACTCCAAAATTTTTTTTAAGTGAAAAACCAGAATTTCTCAATTTTTTTAATCGAGAATTAATACCGAACGGGTTAGGGTTCAGTATTAATTAAAAACGAAGAAATTAATTTTAAATAAAAGAAACCGAAAAATCAGACTCGATATATATATATATATATATATATATATATATATATATATTACAAGGAGACAAAAATTATGTGGGGTAGATTAAATAGGCTTTGGGAATAACGAGGGAAAAGGAGACTGAGGTGAAGAGAAAGAGGGTTTCGTTAATATATGGTTCATGAAAGGGACAAATTTTACGAGGGTATTTACAAAGTTGAATGGTATAAGTGTCACATGATTTGAATAAAGCACTCAATTTACTTCTGAATTCAATTCTCAGTGAGTAGCTGTCAATTGAGGTTCTCCCAAATTCTACTTCACATAAATATGTAGAACATGCATTGAGTGTGCTTCGTTCTATTACTTTCCACATTTCAGCATGCATGATGAAACATCCCAACATGACAAGACATCTCAGGCACCAGATATATTTTCACTTGCGCAAAGAAAATTAATATAGAACCCTCTACTTTGCAAAGGCTTCATAATTCATGGTTCATGATCCTTCATTCATCTTTCGCTACGTAATTGGCTCATATATATATATTATCCTTTTTCAATACCGCTACTAAATACGTAGACAAATGTTGGGCTTGTCTTTTAACTTTAAAAATCATTGGCTTGATAGGTGAGCCTTCCCTACTTTTTTGTAACCAAGTGTAGTAGCCATTTGGACCCCGTAAAGTGGCCCACCAAATTTCACTTGCCTTATGTTGATCAAGTCAGACCATAGCTTAAAAATTGAAACTCAAAATTTGTAGTGTGATCCTTAGAATATGAACCTCTCACATGAGCCACATTTCATGTAACATAGCTCAAAGCAGAGTCATGTAACTACTTGTTAACTTTTAAATCTTGTTTCATCTTAATTAATTTTATTTTATATAAATGTCCAACTTCTTGAAATGGGCTTAGAATAATTTCTCTTACCTTCAATTATGACCATACTATACTTGGTTCCTTTTCTTACCAATCTATGTATGTGATCTTAGGGTCTATACATTCTTTTAGCTTCCTCATCGAATGAATGGTGAAATTCTCATATCCATTGCATTCATACTAGCCATCATGCGTATCTCTTTACCATTAATTCTTGCATCATTCGCATCTTGATTTTCTTTATTTTGCTGTCTGAATCCTTACCTTGTTAATCTATTGACTTGTGATTCATGTGGCTCTTTGCATTCACATAAGCCTTTATGTATGTTTCTATACTAAGGGTTCTTCTACCCTTCTCCTCCCCTTTTTCCTTCAAAATTTGAAAATGATATCTCCTTATTTTCCATGCTTTGCAGGTACTAACATTTGAGAATTTGGTTTAAAGTCTATGATTACAATTTAAGGACTACATCTTGAACTAGCAATAGTTAGCAAATCGGTACGGTTTAAAGAGGTTAGACTCTTTACTGCCCGGACCGTGACTGTTTGCCAACCGAGGGTCAAAGGTTTGTGATCGTGGCTTGAGTACCGATCTTCATCAACGAGTGGTAGTAAAGAGGTATAACACTTAGGTCATATGTGGCCCCCTTTTGTAACCTCCATATAGCTAACTGCAACTCGAAACATGAATTGAACGTAAGTTTCAAATCGTAAGAGCATGTACACACAAGTACATAAGAGTCAAGCATAAGTTGAGCACCTACGATTTGAACACAAGTTTGAGACATGAGTATATGAGAGTAACACGCTTGAGTTGGACATAACCTCCCTTTAACATGAGTACCCATAAAGTAAGATGTAAAATGAACTTCACTGCCCCTCAATACAAACACTCATGGAATAATCATATAGAAGGACTATGAGGCCTCTACATAACCATAAAATGTGAATTTGAACATAAGCGTATAAGAGTAGAGCGCGAGTTCATGAGCTCAGCATACATGAACAAGACGTAAATCTTGTGCTTGAACACATGAGGATTGAACACTTCAATTCAACATAGTCTCTTTGGCACGAGCATAAGTATGCTTCTAACATGAGCACTTTTAAACTTTCTATGCAAGTACATGTGAGTTGAGTATGCAACTTGAGTGTAGCACTTTTGGTATTTAAGTTGAACATGAGAGGCTTGATCATGAGTGAACATAAGGGTCACATCTAAACCTCGAACATGATAGTGAATATAAGTCTTGAACATTAGGGTCGAATGCAAGTGAGCATAGGGCATGATCACGAGTCTTGAATTCAATGTGAATCCTCAACATGGCATAATTAATGAGTGTAACATGAGCTTTGAATATGGAATGAATCTTAAATATATCACATGTGTTGAACATGATATTGCATGAGGCCTATATGTTATGTGAGGCTTAAGCACAATGTGAGCTTTGAACATGACACGAGGTTTGAGCATTACATGAGTCTTGAAAATCACATAACTCTTGAACACAACGTTAGACACAATGTGAGCACTAAACGTGATGTAAGGTCCCATTACATGAGTTGATCATAAGGCGTTGAATGTTAGTCTTCTAACACGAACATGTGCTAGAAAACATCATTTAAACATCATCATAAGCATGTGAGCTGGGCGTAGTATCACTAATCTCATGTATGAATTGTGTATTGTCATCACGTATTACAAGAGTCCTTATGCATATATGTCATCTCTAGTTTTTGTAATTGGATGTCATACTTTTTGAATGCACCTTACTTCTACTAACTCCCTTGTTCCCCTTCATTTACAGGTGCTCACTCTCTTTCATATAAATGTTATTACTGCTTTTAGGGATCATCGACATGGGCAAAGAATTTGGCAAGAGTCGTTCTCGTAGCAACAATACTGATAAGAACAATGAAATTTTGGCATATTCTGAAGACCACATCCCGATGGCCCCCTTACCTCGAGACAAGTAAGTATACCTAATTATCAAAGGTGACTTCTACTGGCGAGATATAAAGAGGCAGGATACACATCTACATCCACCTAAAGATGGTAAGCTGCGTTTCATAAGACAAGAACCTGCAGTACATAAGAAGGTTAAGATAGAAACAAATTATGTGCTGCATTTTAGAAATGAGAAGAAAGAAATCCCCTTTTCAAATAGTAGTTTTGATGGCCTAAAGCACATAGTGAAGGGTTGGTTGTCTTGGGTAATGTACATTTTCAAGAATCCCGCATACACATTCGTGTTGGAAGAAACAAGGGTGTATTGCCCCATATGGGTGTCTTAACTTTGCACCGCTTGGAAGAAATAGAAACTTGGCGAGCTATCATGTCCCATTGGAGCACTCACTCACAGACCTTTGTGACAGTGTAGGGTGAGATCACTCCAACACTAGAGGATGTTGTAGTCCTTTTGAGCCTTCTTAATCTTGGGCTGACCAACATCACCACAACTTCAATCTCGAAAGATGATCAAGCATTGATTGAACTATTAGAAGTGGACAAAAAGTGATAGATACTCACAAGCATAGTACGCTTAGTGCGTGGATCAAGCATTTCTTTAGGCCAAACAAGGGTGATAAGATGGGCCATTGATATCAGTGCAAGTAAGTTCCTACATTTTGATATGGCATAGTCATTATTTACCCCTTTTTCCTATTGATGTTTACTTTATAACCCTAACCTAATATGTCTTGTCTTATGTTTTAGGTATGAGTTGGAAGCTTTCATTACTTGTTGGTTGTCATTGTTTGTATTCCTAGGGGGCCCAGAAAAAGGTGTTAATCCTTGACTCTTCCACTTAGCTATTCATATCGTGCGAAGGGAATGTTTTGCTTTGGGGCCTTTCTACTTGGGTTCCTTGTATAGGTGTTTGGACCTCTTTCATGAAGCTTCGATATACTCATAAGGGAGATACATTATGGTGTCGTACGTAGACTTGGTGTTTCTTCATATATTCTTCCGCAAGCGTTATAGGAGATATTCTGATCTCCTACTTACACATTCTGATGCCGTTAGGCCTTGGGCTTGCAGATGGGTCAATAAAAAACTTCTAAGTACTTTGAAAAATGTCATTGATACTTGTCATGAGTTCAACTTTCATCCATATACAAAGGAATTGCCTGAATATGAATGGTACCCAAAAATCTACCCTTCCGGTTCAAAGGACTTGGTAAACTTGATAGAGCTTCATGATGAGCTTTCTGATGTTGAGGTAGAGTTTATCTTATGGAATACACCTGGGGGTCTTCTGTTACTTCATGATTGGGCCGATGCTTCTAATTGCTTCCTTGAGTGTAGTGTCATGAAATATTCACCTCATCAGGTTGCTCGACAACTGGGGTTTGATCAAGGAGTACCTCATGATTTGGTCATTAGCTAATGAGTGTTGCAAGATGTTCAAACTTGAGAGTTGGAAGAACATTCATGGGAGGATCAAGCAATTATTCTTTCCTTTTATGAGTTGTTCTAGGGTTGCTTCGAGTGGCTGGCTCACATATTAGAAGAATTGCTTGGATGGGTTTAAGAAGTATGTCTCGAAGATAGCTGAAGGGGATTTGCCTGAAATAGTCATCCAGAGATATGAATTTCACTTTCAACTCAAGGAAGACCTAAAATCATCTAATAATGTGAAGCCGTCTGATCATGCTCAGGGTAAATCACAAAACGAATGCTCACCCTCTCCCTTATTGATCATCAGATAACCTAAGCGTAGTTGCATTCATGAGGTAGCATTATTAATATGCTCTCCTTCCTCCTTTTTTATACACTAATATTTTCTTGGAACTTACTCTTCTTAATTTTCTCAATTTTATGTATGTCACGGGAGCAAAAGGGAAAGGAGAAGGATGTCACTTCTACTAAATAGAAAGTGATGAAGCATCATCTTGATGGAGAGAGTGGTAGCATCCTTAAAAGAACTTCTTCAAGTCAAAGTATCCCTCCTATCACTCGTCCTTTTCCAAGTTGCTATGGTATGGGAAAGGTACTTCAAGCTAAAGATCCACCTATTGTTACGAAGATTGTGGACGAAGGAGAAGATAACGTTGAGTTGGTTGATTATGGGGATTCTCTTGAACACGTAGATGACAATAGAGAAAATTTCGTGACAAACATTGATGATGACCAAGAGGGACAATTTAACGATAGAACATACTCTACAAAATAGGTTGATGAAGACACCCATGGTAATATTAAAATCCCTTATGTGTTCAATATCATTGACAATTGTGAAGATAGCGAATTTATACTCTTAGAGGAAAGTATGATCTAGGCATTTACTGATGCTTTGATGGGTGTAGGGTTTTGTAATGAAGAGATACATACTGCTCCTAATGCTTCCATAGATGCTACTATAGTTAGCAATGTTCCTACCTTTTGTAGTGATGGGACTTTGCCTGTTCTAAGGGATCCCACATCATCACTTCCCTTAGAGATTAGAACAATATAACATGGAGATAAAGGATTAGCAACTAAGATGGTAGTGAGCTCGAAAGATACTTCCTCCTTTCATGGCTTTACGATACCTTCTAACCTCCTAGCACCACTAGAGCACTTACATAGGATAGATGGGGATTTTTAGGTAGGATTGGTTTGTTTGGGTTCTAATGTGACTACTCATATCTTGGGCCTACTTGGGTAAGCTGTAGGGTTGTTTGATGAGGCTTGGAGCTCGTTATCTATAGAAAGTCTTGAACTTTTGATTAGTAGTATCACTACAACATGTGCCTTTAGGTTCAAGCTCAATAAGATGGAAATCATTGCAGCTGAAGCTCAAAAGGTGTTGGGTAGTCGAGACATTGAGGAAAGATGTGAGCTACTCAAAGCCGAACTTACAAAGGTAGAACTTGAGAGAAAGGAGCATCTGGTAGGCACAAATCTTGATTCTACTGTAGCATCTAGTATTGAGTATTGATAGTATTACTTTTGTTCTCTTTGCACACTACCCCCCTACCTCCTTCCTTTTTTATTTAATGGAGTCTAAGGACTTGTTAAGTTTAGTATGTATAGTTTTGCTTCTCACTTATTTGAGATCCATGCCTTTACATGGAACATCATGAATTGACGTGAGTTGTTTGTTGATTTAGTAAGCCCTTGAAAGTTCACATCATTATGCGCTTAGAAAACATTACATTTCCTTAGCAGCACTTTACATGATAGTTTACTTCATGGCTTGATAAATTTTCAAGAAAACCTTGCGCAGTGGAAGTGTATTCCATTTGCAAGCAAGGATTCAAATATATGATTCGACAGTATAGAGATATTGATTAAAACAAGGAATGTTAGTTCCATTAAATAGTCACATCGTGAGTTAAGGGGGTATTACCCACTACTTAATTATTTTTACATGCTCTACAAATGTATACTCAAACAGTGCAAGTCATTGTCTTATTTGATAGAACATCATATAGTGCGCCTGGGAGTCAAAGCTTCAACCAGTCGACAACTCATACGATAGATGTATATTATACACTTGGGAGATAAGTCTATTACTAAGAAGCAGCATTACAAACACCAATACTTTGTTATTATTATTTTTTTTTAACCTAAGGTGCATAAAGGAGATAATAGTAGGAATAAATATGCAAAACAAGCTCGTATAGCTTGAGCTGTAAGTTTCATTCATTTAACTTTACAATAGTTTCTTTTTTACAAATGGAACTTCTTGATATATTGAAAATTGATAGGAGTTGTAATAGTGTACTAGGATTCCTAAGTTTGTAATATCCACTTTTGTATACTTCCTCAACTACGAAAGGTTCTTCTCATTTTGGTGTAAACTTGGGTGTTGGGGTACCTTAGCACACATACTCAACTGCACGAAGTATGACGTCGCCTTGTTGGAACGATCTCTTTCTCATTAGACGGTTATATGCCACTCCAAGCCTATGTTGATAATTGATGAGATTATGTTTGGCAATATCATGCCTTTCGTCTAATGCTTCCAGATCCATCACTCACAATATGTCAGGTTCAAGCTCGGCATTGATTACCAACCTAGTAGATAGGATCAAGACTTCTATGGGAACTACTGCCTCAGTCCCATATACTAGAGAAAAAGGAGTTGCCTGTGTTGGCCTTCGTTTAGATGTCCTACAGGCCCAAAGCGCTAATGGTAGCTTGTCATGCCATGCCTTATGATTATCATGAACCATGCGACTAAGTATCTTTAACAAGTTCTTATTAATGGCTTTAACTTATCCATTTCCTTTCTTGTAATACGGCGTAGACTATACATGGTCAATATTATAGGAAACCAGTAGTTGGCGGACATGTGAATTGATAAAAGGAGTGCCATTGTTAGATAAAATACGCTTCGAGATTCTGAACCTACATATGATATTCTCCTTCATGAAACTCGCAACTGCTAGTCCTGTAGCCTTCCTTAAAGGAGTTGTCTTTACTTACTTTGTAAAGCATTCTATTCCTGCCAAAATCTAGATGCATCCTCTTGATGGTGGATGTATAGGTTTAATAAGGTCAAAAGCCCACGTGTGAAAAGGCTAAGGAGTTATGATGCTATGGAGTGTGACCGCAGGAGCATGAATGGCATTTCCATGCTGTTGACAGACAACACACTTCTTAGTGAAGTTGAAAGCGTCCACTTCCATTGTTGGCCAATAGTATCCTCCATTGAGTAGATAATAATATGGTTTC
The DNA here is from genome assembly GCA_024138015.1 of Lumnitzera littorea. NCBI lineage: Eukaryota > Viridiplantae > Streptophyta > Magnoliopsida > Myrtales > Combretaceae > Lumnitzera > Lumnitzera littorea. The sequence continues at coordinate 40,379,411 of JAMXBB010000007.1, read as the reverse complement.
CTTCCTCCTTGATGCTCCCTGCACTCTCTAACATGCACCTCAGTCAAAATTGTTTCCGTTTCAGGAGGAGCGATACACTTTGGGGGTTTTCCCATAAACGATACTCTATAGAGCTCACCTTTGTACATAAGATACTTCTTGGCCTTTTACTTTACAAGCTTGGCACTCGTACAATTTGTTGATAATACATTGTTCCTTAAGTAATCAATGTACGTGTACCTCCAGTCTCCAGTATTAGATACAAAATTACACTTACTTTGGTCGGGAAGCTTAGAACATTTACGGCAATGTACTTGCACTTGAAGTGTGCCTTTAGCCATCGATGGCCAATAATACCCTGTACGCTGAATACGATGATATAGTAGTGGCCCTTCCTCCCCATACTAGATCTGATGATACTTGTCTAACTTAAGACGAGCTTCCTTAAAACCAATACATCAAGAAAGAACACCTTCTAGATCCTTATAATATAACATTCCATTGATTTAACAAAATTCTTCAAAGCTAAAACAGAAGTCACATTAGGGTGCGTTAACTGTTCCATGAATAGACCACGCCAATCGTCTTGCATGTCCTCGTCTTCATTAACAAAATTTAAAGCCATACACGGGATAGATTTCTTGACTACTTGGATATTTACGTTACCACTAGCATCTTGAATCGGCATTTTAGACGCTAGTGTGGCTAATGCATTGGCATACCTATTCGTCGATCGACTCGTATGCTCATACTGTACAGAATTAATTTTTTTTTACTATAACCTGCACTACAGCCCTATAAGGTGCAAGTGTAGGTTCCTTCAACCCAAACTCACTCGTAGCCTGTCTAATGATTAAATTTGAATCACCTCGAATACACAAATTATGTGCTCCAACTCCTCGTATAGACAACAAACCAAGTAATACTGCCTCGTACTCGGCTTCATTATTGGTGCATCAAAAATCAAGTTTAAATGTTAAGGGTATCTCTTGACCCTTAGGTGATGTTAATACAATTCCTGCTCCCCAGCCTTGATTTCCTACAAAACCATCAAATTGAAGTGTCCATTCACCATCAGCCTCAACCATTAGAGTATCTTTATGAAATTTGGCTAGTATTATGCCTACAGTCAAGCCCTCTTAGGCATTTAGGAAGTATGCTAATGGATCAACCAAAGCTTATGACTTGATGCTTTTAGGGGATTTCACTGAGATATCAAATTCTCCAAGAAGGAATAACCACTTAGCAACTCATCTTGATAAAGCCGATTGTGACAATAAATAATTGATCAGATCCGAACAAGTTACCAGATTGATCTTATGCGCAAGGAAGTAATGTCGTAACTTCTGCATGGCAAATACTAGCGCGAGACAGTGTTTCTCACAAGTTGGGTACTTGACCTCGCTACCTTGAAGGGTTCGGCTTAGATAGTATATAAGTCACTCTCAACCATCAACTTCTTGCGCAACTAGGGCTCCAATGGACTTGTCCGTAGATGTAAGATATAAAATCAATGGCAATTCTTTGACGGGCATGGTCATGGTCTAAGGAGAAGTCAAGATCATCTTGATCTTCTGAATTGCCTCCTCGTAGACCTATTCCCATTCAAATGAAATTCCTTTCCTCAAAAGTTGGTGCAATGGGTATGAAATCTCAACAAGTGCTTGTATAAACCTCTTAATATAAGAGACTTTTCTCATAAAAGTTTTTAGTTCTTTTAAAGTAGTAAGGGATGGCATTGCTCTTATAGCTTACGCTTTCGTAGGATCAACATCAATTCCTTTTTGATAGACAACAAACCCCAAAAACTTACTTGAGGACACTCTAAAAACACATTTAAGAGGATTCATGTGAAGCTTATATAGCCAACATCATTCAAAAACCTTTTATAGATGAACTACGTGATCATGTGCCCTTTTTGACTTGATAACTATATCATCAACATAATCTTCCATAAAGTCATGCATCATGTCATGGAATATAGCAGTCATTGCCCTTTGATAAGTGGCGCTTGTATTCTTAAGTCCAAATGACATGACGATATAATAAAAATTTCCAACTATTGCCCAAAAGGCGGTACACTCTATGTCCCTAATTGCCATCTTAATTTGATTATAACCATTGAATCCATCCATAAATGAGAATAAATCATGTCTTGCAGTTGCGTTTATTAGGGTATCAACGTTTGGTAGAGGAAATTCGTCTTTAGGACAAGCCTTGTTTAGATCCCAGAAGTCCATACATACTCTTATCTGTCCATTCTTCTTTCTTACAGGAATAATATTGGCAAGCCAAGTAGGATGTTGGATGGGCCTTATAAATCCAGCTGGTAATAACTTCTTGACTTCTTGCTTAATTTAGACTTCATTCTTAGGGCGGGAAACCTTTTGTCCTTGCTATACAGGTGTAACTCCTGAGGCAATGCTTATTCTGTGTACCATGAGATTAAGGTTCAATCCTAGCATCTCTTTGTAGGTCTATGCAAATACATCTCTATATTCTCTTAGCAATTTGACAATATGAACTTTTATTTCTTGCGGGAGGCTCTTGCTTATGAAGATTGGCCGCTGTGACTCTTCTGGTCGTACTAGATCCAATTCTTCTATTTCCTCAGCCTGTAGCTTCATTTGGTCTTGTAGTTATTATGGGGCAGGTTAGACCTCTTATATTGGTATAGGATCTGAAGAGGAAAAATATACCTCCTTAAACCCCCGAGACTGTCATAAGTGGTATACCCTTCTTCTATCTTCTTAAACGAAGCTTTCAATTCCTTTAGGTTACTTGTTCTTCTTCTTTCCCCCATGATACCCATGCATCTTTCTTTTCTTCTTCTGACCATCTTGAATTTCTTCCCATGTAGGTAAAGGGACACCAATCGGCTTAGCTATTGCAGTCTCACCTTCTTCAGCAAATTCATCAAAGTAGGCTGACTCAGAGAAATATGATTCGTGTTGTTCGAAAGGATTCTTGGTAGCTTGAATAAATACATCCTTCCCTTATTGCCCCTTAATATATTAATGCAGTGCGGATGGGACTAAGTTGTAATTGTGCCACCATTTCCTACTGATGAGTAGATGGTATTGGACTGGTGCATCAATCACATGAAAGGTAGTGATACCATGGATAGGGCCAACCTTAAGATCAATATTAACATACCTGATAGAATCTGTACGGGCATGGGTAAATCCATTTATTGATATAGGCTATTTAACCAATCGTCGGATATCAATTCCAGTAGCCTTAAAAGTACTCATTGGCATGATATTTAATGAAGAACCATTATCAATGAATGTTCTCTTGACCAAAGACCCATTAAGCACACCTTCCATACATAAAGGGCGATTGTGATTGGAATTCTTCACATACATGTCTGCATCAATAAATAAAATCGCATTTTCGTATGTTGTAGCCATCCTCTTCGTAGGCTTCATTGCACTGCACTCTACGTATTGACTCTTAGAGATTTGTGTGAGTACAGTTGCTATCGCAAGTTGAGCTTTCTCATTGGATCCTAAGAGATCAAAGAAATTCCTAAAGTTAGCTGCCTTTAACCATGCCATAACGATAGGTGGGTATTCATCATCTTGAGCTTCAATTAACTTTCCTTTATCTTCATCTTTTCCAGTAGTTTGGGCATCAATTATTTCAATGGTGATGGGATCATGGCTAATGGCATCGACAGCACCCCTTCGGTTGTTGTGGGCAGGAAGTAGATAATTTCTAACATCATTGTTATCGATGATCAACTCATTACGTGCAACTCGATCATTGAATATTTTCTTCAAAGTGAAACAATCTTTAGTTAGGTGACCAATAATCCAATGAAATCTACAATACTTGGGATCACTCTTTTCTTCATTTGTAGGGAAGCGCTCGACCCTCGGAAGCTTGATATTTCCATCATGGAGCCATTGGTCAAGCATTTGATGCACTTTAGCCATGGGACAAAGATATGTCAAAGATGGCCTAGAGTTAGTAGACTTATCATCTCTTTGTTTCTTTGCTCCCCTTGGTGATTCGCCCTAAGTTGCACTTACAAACGAAGTGCACTTGTTGAATCTCCCAACTTCACTTCTTTGTTGTGCCATTGAGTTGTTAGCCCTTCGTGCGTTCTCAACTAGCGCAACAAAGGAGGCCAACAAAAGGTTTTCAAGGTAGACCGCGTACTCAAGAAACATCCCTTAGATACAGATCTTGACCAACTCTCTCTCATCACAAATGTCTTGTATATCTAGTGAGTACTCCCTAAAGTGCTTGATATAATCCATCAGATCTTCTTTGGACTTTTGTCGATTCCTTCCCATATCAGTAAAGGTGACTCTCTCTTCTGTGGAGAAGAACTTCTCTAAAAATATCTTACACATACAACCCTACGAATCTACTGATCTTGGAGGGAGATTAACATACCAGGTGTATGCCTTCTCAATGAGTGACTTGGAGAATTCTTTTAGTTTCAAATCATCATCTAGGTCATATACTTCTAGTGTCTCAATGAATTTCAACAAATGTTCTTTAGCACTTCCCTTCTTGCCATTAAATAGCATGAACTTCAGACTGACATAATCCTTAGGGTATGACTTTGCAGCAATGCGTTGGTGATATATAAGCTTTAGTTTTGATATCCCAACTGTAGATTTCACTTGTTACTCCTTTAAATATATATCTAAATCTTCTTTGGTTACAAACAAACCTCTTTGAGTAGATGCTTCGGCCTTTAGTGACATCGCAGGAGTAGGATGGATGGACACTAGATTCATAGGTGTAGATCTTGTAGATATGGGATTCATTGGTGTTGGTTGAACAGAGTCAATAATTGTGACACATGGCATAATACGTGAGGATGACGAGCCTCTAATCTGAACTCCTTGATTCCTTACTTCAAGTAACGAATCTTATATGGCTGTAAGTTCTACAGTAGGAAGTTGTTCTCCAACACTAGGAGCAATATGCTCATTGACAACTAGAGGGTTGGGTAGGGTATATTGTTGCACCACATTAGAAGGATTTAAGGAAGTTGCTCCTCATTGCGTAGTAGCAAAGGCAGCCAAAGCAAGCATACATTGAGAAAACATCACCATAAGTTCACTTAGGTTCCAATTAGTCTCCCGTAGCTCGCGCATTACTTGCGCATTATCAAGTATACCTTCCTGTGTGCCGTCACCTTGATTAGTGTCTCCAATTGAAGGTGGATTTTGATCATTAGTCATAGTATTGACATTTTTCTCTTGATTAGTTCCTTCAGTAGGGTCAGGTTGTCTTCGCCTTAGAGGTACCATGATGTGAGTATCAAGTCTTCCCTCCCCAGTGGAGTCGCTAGAAAAATATAGGGGTATTGGGTACAAATGCAAGTGTCATGTGCATACCGTGTTTAAAGTCGCGCTACATGTGACTAAGAAAATGACTTAAGTGACTCGTACGAGATGATCAGGAGAGAAGTATAGGGAGGAGGAGTAGGTGATCTTAGTAAGGCTCTACCATGTATGGTGACAGGTGGAGGGGCGCAACAGCATCAAATTCCAAGATTAATGAAGAACAAGGTGGTGTTCTTGCAGTGTTTAAGTGTTCGATCTTTAAGGCAAAGTTTTGGCAGAGTGATGGCATTAATGGGGGTTTTTATTCTTACTTAAATGAGGATGTGAGTAGGGTATTTATAGAAAAGGGTAATTGATCACATCCATCAGATCATGACGGTTATCAACGGTTGAGATTAAACCCCCTTATTAATGGATCTTAAGTAGGCTATTTTCATGGGTTTAGGCCTAAGTAAAGGCTTTATTTATTATTCTAATGTAAGCTAAACCAAGAAAGGTTGGATCGGATGGAACGATCCAACGGGCCCTACTCTAAGCCTATCATGTCAAGTCTCCCTTGATCATCCTGATAATTTATGGGTTTGGCTCCTCGAGCCTTGTTACCTTAGCCCAAGGAGTCAAATCCATTTGATTAACGGGCTTAAAGCCCAATATTAAATTTGGCCCATTACACCTACTCTGCTACCATTTGAAGGGTTTAGCACCTATGGCTTGACGGGTCTTAAACCAGGTTTATGATGGATGAAATATGGAGCTCTATATTTTATATTGCAACCATCTTCCATGTGTTTCGAAGCATGATAACAAGGAAGATAGACTTTGAATCATCTTTGTTTCTCACTTTAACCGACCATCAAAACAAAATTTGAGGAACCTTATGAAATAACTATAATGCAGGAAGACCACTAAAGTTACTTTATTCCAAACTTCTTAAGTTTTTGAGCATTTGAGAAAGCAATGATTCAATGAATCATATTCTCTCTTGTACATCTAACATTAGCACAATAAAGTTGACATATTAGGTGCCTTTTTTACATTCCAAGATCAAGAAATAATATCAAAACCTTTATAGTTTAATGGTATAAATACCGATCTCTCAGCCAAGTGAATTAAGTTCAATTCTTTACTTCCTAATAGTTGTAATAGTAGCTAACTTAAAAAAAATAAAAAAGAAAAAGAAAAAGAAAAGGAAAAAACAAGAAATAATATATGTACACTCACTATTACACAATGGTCTCTATGTTCTCTTACCGATGGAGGTACCATTAGCAGAAAAACGTCTACATTGAATGATTCATTGTGGGTAGGAAGAGAATAGATTTGAGATGTTATGTCCCTAACCAAACTCACTCATTGTTTTGATAGTTCCTTCATCCCACATTACATAATCTGATGTGTTTGTTAAGATAAGAAGAAGCTATTTAGAAATTAGTTAGATTCATCCAACTGAGTCAATTATCAGACCAAAAGAATGCATTCCCCTTTCAATTCCAAACACAATGTTTTCTTCAATAATATCTCAAGCTCTTAGCATCTATTTCCAAATTGGTTTGTCTATCTATTTCACTCGAACTAACTTCAAATGAGTTTGCTTGATGTGTTTTGTATAATAAGAATGTTGATAACAATATCAACATTATCATCCCAAAAGAATTTGGGAAAATATTTATCTAATTCCTTTTATCACATATTTTAGGAGATTTTGAATTTCAAATACATTCATAAGAATAGAGAGGACGCACTTTTCAATATGGCAAGATGTCCTCCTTTAGATAGCCATTGACTTTACTCCTCCCAACAAAATGGACAACCAAGATAGGTAATCGACATTAAACATTTAGTGAATTATACGATGTTTGTTACTTTGAGAAAGGGCTTACTGTTGCTTTTATCCACATATGGAGCATTTCCTCAAAATTGTTGATTCTTTGCCTAGATTCACTTTCATAGTTAGATAAAAGAACCTTTTAAAGTTTTGAGAGATTGTTCACTACCATTAGCAAAAAAAAAAATGATGAAATCGCCTACAAAAATTAGATGAAAAAATTGATAAAGATTCATTGGGCTTGAATTTCACTATGGGATTTGTGCACATTAAGTGATTAAGTCCTCTTCATAAAAAACAAATAATAATAATAATTTGGAGCAAATAATAAAGGGCAATGGAGGTAATTGATCACCTTGTTGAGCTTCTCTAGATTATTGGAAAAAAATTCACGAGCTCTCCCATTCATGCACAAAAAACCAACAATTAAAAAATAATCTTGTTACTATAAGTTTTAAAGTTGTTTCTAACATATTTATAACAAAAACTCAACTATATCACGATTTTCTTTCTATATTTAGCTTTGCTACCACATTTTCCCTTCTTCCTCCCTCCATATACACACACATATATATTTTTGGAATATTTCCACCTTTTTCTTTCTAATGCCCAACAAATACAATTAGAATAACCATAAGGCAACCAAGAGATGAGAAAGAAGTAACCCAAGAAATCATATTAGACCATAGATCTCTTCTATCTACTCTATAACATTTCATAAAATTAGCTATAAGAAAATAGCTTGTAGATATCTGTGCAGTTTAAAACTTTACTATAAGCTAATTGTTCTTTGTCTACTTCAAATTCTACTTCTAGCATGCTACTCTATAAAACTCAAACTTTCGAATTACAATTTTTGTATCCTTTTCCAAGCCTAACTTTCTCAGTAATTCAAATTAATTTTATGTTTTCCAGGAGAACCTCTTAATACCATAACCAATTATAAGTTCTTCAACTTAATCAACTTTTTTTAAATGTTCTTACATTACCTACCCTTCTAATATTCTAATACTAAATTTTCATTGAGACTAAGGAAAAGGTAACACCCCTAAGAAGAACCTCAAGTGATTCTCTAACCAAATTGTAAAGTCAACTTTCTCTAACCTCAACGCTTCAAGTAAATTGTAAGCCATGATTCTTCACATTCCCTATCACTCAAAAACTTTGAAGTCTTCCTCTAAAAAGGACTAAGAGAAACTTGCAATTGTCTTCACTATCAAAACTTTGATGGACTCTATCACAAGAATCAAGCAAGCCTGAGCAAATTTTTTTTTTTTTTAGTGTTGCTCTAACTCTGTTAAATCAATTACATACTCTGCTTTTTCATTCAATTTTCCGATCATTATTAACAACCTTAACAATTGATCAATTAGATAGAATAGTAGGAAGATCTGTAATAGCCATTCTATTTTGTTTGACAACATTATCAATTTGCCAATCCTTCTCATGTTTCCTCCTATTATGATCATTAACTTCAATTCATTATTTCATCGACCCTCTATTCTTGTATGATCGGTTAGAATAAGGATAGAATTCTCCATAATTTCTTTTCCTTTTTCTCAATATAACTGCCTCTTCATTTAAGACAAGGTTTATTATTATTATTATTAAACATTCTATACTTTAGTTTATTCATAATTGTATTAGTTGCCCTTTTCTCCTCCAATTTAGACCTATTCTTTTTCAAATTTGAACATTCAATAATGCAATTATGTTACAAGTTAAATATTATACGCATTAGAATTTAGAATTATCATCGGAAAAAGAAAAAGAATAGGAAAATAGAAAATGAAAAATAAGGATAATTTTATATGGTAGACATTGTAGAATTTTCCTTTGCTTGTTAGGGCCTTAAGAAGGGTTATTATATATACATGTATAGGTTTATTCTACAGATATTAATGAAAAAATCCAAAAAGAGTATTTCTCCAAATAGTGTTCTAGTTTTCTACATTCAAAAAACCCTAATAGTTGCATTCATCTACTCTTTATTGTCCATTAAAATTCTAATACTCATCAAGTGGTATTAGAGCTTCTAAGGCCAACCACCATGGCAGGGTCCATTCTTGAGCTCTAAAAATTAGAAGAGCACTTACAAGCAAAAAGGAAAGATGAATTAAAGGGAAAAAATTAAAGCAAAAAGGTGTAATTGAGGAATACATAAAATACTGAGAATTTCATTGATTACACTCTTCTTGAATCTTAGCAAATCAATTGTTTTCTAAGTGGATTAAACATGAAATTAGACACTTGATTATAATTTTTTGATCCCTTAACTTATACCAAGCCTATACACTTGCTAAATTGGTATAACCTAGTAGCCTAAATCTACCACCAACCCCTATTGACTTAATCACCATTGACATTAACAACTATGAAACCAATAGACCCAAAACAGAGACCCACTCTACTAATTTAGAAGATCAACCATGCTGCTTACATTGCATAACCCCATCTTATATCTATATACAAATCATTATGACGTAAATCTACCGTCATCATTGTCGTCTCAGGTTATTCACCATTAGTGATTGGGCTCTATATGTAGTAAGCCTATAAAATAAGACACTGTGAGGGGACGTCAAGGTATTGTCCAATATGGCCACTCCGATGCTTAAGTCGGTAATTAACTCTTAGAAAATGGAGGGTGCTTTTAAGTAATAAGTAAGCTTAGCATGCAGAGTGTAGAGAAATTTATCACTAGGTAGTGGACTGGTATTTATAGTAGAATAGTACTAACAGTTGGAGGATTGTTAGTAGGGAGAGATCTTCTCTTGCAAGTGGGGGAAAGTAGGGTCGTGATGTTTGATGTGTCCCATTTATTCTAGATATAGTTGTTGACTTAGTATCTTATTCTTATCTTGTGCATTCTAATTGTTGTAGAGCTTTTTAGGCTTAGTCAATCCGAACATAGGGCTTAAGCCCATAGCTTTGAGTCCTACACAACAAGTCGTTTCAGATTCGGATGAGCTTAAGGGGCCTATGTCTAAAGAGCCCTATCAACACTTGCCCCCCCCCCCCCCCCCAGTCGTGTTATTGAGGTGAAGGCAAGGAGAAGGAATATATGGGTTGCTTAGGCATGTGGTTGGTTTGACTCAAAGGAGCTCAAGGCAAGCGCTACAATGTTGGCGTAGCAAGGGCAAACATCCAGGCTAGAGGCGGGCTGAAGTAGAGATGTTCAAGGCAGTAGATACCTAAGCTGAAGATGTTTGAGATGTGATGGGCTAAGGTAGTCAGCAACTATTCCAAAGTGATGTAACGAAGACCCAAGCAACATGGAGCCTCGATTGGGGTATCAAAGCAGGACACTTTCACATCTCATCGAGCAGGTGATCTACGACTACAAACTACTTAAGCTGAATAGTACTCATCATAGACTGAGTAGGCACGATTAGGTTATACCTCTATTATGCCAACCGGGTGGAAGTTATAAGGATCATGGGGAAACTTCTAATGAAAGAAACTTTTTTAAATTTTAACCTAAGCACGCTCATTTTTCTGTGCATTTAATGTAATGTGACAGGTGTCTTATCATAGTAGACCAAAGTGTAGCTGCATACGTTTTGCCTTTTACAGGGGGCCATCTAATCAAAAATCACTCCACATGTCTACTCAGCAGCATTGTAAGGGATTTGTGTTTATACAAATCCCAATAATCGCCTGTACGATTTCCTAAGCGCTTAGCCTATAAATAGTAGGGTCACAACAAGAGACCACTTTTCTGTAATCTCTCTATTCTACTAGTGCGAATGCTACTTTCTTATGCTACATCAAACTTCCTTCGAGAACTTTTTTAACTCCCTTCTTCTTCATCACCCTTTACGATCATATCAGCAAATATAGGTGAGGTAGGTTGTGACTCGTCACGATTTAACCTTATTGAATCCGAATCAACAACGAGTGACCCCCCTATAACAGAAGAGGACAAAGTTTTGTTGTTAGCATAACTTGATGAACCTACTAGGATGGCTGTAGAAGCACTAGATAAGGCTAGGATTATCAATGCCATCCCAAGGGATGTATATGTATACATTCCCCTGCCCCCTTATCGAGCCTAATTTTTTAGGTTCTTTTTAAAATTGATTTTCCCATTTTCGATTAATACTAAATCTTAACTCATTTAATATTAATCCTCAACTAAAGAAATTGAGAAATTTTAGTTTTTTATTGAAAATAATTTTTGGAGTCGCTACCCGACCAAAGTTGGAAACCGTAACCAATTGGGTGGATTGATTACGATTTGGCTACTGGCCTTTGATTTCAATTTGAATGAAGAACTAGAGGGTTCCGAGTTTGAGGGCTAACTTTTTAAATTCTAACGAGTACCACTATCTATTTACCAAAATTAGGATTATTCTTCTAATTATAACATTTAAAAATAAATAAATAAATAAATCAAAAGAAAAAAAACCTAAGTTTCTACATATTTTATCATTGCCCTGAAGGTGCCTACGTACTCGCTAGTCGGGATCAGACGATCGTAGTTCTTTCAAAAAATATTTAATGTGTTGATTTATTTTAATTTTTGAAAACCGACCGAATTTACGTTGCTACTAACTTAGTTTATTCAAATAAAATCTAAAAGGGCCTTAACTCTTAAGTGTTTTGTTTTATAAAAAAAATGCTCTGACAATCCTATTTTTAAAAAGGGTCTTTTATTGGTTTCTATTTAAAGAAAAACAACTTTCTATGTGATAAACCAAATCTTGAGATATGACCAATCCTAACAATCCCTAAACTAATATATACGACTATCCATCAAAATAAATCAATTCTATATGATACACTGATATAAGAACTAATACTAAAACTCCTAAACTAACATATACATATAATATATATTATGTTAACTAATAAAGTATAATTAATATAATAACATATATATGTAATAAAACCTAATTTTAACAATCCCTCATCTAATATGCATATGTCTACTTATTAAATAAACATTCACATAAATTAATATAATGTACCTAATATATATTACAAAGAAAACTAATGCTAAAGATATACCCTAAAACTAATACACACACACACATATATATATACACCATGTTAAACTATTAAAGTCCTAACAAAATAATAATATAATATGATAATAATAAATTAGAAAAGCTTGGACAGAAATGGAACCTGATTGCATGTGGCTACTATTCGTCGTGTATGGGAAGTGCAATTGCAGTGCGGTTGAAGTACGACATGCACTGTGTTAGTGGATTGTAAACTTGCAGACTAGTCGACGTCGTGAGCGGGAGTGCAATGTGGATAACGGTGTCACATGAGTGTGTATGCAATTGAAGAGCGGTGATGGATATTGCAGTTTGGCGTGAGCATGTTCAGCAATGGAGTGTGGTCGTGTATACTACTATAATGATCGATCAGTGTGTAACTGATTGTGGATTAGAGCTTAGTTAGTGACTTGTATGGCCTGGAGATGGAGTGTTGTTGGGTTATGCAGTCTAATCACTATAGTTTGTTGTTGTTGGGATGATCAACGATGTGTTTAAGATAGCAGTGATGGATCAAGGAACGTACTGTGTGGTGTTTTTGTTGAAGTGCCACGGACAGAGGATGTTGTGCACTACTGTAGCGTATGTCGTGGCTGATCGAGGTTACGGTGCAAATCTTAGACAATAGCACAGTGTGGACTGTGTTATAGAAGGCCAATGGTAGAGAGAGGAAGAGAAGGGTCATCGGAGTTGGCGTCAGGCTTGAGTTTGCTATGGTGGCCTGTTGGTCAGGGGGTTCTTTTGGAGTTGTTTGTTGCTGTCGATGTAGTTGCGGCGTTGGAGATTGACACGCTATTGATGTGTTCGTTGGGACTTGGCTGGAGGCAATGCAGTAGGCGTGGTTGTGGTCAATTGGGCGAGCGTGCAGTAGTGATTGTGGATGAAGAAGAATGATGTATGGCCTGCTGTTGTTTTTTTTCGAATGTACGTGTGCGTGTATTTGTAAAGTCTAAATCAAATCATATCGAATCGTATTCATTGTATCTAATTTGATAAAAGTTAAACTAGATTCGAATTAATTCAAATTTGATTTAATCAAATCAAACTAGATTCGAATATTCTCTAACTATTCAAACGAAAAAGATTTGATTAGATATGATCCCGCTTATTTATCTCACTTTTTGTAAAAGATTGAAAAATAAAAGTCATATAAGTATCTTGCGAGATTCGAACCTGTAGCCTCAAACTAACTTCATATCAAATATTCCAATATTTATTTGTTGGGCCGTTGGCCTGTATCTAGATTTTTAGTATAATTGAATTTTACCTAAAACACACAACTCCCTAAAATAATTTTTTGAACTAAGCTAAAACTAAAACAATTGACTCTAAAATAATTTTCTTCCTAAAAAATATAAAAATCTTCATATATTTTTCTTTTCTCATTTTTTTTTTATATTTTCATCATTTTTTCAAATTTTTCTTTTTTATTTTTTTATTTTTATTTTTTAGTATTATTTTTATTTTTGAATTAGGACCCCTTTGGTAAAAAATAAATAAAAAATAAAAATAAAAATAAAAAAATGAAAAATCTAAAATTAGGATTACGAAAGAGCAAATATTAAGTATCTACAGTTGCCCTTCTTTATCATGAAGTTTGGATAAAACTTTACATAAAGACAAGAGAGACATTATTTTTGCCTTAAGATGACTCTATCCTAGGGAACGTTAAGACATTTAACATCGACAAGTTTGGAATAAAGAATAGCGAGGGTAGTGCTTTTGTAGGTTGGCAAAAATCCTTAAAAAGAATCATAAGAGTTTGGTTGTACCCCCTTATGGGTTGAATAATTAACGCAGACGAAGCGCTCCTTGAGCTGGCTAAGTTCCTAAACAAGATGAAATGGGTAAGCGCTCCTAGAGTTGGCTAAAACCCTAATAAAATGAGAGAACTTGGCTGTGCCCTAATGAGCTGACTAACTAAGGCGGTCAAAGCGCCCTTTGAGCTAGCTGAGACCTAAAGAATGAAGAAACTTAGTCGTGCCTTAATGAGCTGACTAACTAAGGCGGTCTAAGCACCCATTGAGCTAGCTAAGACCTAAAGAATGAAGAAACTTGGTTGTACCCTATTGAGCTGACTAACCAAGGCGGTCAAAGCGCCCTTTGAGCCGACTAAGACCTAAAGAATGAAGAAACTTGGTCGTGCCCTAATGAGTTGACTAACCAAGGTGGTTAAAGCGCCCTTTGAGTCGGTTAAGACTTAAAGAATGAAGAAACTTGGTCGTGCTTTGTCTAAGACCTAAAGAATGAAGAAACTTGGTCATGCTCTAATGAGCTGCCTAACCAAGGTGATCAAAGCGCCCTTTGAGCCATCTAAGATCTAAAGAATGAAGAAACTTGGTCATGCCCTAATGAACTGACTAACTAAGGTGGTCAATGTGCCCTTTGAGCTGACTAAGACCTAAAGTATGAAGAAACTTGGTCGTGCCCTAATGAGCTGACTAACCAAGGTGGTCAAAGCACCCTTTGAGCTGGTTAAGACCTAAAGAATGAAGAAACTTGGTCATACCTTAATGAGTTGACTAACCAAGGTGGTCAAAGAGCTCTTTGAGTTGGCTAAGACCTAAAGAATAAAGAAACTTAGTCGTGCCCTAATGAGCTGACTAACCAAGGCGGTCAAAGCGCCCTTTAAGATAGCTAAGAGCTAAAGAATGAGGAAACTTGGTCATGCCCTAAAAAGCTAACTAACTAAAGGCGGTCAAAGTGTCCTTTGAGCCGGCTAAGACCTAAAGAATGAAGAAACTTGGTCATGCCCTAATGAGTTGATTAACCAAGGCGGTCAAAGTGCCATTTGAGCTGGCTAAGACTTAAAGAATGAAGAAACTTGGTCGTGCCCTAATGAGCTGACTAACCAAGGCAATCAAAGTGCCTTATAAGCCGGCTAAGACCTAAAGAATGAAGAAACTTGGTCATGCCCTAATGAGCTGACTAACCAAAGTGGTCAAAGCGCCCTTTGAGCCGGTTAAGACTTAAAGAATGAAGAAACTTCGTCGTACCCTAATGAGCTGACTAACCAAGGCGGTCAAAGCACCCTTTAAGTTGGCTAAGACCTAAACATAAGGAAAACTTGGTCGTGCCCTAATGAGCTGACTAACCAAGGTAGTCAAAGCGCCCTTTGAGCTAGCTAAGACCTAAAGAATAAAGAAACTTGGTCATGCCTTAATGAGCTGGCTAACTAAGGCAATCAAAGCGCCCTTTGAGTTGACTAAGACCTAAAGAATGAAGAAACTTAGTCGTGCCCTAATGAGCTAACTAACCAAGGTGGTTAAAGTGTCCTTTGAGTTAGTTAAGACCTAAAGACTGAAGAAACTTGGTCGTGCCTTAATGAGTTAACTAACCAAAGTGGTCAAAGCACCCTTTGAGTTGGCTAAGACCTAAAGAATGAAGAAACTTGGTCATGCCCTAATGAGCTGACTAACCAAGGCGGTCATAGCGCCTTTTGAACGGGCTAAGACCTAAAGATCAAGAAACTTGGTCGTGCCCTAGTAAGCTAACTAACCAAGGCAGTCAAAGTGCCCTTTGAGCTAGCTAAGACCTAAAGACTGAAGAAACTTGGTCATGCCCTAATGAGCTGACTAACCAAGGCGGTCAAAGCGCCCTTTGAGCTGGCTAAGACTTAAAGATAAAGAAACTTAAATTGGGATAACGCTTCCTGAGCTTGCTAAATCCCTTGAAGAAGTTTTGAGCCGGGTAACGTTCTGTGAGTCAAACAACTAAGAGTCTAAGAAGCTTTAGATTGGGACTATGCTCACGAGCTAGCTGACTCGCTAATAGATTATAAATTGGGACTATGCTCTAAGAACCAGCCATTCTAATAATTAATTATTTTTGGAAAACAAGCTGTCATCTTTAGGGGGAAACCAATTGTCAATGCAATGTTTTATCAGGCTTAGAACTACTTACCTGGTTTTAATGATAGTTCCTAAGTAATCTAATGTATTATTGAGTAGTTCAATTAGAACCAATGATGCTGACCCTTACCATTGCCTTTTCTTGTTCTTGCTCTTCTTCTTCTTTCTTCTTTCGTCTCTTTTTAACCCCTTTTTTTTTCTTGTTCTTCTTTTCTTTTTCTTTTTTTTTGTTAAAGCAACTTAAACCTAAAACGAATGTAAAACATATTCATTTCTCGAATAAAGATGTCCTGTGTTGAATTTTCGGTCCAACCATTGGCTTTTCGTGTAAACATCCGTTCTCAAGTGAGTTTCTACTTATGTGCCACATGTTACTCTTTCTGAACATGGCCCTGTCCTGAAAAATAGGAAACAAGTCTCCTTTTTTTGGGGGGTTATCTACAATAAAGTATTAAAAGAATTTTCATCAATAGGCATCGGTTCAAGTTAAGTGTTTATTTTTTCTTGTGCTTCTTATGTGTAAGGTTTACTTAGATAGAGGATAGAGCGAGAAATGAGGTCTTTTAGTGGAATGAGAAAGGGGCTAAGGATATTATCCAATGCTAACGACTACTAGGAATACCAACTTTGCATGTAGAAAATGAAAATGAGACCACAGTAATAGTAAGATTGTTTGCATTTCATAATCTAAACAAAAATTTCATTGATGTTTAAGGATAGTACATTTTCAATGTGTCAGCATTTACTAGGTCCTTTAAGTCTAGACCATCCATTTGAGAAAAGATAACAGCTCCCTCAGGCAATACTTTCTTCACAATGTAAGGCCCTTTATAGTTTAGAGCAAACTTCCCTCTTGAATCAGTTGTGTTAGGCAAAGTCTTCCTCAACATCATATTTCCTTACCCAAAACTATAGGGTCGTACTTTTTTGTTGAAAGCCCTGGCCATTCATTGCTAATAGCAGATGTTATGGCACAAAGCTGCCAGCCTCCTCTCATCAATTAGATTCAATTGCTCAAGATGCTTCTTTATCCAATCAGCCTCATCTAATTGAGTTTCTGACAATATTCTAAGAGATGGGATCTCAACCTCCACTGGTAGTACAACCTCCATTTCGTATACCAACAAGTAGGGGGTTGCCTCTGTTGATGTTCTGATAGAAGTTCGATAGGCCATGAGTGCAAATGGTAACATCTCATGCCAATCTCGATACGTAATGGCCATTTTCTCAATAATTCTTTTGATCTTCTTATTGGCCGCTTCCATGGCTCCATTCATTTGGGACCAATAAGGAGTAGAATTTGGAATGATCCTAAAGTGTTGGCATAACTCTGACATCAATTTATTATTCAGGTTCGTACTATTGTCAGTAATAATTGTCTCTGGCATACCATACCGAGCCAGTATGTCTCTCCTGATAAACTTGACCATTACTCCCTTCGTCACACTAATGTAGGAGGAGGCTCCAACCCACTTGGTGAAATAATTAATAGCTACCAATATAAATCAATAGTCGTTAGATGCTTTTAGAGTGATCAAGCTAATAATATCTATTCCCCACATTGAAAAAGGCCATGGTGCTAATAGTGTATGCAATTCTTGAGATGGAGCATTTATCTTGTTTGCATAGATCTGGCACAAATGGCAGCGACTAACATGTCTGATACAATCCGCTTCTACAGTTAACCAATAATATCCCATCTTCATGATTTTCTTGGCAAGTATGTAGCCATTCATGTGGGGGCTACATACTCCCTTGTACACTTCTTTCATTAACATTTCTGTCTCTTTCCCATCTACACAACGTAAAAGCATACCATCAAACAATCGCCGGTACAGCTTAAAATCACTTATCAAGTACTGAGCCAATCTTCTAATTAATTTTTTGTCCTTCTTTGCTTCTTAGGGGTACGTGCCATGTTGTAGAAACGTTTTAATATCATGATACTAAGGCTTTTCATTACATGAACTTTCCATTACCAAACAACAAGTGGGCTTTTCTTCAATTTCAATTTTAAGTGGTTGAATCTTTACTCCTCTTAATATCTGGATCATTGATGCCAAAGTAGCAAGAGCATTAGCAAATTGATTCTGAACCCTTGGTACGTACATGAATGTAATCTTTTTGAACTTGGTTATCAACTTGACCAAGTGTTGGCGGTAAGGTACTAATTTGGGGTCTTTCATCTTATACTCACCCCGAGCTTGGCCTATGATCAACGAAGAATCTCCATATACTTGTAATTCCCGCATCTCCTTAAACAATGCAATTTTGAGCCCCAAAATACACACCTCATATTCTGCAATATTATTGGTACATGGGAAAGCCAGTCTCACAGCCATTGGAAATTATGTACTTTTAGGCGATACCAGAATTACCCCGACTCCACATCCAGACACATTAGCTGCTCCGTCGAAGAACATTTTCCACCCTGAAGATTTTTTAACTACTTTACAATCAGAATCATTTCCCGCTACCAGGATACTTTCATAAAAAAACTCAACCCGTGCTTCTTGAGGGATATCCTCAAAAGGATTCTCTACTAATTGATGCGCCAAAGCTTGCCCCTTGACTGAAATTTACCTCACATACTTTATGTCAAATTCTATCAGCAACATCTACTACTTTGAAACTCTACCAATGAGAGTTGGTTTTTCAGCTAAGTATTTCAAAGGATTGTATTGTGTTATCAATGCAATTTGATAATAAAGTGTATATTATCTAAGCCAATGCATGACCCAGACCAATGCACAACAGGTTCTTTCAGCTTCTAAGTATTTCTGCTCCCCTTCTGTGAACTTCTTGCTTATATAGTAAACGACTCGCTCTTTCCCTTCTTCGTCCTTTTGGCCAAGCACGAATCTCATGGATTCAGACATTATGGTCAGGTATAAAAACAACGACTTTCCAGGTTTAGGAGCTATCAACACTAGAGGTTTCATGAGGTATTCTTTGATTTTAGTGAAAGCCTCTTCACATTCCTCATTCCAGTTAATCTTCATGTTTTTCTTTAATAGCTTAAAAAGAGAGCGGCATTTGTCTGTTAACTGTGATATGAATCAGGTTATGTAATTCAAACGTCCCAGCAATCCTCGCATTTCCTTGAGTGTTTGTGAAGGAGGCATGTCAATTATGGCTTTGGCTTTATTAGGATTGACTTCAATACCTCTTTAGCTAACTATGAATCCCAATAATTTTCCTGACACCATGCTAAAGGTACATTTCTCTGGATTCAACTTCAAGTGGTATCTCCTCAGTCTATCAAACAGCTTCCTCAGGTTTTCTAAGTGATCTTCCTCTTCCTTAGATTTTGTAATCATATCATCAACATACACTTCTATTTCTTTATACATCATATCATGAAAAATTACAACCATGGCCCTCTGATATGTTGCACCTGCATTCTTAAGCCTAAACGGCATCATTTTATAGCAAAATGTTCCCCAAGTCGTAGTGAAAGTCGTCTTTGTCTTATCTTCTTTAGACATCTGGATCTGATTATATCTTGAAAAACCATCCATGAAATAGAATAGATGACTTCCGGTCGTGTTATCCACTAAGACATCAATGTGAGGCAATGGAAAATTATCTTTAGGCGTTGCCTGGTTGAGATCCAAAAGTCTACATGCACTCTAACTTTCCCATTCTTCTTCATTATTAGAACAATATTAGCTACCCATTCCGAGTAATCCAACACTTCAATGAATCCAACTTCCAGTAGTTTCTTCACTTCTTCTTTAATTTTCAACAAGACATCAGGTCAAAATCTCCTCAATTTTTGCTTTTTTGGTTTGGCGTTTTCGTATGTAGGTAAATGATGGACTATAATCGACGGGTCTAATCTAGGCATATCTTTATACAACCAAGCGAACACATCTTGATATCTGGCTAATAACGTAATCATTTCTGTTTTTTGTTTCTCTTTTAAACTTGCCCTAATTTTTAGATTCTTAGGATTTTCTTCGTTCCCCACATTAATTGTCTCAATCGGTTCATCAATAGTGATTCTACCCAGTTCATGCTTTTGTCATTCCTCTTGTATATTACTGTAGTCATCGACATCACTCCTGATGACTAACTCAATAGGGCCGGAAGCGATATCAATATTCTCATTTTCTACTTACGTGAGATATTCTTGGTTTTCGCTTGGTTCATTGGATCTGAATGAGAATGCATAAAGAAAAGTGTATGTAAGCAAAAGAGAACTAAAATACAACATAGGAAAGAAACGAACTAAGATTTCATTGAATAAATGGAAGTGGATCTCAAAAGAGATAAAGGCCTAACTAATTTTGAACAAAAGGTTCGACAATATATTTGAAACGATGACTATTGAATATAAAAATTTAGAAAATACTAACTACGGGTCACCCTTTACCCTAGGGAAGACATGTTACCATTTGACGAGATGAAGAACCAGTTATTCAAATGATGCTGGAACTCGTGTAGCGAGCTTGTTGATCCTTCTTTGCCAGATTCTTAGGCTTGAGTTTCTTCCCATATGAAGGTCTCAGCTATCGGTGGAAAGGTCATCGAGGCATGGTATAATTTGTTACCTCTCTTGCCCCTCGCTTGTTTCTTCTGGAATTCTTCAGTCGGAGTAGGATTGTAGCTAAGGCTGTAGTTGTCGATCTGGCCTTCCTTGAATTCTATTCTTCTATCGTCTTCTCTGTCAGGACCGGTAATCATGTTCACTACTTTAAACATTTGTAATCCCAGCTCTTCTTGTCCCTCACTTCCTATGTAGGGTATAGCCATTTCCTTATGGATTTCATAATCTTTATTTCCCAAAACTGTAATCACCTGGCCATTTGAGATAAACTTCAACTTTTAGTGCAAGCTCAAGGGTATGGCCCCTGCTGCATGAATCTAAGGTCTTCCCAAGAGTAGATTGAAAGATCTTAGGATGTCCATGACTTGGAATCGAATAGTAAAGTGATGAGGACCAATACTCATAGATAAATCAATTTCCCCTATAATCTCTCTTCTAGAACCATCAAAGGTCCTAATTGTTGTAGAAGAAGGCCTAATTGCAGTTGTGTCGATGCCCAGCAAATCCAAGGTGGCAAGTGGGCAAACGTTCAGCAATGATCCGTTGTCAATGAGCACCCTGGTGATGATTATGTCATTACTCCTTACTATGATAAAGAGTGGCTTTGTATGTTTGTTCCCTTCTTCGCCTAATTCTTTAGTTGAAAAGGAAATTTGATCCATTGCAAGGATAGAATTGGTAACTAGTCCCATCTTCTTAATTGGAATTTCACGAGGGACCTTCACCTCATTTAAAGTATGAAACAAAGCTTCCTTGTATGGTTCAGATGCGATTAACAAGCTCATCAACGATATTTGTGCAGGAGTCTTATTGAGTTGATCCATGATCTTATACTCACTCGACTTGATCATTTTGGTAAAGGCCAATAGCTCTTCAACGCGTTTGGCCACCGTCTTATTGTTTGATTCTCCCAGTATGACCTTTCTCCCATGCTCCTCTCTTGGGTCATAAATCTTTCCTGATCGAGTAATGCCCCATACTAGAGGACCTAGTTTTTCTTGATTTACTAGGTGATAGCTAAATGGGGTAGCCTTGTAATTTTCTGGTGGCAACGGTACGTGAAATGTATACCTCTTCACTTTTAGAGTCTGGTTGCTAGTATAAAACTCAAAAACCTTAGGCTTCTTATCTGAATCAATGACGTTGATGGCACAGTCATAAAAAATCATACCAATCATCGGTCTGTGATTAGGTAAGAGATTATTGTTAATGTTAGGAATTGGGGCTTCCACAAAATCTAACTGCATTATCCCTTCATCTATCAAGTCCTGAATCTTGTTCCTCAGTATCTAGCATGCATAAGTTAAATGCCCTACTTGTCCACAATGGTATTCACACTTTACTGTGGGGTCAAAGATTCTCGGTCGGTATCAATCACTAGGAAGTTCGTACCATATCAAATTATCCCTTCACAACTTCTCAAAGACTTGACTTAAAGGGACTAGTATCTTGGTAAATTGTCTATAAGTCCTATTAGCTTGAAGTTGGTCTCTGAACTGTTGCTAAGTGGAAGGAGGATTCGTCTTGAAAGTGACTTAAGCATCTGGTCTGGCATTTGAATTTACCATACTAATTGTAGATTCTTTAGGCTTGTTGCTGGCTAGTCTAGGACCAGATGATGACACTAGTGGTCTTCTATCTGCTGGCTCTTGAAGCTTACCAGAAGAGACAGTGCTTTCAATCCTACACCTTGCTGCTGCTACTTCAACAAAACTGGATGAGGCCTGCCTGATGAGATGGGAGAAGTAGGGCCTTTCTAAGGTGTTAATGAAAGTTGATGTGAGCTCCTTCTCGGTTATAGGAGTAGAGGTTCTTACAGCTAAGGACCTCTATCTTTGAGCGTATTCTTTGAACAATTCATTATTCTTCTTCCGTAAGGCAACTAGGTCCATCATAGTTAGGCCTACTTCTACGTTGAATTTATATTGTTCATAAAATGCTCTAGCAAGTTTCTCTCATGTATTTATCTGGTTCAAATCAAGTTGGGCATACCAAGTCAGGGTCGGTCTAATTAGACTATCTTGGAATGTTTGTACCATGAGTGGTTCATACTGAACATATTTACCCATCTTCCTGATGTACAACCTGGTATGGAGCTTGGGGCAACCCGCCCCATTATACTTTTTAAATTCTGGTACCTTAAACTTCTCAAAGTATGATCCTATGTCATACACGGAAAATTCAGTGATCCCTGCTGATTCAAATCCATCATACCCTACAAGTGCCTTCATCTTCTCAATTATCTGTTGTGTCAATTTCTTTTCCAGTTCTTTTAAGCTGTCCGTACTAGGCCCTTGGTCAATAGGTCTCAAGGCCGTATACATATCAGGTTCGAAGGTCGGGTTGTCTTTCGGGTAAACTCCTTTTGATTCGAATGGGTCTTTTTGATATTCGTGCTCTGCTTCAAGAGTGTGTCTATTCTTCCCATAACGGGTCTTAGAGCTTTCTTCATTAGCCGGTGTTATGGCTCTTAGCAAAGCAATGCTGTCTACTAGGAAGCTCGTTTATTCTGCCATCTTTTCCATAGCCCTTTCTATGGAACGGAACCTTAGCTCGGAGGGATCATTGATCTTAGGGTCTCCATCATTTCCTTGAGTAGTGGCCATCCTGGTCTGGGAACGTGTTCTAATCGGACTTCTTTAAAAGACTTGGTGTTTGGGAGCCATCTTGAAATTTTACCTGATTGCGAAGATCAACTCAACAAAGGGTTAGTACATATTACATTTTTCTAAGAAAGAGTTGTTAATCGTATAAATGCAAGATGCATGTCATATGAATGCAATGGAAAATTAAGAATTGGGAAGAAACCTTTAATGTGGCAAAACCTAACTAACTTTTATTAATTTTTGCAATTGTGGAGCCTTATAACTCCCATTCTATTTAAAAAAAACATTCTAAAGAAAATATTAAAAAAAAAATTCAAGAGCAGTAACCAATTCCATAAATTTATGGAGTTAAAAAAAAAATGGATTTATCTTATTATTAATCAAAGATTTCCTGTATAGCTAGAACGACCCTCGCCAATTGCGAATACTAATTTATTAAGAATAAATCGAATTGACGCTATAGCATCATCATTTGCTGGAATCGAAATATCGGCAAGATCTGGGTCACAATTTGTTTGTGATTGTTCCAAAAGAAATGAAACTAAAGATACGGTAGAGCTAGGACAGTTATTGTATGAGGTCTACCCAATGCTATATGCAGAGGCGCATAATAGATCGATATGAACATCATGAGCTGTCCCGTTGTACGAGTTTTTCGTACCGAGGGTTCGAATCCCTCTCTTTCCGTTGATGACTTAGTATTTTATTTATCTTTCAAATTTCAAATTTTGGAATTTTTATTTAAAGGTGTGCAATAGATAAAAATGTTAATAGATAACAATCCTAAGAACATTGAAAAATGAAGCAAAACAAGTCAAAAAAAAAAAAAGAAAGACCTCTTTTTTTATTCTTCGCGTCCAGGATTACATCCTGGATCATTAGATAGGAATCCAAAGATGAAAATTATCTCAATATTTCACTTCTACAATTCCTTATTCATTCGAACACTAACCCCGGGGAAGGACGGATTTGAGGATGAGAAATTGGCATACCGATTCGCTTTCTTCCTTCCCATTTCGTAGAAATGGGAACCCCCCTTTTTTTTTTAGGTTTTTTTAGAGACAAGTCTGATAAATAAGATTCATGGTATACTTTTTCCTATCGATTATGAGAAATTTGACGAAAAAATAGATACATTTGAGAAAAACGCATTATCAAGAGAAAAAAAACGTTCTTTCAAATCGGGAATACCCTTTATTTTATACTAATTTCATTTCATACTACTCTTTCGATATATAATCTAATGTTTTAGAAAAGAAGGATAAATTCAAATAAAAAAGAAAAGTAAAAGGGTTAGATCCGGAATCCAATTTTTGACGAGTTATGGATAAAAGATCTTCCTATGTTATACTATTCAATTCTCGACGATGAATTGATTTGATAGCTCCAATATTGTTATTCATGATATTGATCTGATTCAATATCATCAAGGGATTACTAATTCTTCTTCTGCTTCTGGTAAATCAAAAGGTAATCTCTCACATTCTGCTAGGGAAGAAATTAGAAAAACGATAAACCCTATAGGTTGACGCCACAAATTCCACCCCCAGTAAATGGGGATTCACTGAAGTTCAATCCTTGTGAGATCGTCAATATTGTACCAAGGGTATTTTTCGAGTATATTGAATCAGTATAGCTATCCTTCTTCTGACACAGCAACGCAATTTTAATCAGTATTGAAATGAAGTACAGGGACGGAGGAGGCTAGGTTAGCCGAAAGATGGTTATCGGTTCAAGGACGTAAGGTGTCCCTGCTTTTTCAGGGTAAGAAGGGGTAGAGAAAATACCTCGAGCCAATGTTCGAGTACCAGGCGCTTCGGCGTTAAAAACCTAAAACCTAAAATCTAATCTCCTAGTGGCTAGTAGACTCATCTTGCTTCTTTTTCCTCTTTCAGATCTTGGGAGCTTGCTCTTCTTTGCCCTTAGTCCTCTTTAGTTGTGCTTCCAATGCCTTTATCTTCTGATGATATTCCTTGCCACAGTTTTCCAACTCTTGCTCTCTTTTACTCGTTCTCTCAAGTTTAGCTTCGACTTGAACTTCCCCCTTCTCTTTGTTGTCTTTCATATCTTTCAGTCCTTTTAGTTAGTGATAAAGAAATTCTTTGGTTGTTTGGCTCCTGGCTGCTATCCCTTTAGTGGTAGGGGTGGTCTTTCTTGTGCACCAAAGAGCTTGGATGCTTAGGAGCTTAGCTACTTTGTCAGCCAACATCATGCCGGGGTTATGGAAGTCCAATGAGACAGCTTCTAATGATGGTCTAGGGATCATGTCCTCAATGAGTCCGTTGGCTGGGACATATCCGGTATAGAGGTTGAAGCCAATCAGAGGGACCACCTTGAAGTCTTCACACCCTCTTATCATTTCCTTGTTTGCAAACCACTTGGGTGTTAACAACAACTCTTCCGCTTTCATACTCTGAAAGTATTGGACCTAGTAGCAGCTAGCTATATTTTTTGGTAGCTTAATTCTTTCTTCAAAGGATTTGATGAGATCGTATTGATGAGTAAACTCAGCCCGATTGAAATCAAGTTGGTAACTTCTCATGTGGCTAACGAACCAAACCACCAATAGGACCATATTAGTCTTTAAATCTCCTCATTTCTTTTTCTTGAGATGGTTCAGTAACCGGATCTACTCGGCCAGAAGGACCGGGACATATGATTTCCCTTTAAGGAATTGGGTTATGAGTTCCGCAATTCTAAAGTGGACTCGACAGCTATTATCAAGGAATAAGATAGTATTGAAGACCACCAATATAAAAGCATTGACTTGGTACTAGTGCCATGCTTCTAAATTTGCACAAAAAACCTCCTGTTTTTCTCTATGCTTCAATTTAGTAGAAAACTAGTCCACGACATCCTCTAATTGAATGGTCTTTCCTAAGACAACCTGGTTTTGACCATATCTACCATGTATTTATGATGCAGAAAAATAAAAACAAAGTAAACCCCCAAAACTATCCCCTAAAATAAACTGCCACAACAAAAAAAAAAAAAAAATGTTAGCAGAAAGAAATAAAATATACATATATACAAAATAACCTACCTAAGTTTTTTATCATTTCATCTTTTCATTTTTTTGTTATTTTTTTATTTTTTTGAAAAATAATCCTATTTTTGGTAACTTTTAGTAGCTTGCCTTCTAGCATCACCAGTGGAGTCGCTAAATTGTCGAGCCTAATTTTTCGCTTTCTTTTTAAATTTGATTTTCTCATTTCCGATTAACACTAAATCCTAACCCATTTAATATTAATCATCGACTAAAGAAATTGAGAAATTCCGGTTTTTTATTGAAAATAATTTTTGAAGTCACCACCCAACCGAAGTTTGGAAAAGAAAAGAAACCGTAACCAATTGGGTGGATTAATTACGATTTGGCTACTGGCTTTTGATTTCAATTTGAATGAAGAACCAGAGGGTTCCGAGTTTGGGGGGTAACTTATTAAACTCTAACGAGTACCACTATCTATTTACCAAAATTAGGATTATTCTTCTAATTATAATATTTAAAAATAAATAAATAAAAATAAAAAGAACTTAAGTTTCTATATATTTTATCATCGCTCCGAAGGTACCTACGTACCCACTAGCTGGGATTAGACAGTCATACTTCTTTCAAAAAATCTTTAATGTGTTGATTTATTTTAATTTTTGAAAACTGACCAAATTTACGTTGCTATCAACTTAGTTTATTCAAATACAATCTAAAAGGACCCTAACTCTTAAGTGTTTTTGTTTTATAAAAAAAAATTCTCTAACAATCATATTTTTAAAAAGGGTCTTTTATTAGTTTCCATTTAAAGAAAAACAACTTTCTATGTGATAAACCAAATCTTGAGAAATGACCAATCCTAACAATCCCTAAACTAATATATACGACTATCCATCAAAATAAATTAATTCTATATGATACACTGGTATAAGAACTAATACTAAAACTCCTAAACTAACATATACATATAACATATATTATGTTAACTAATAAAGTATAATTAATATAATAACATATATATGTAATAAAACCTAATTTTAACAATCCCTTATCTAATATGAATATGTCTACTTATTAAATAAACATTCACTTAAATTAATATAATGTACCTAATATATATTACAAAGAAAACTAATGCTAAAGAAATACCTTAAGCTAATATACACACACACACATATATATATATACACCATGTTAAACTATTAAAGTCCTAACAAAATAATAATATAATATGATAATAATAAATTAGAAAAGCTTGGACAAAAATCGAACCTGATTGCATGTGGCTATTGTTTGTTGCGTATAGGAAGTATAATTGCAATGCGGTTGAAGTACGACATGCACTGTGTCAATGGATTGTAAACTTGCAGACTGGTCGGCATCATGAGCGAGAGTGCAGTGTAGATAACTGTATCACATGAGTGTGTGTGCAATTGAAGAGCGGTGATGGATATTGCAGTTTGGCATGAGCATTTCAGCAATGGAGTATGGTCGTGTATACTACTATAATGATCGATTAGTGTACGACTGATTGTGGATTAAAGCTTAGTCAGTGACTTATATGGCCTGGAGATGGAGTGCTGTTGGGTTGTGTAGTCTGATCACTATAGTTTGTTGTTGTTGGGATGATCAACGGTGTGTTTAGGATAGCAGTAAAGACGTGCAGTGATGGATCAAGGAACGTGCTGTGTGGTGTTTTTGTTGGAGTGCCACGGGCAGAGGATGTTGTGCACTGCTATAGCGTATGTCGTAACTAATCGAGGTTACGGTTCAAATCGTAGATAGTAGCGCGGTGTGGACTGTATTATGGAAGGCCAATGGTGGAGAGAGGAAGAGAAGGGTCATCGGAGTTGGTGTTGGGCTTGAGTTTGCTGTGGTGGCCTGTTGGTCAGGGGGTTCTTTTAGAGTTGTTTGCTGCTGTCAATGTAGTTGCGGCGTTAGAGATTGACACTCTATTGGTGTGTTCATTGGGACTTGGCTGGAGGCAATGTAGTAGGCGTGGTTGTGGTCAGCTGGCCGAGCATGCAGTAGTGATTATGGATGAAGAAGACTGATGTATGGCTTGTTGTTGTTTTTTTTTTTCGAATGTACATGTACATGTATTTATAAAGTCCAAATCAAATCATATCGAATCGTATTCATTTTATTTAATTCGATAAAAGTTAAACTAGATTCGAATTAATTAAAATCTGATTTAATAAAATCAAACTAGATTCGAATATTCTCTAACTATTCAAATGAAAAAGATTTGATTAGATATGATCCTGCTTATTTATCTCACTTTTTGTAAAAAATTGAAAAATAAAAGACATATAAGTATCTTGCGAGATTCAAACTTGTGGCCTCAAACTAACTCCATATCAAATATTCCAATGCTTTTCCGTTAGGCCGTTGGCCTGTGTCTTGATTTTTAGTACAATTGAATTCTACTTAAAACATACAACTCTCTAAAATAATTTTTTGAACTAAGCTAAAACTAAAGTGATTGACTCTAAAATAATTTTCTTCCTAAAAAATATAAAATCTTTATATATTTTTCTTTTCTCTTTTTTTATATTTTCATCATTTTTTCAAATTTTTATTATTTATTATTTTATTTTTATTATTTATTATTATTTTTATTATTGAATTAAGACCCCTTTTGAAAAATAAAAAATAAAAAAATGAAAAATATAAAATTAGGATTATGAAGAAGTAAAAATTAGGTGTCTATACCCCTCCCAAGGATTTGTTCAATGATCTTAAGATGGGCAAGGGGCTTAACAGTTGAGTGAGCAAGAGCAAAAAATCCGCCCTTAGTTGGATTATAAGTAACTTTGTTGTTGAAGTAATCCCTAAGTGATAGATAAGGTTACCAAACAGGGACAAGTAGGTAGCCCTACTATTAGTGAGGTGGTTCGCAGTGTTTGAGAAGTACCTAGAGTTTAGGTAGTGCCTTCCTCTAAGTCGCTTTATAAAGGAATTCTTCAACTACTACTGGTGCGGTTCGTCTCAAGTCCCTCCCAATAAGTGTAGGGTGCTAAAAGCTTTCTAGGTGCTTTGCGAGTACCTGGTTGTAAAGGCTACTTTCGAGCTCTTCAATCATTTTTACATGTAGAAGAGCATTGGGGGTGGCCATACTTCTAGCCATTTCCGCGAAAGAAGTTATTTTGTGGCTTCAAGTAAAGGGCTGGTAGGATGAGTACGTAATAGTCAAGCTGCTCAAGGAAGAAGACTATTAGATATAGTAGATCGGGATGGTCCAGACTGGGTGTGAAAAGGGGCTTGGTCCTAGTAATGCAGAGGCTACCCAAAGAGATCCAAACCTTCATGGCACTCAAACACAGCTAGGAGATAAATGCTGTGTAGACCATAGAGAGGTACTTCTGGTATCCAATCTTTGAGCTCTTCCCCAACATGAAGAAGGCTGTGATGAAGAAATGGGTTGAAGGTACAGGTTCATTCCTTTTGTAAACGCCTTCATTTGTTGTGCTAATATAGGGATGCTTCATCTGACGTCTCTATAAAATGGGGGATCATTCCTTTTTTGTGCTGGTCATGGCGAAGTTGGCAAATGGTGGTGATTACTTCTTTTGGTTTTGCCTTCTTTTTATTTTTTTCTCACTGTTTGAATTAAATTTTTTGTAGGGAAAAATTTGGCTATAAGGGCTCCTTGTCCCTTCATGGATGAACTAATGAGCCACTGACAGGCAAGGACTAAGGCATCCGAACTGAAAGGTAAGGTAATGAGGGAGAAGCCAAGGGCTAAGGATACTAGTAGGGAATGACCGAGGGCTATTCCACGTTGTGTATGGTATGGTAGTGGTCGGACGAACAAAATGGGTATTCGTAGATTTAAGTAGGTATGAAGAACAAGAAGTAAAATAGGGGTTTTGAGTATGAATGTAAATGGATATCACGTACCATATCACGTACCATGACACATACATAATTAGGGGTTTGAGCTCAAAATAGAGTTTGATACGACTTACAAATACTAAATGTTACTCGAGATTTAAATGAATGTTAGATGCAACTTACTAATCGGTTTAAATGAAGGGATTCACCACAATCTTAGGGTCAAGATCGATAAGAGCGTAGGAGAGATTAAAGAGTTTGATCTACACTTGATAATCTAACAACACTAGCTCAAGAGTAGCCTTGCTCAAAAAGGGAAAGTTCCAAAACGCAGGAATATACTTTTCTATCTATTGATGCTTATCTCATATCTGTTTTTTTTTTTTTTTTATGTTTATGGATGTTGCTATTTATAGCAAGTTTTAAACCTTAGTGGAAAAACTATAAATAATGTACTAGGCCTTAAAACTTAAAAAATTTAGCCTATAAATAAAATAAAGGAAAACATGTACAAAACTGTGCATTTTATAGGGGAAGTTGGCATGTAGTCACTCAGCATGTCCTGAAATAAGTAGTATCCAAACTGGACGGGGTTGACAGTTGGATGTACAGGTTAGGGAAGGAGTCCCTAAAGTTTCGCATAGCTTGGTTGAGACACTAGAGAGGTTAGTTCACAATTGCCGAGTTCTAAAGTTAGTCGGCATTAGTCTCTCCATACAGTGCTAAGTGGATCCAACTCTCAGCAATGTAGTCTCTTATCCTTCTGGCTTTAGCTCGATCTCGGCAAGCATTAATTAGCCTTGACTTCGGACAAGTCTGCCTCAGCTTGGATGTAGTTAGAGGCTAATTCCCATCATTATCACAAGTTTGAAAGGAACTCATCCTCGACGTTAAGTGTTGAGTACGGGCCGGGATGCCAAAATAAACTCCTCTTCCCTCTTTACTTCACCATAGGTGTTGAGTGTCTCCAAATTTCCTCAACACTCATAAGGGTTAAGCAATAGCTCTTCCTATCCTTACAAATAGTGTAAGTGTTGAGGAAGCTATCATGGATCACTTTCTAATCATACTCCCATGGTTGCCTAAGAAGTAAATTTGTGGAATTCATTGGGACAACATCGAAGTCATTCTCGTCCTCGTATTATCCTACCTTGAATGTGATCCGAGCTCGCTTATGCACATGGACCATATCCTTGTCATTAAACCACTTCAATCCATAAAGTCGGGGGTACGGGTAGGTCGACAATTTCATCTTTTCTACTAACTCAACAGAGATGATATTGGTGTAGCTACCTCCATCGACAACTAGGGAATAGGTCTTCCCATTCACTAGGCACCGCATATGAAATTAATTTTCCCTTTGTCTAGGATCTACCCTTAGGTCAACTTATGTTGCCATAGACATCTTCTTCTATCAGCTAGTCTTTTGAGCTCTTGTCACTCTAACTTTCGATTTAAGCCTCGGGCCCTTTGCCCTTCAAGATCATGATCCTCTTATTTAGGCATTGGGATGCAATGTGTCTATAATCTAAGCATTTGAAGCATTTTACATCTTAGGCCTTATTATCCGGTGCCTTTTCTTTCTTGGCAATCTTCTTCTCAACATAGACTGGTTAACTAACCTCCCCTTTCTCCATCCTCCTCTCTAGCCCTTTTCTCTCAACATGCCTCTCAAGCTTAAGGCTACCTTATTGTAGTCGGCTACTCGGCCTCTGATGCCTTCTCCTCCTCTGTCTCTTTACTCTTAATGCCAAATTGATTAGCTCGTCTAGAGAGTTAAATGGCTACAATTCAACTATGTTGGCAGTATCATCTCAGAGTCCATTTAAGAACCTAGTAACGGTGCGATCCTATGGCTTGGCAATCTTATATCTTGTCATTAAGGTCTCAAATTCCTGCAAATACTCTTTAATAGTATTTTGACCTTATCTTAGGTGTTGGAACACATGGAGCATTTCTTGCTTGAAGTAGGTCGGCATAAAGTGTTAATTCATCAATTGTTTTATAAGCCTCCAAGTTTTGATCGACTCTTCTCCTCCAGCATCTTGCTTGGTAACTAACTTATCCTACTAAAGACTCGCATATTCAACAAGGGATAGTGAAGCTAGCTTATCTTTTATTCGATCATCACACTTGTAGCACTCAAACAACTTCTTGACTTAAGGAACCCAGTCAAGGAACTCTTCAGGTTGACTACTTCTACTAAAGGTTGGCAAATTAAGCTCTATATTTTCAAGTCTTTGGCCAAGTGCTCGAGGTTCATCCCTTGCATTCCTAATAGGTTGGTTCATCTCAAATTGGCTACTTCTGTTGGAGCTCTACTCTACCATGTCCCTTCTTAGCCTTGGCTCTCTTCTTTGGGCTCCTTAATATAGCTTAGAGTTAATACACTTGTCATTGCTTCTCCTCGGCTCAAGTTGATTTTTTTTCCTTCTTGGTTTGGCAGCTCTTGTTGACTATCGCTCATCATTGTCAGGTTCATTGGAACTACTTTCACTGGTTGGTGTTCATTCCCTTCTTTTTTCTTGGCCATCATGTTTGCACCGCCCCTAACTAAACCATTGAGTTCTTGGATAGAGTTAGTGAGATTTTGAATCTAATATTCCAAGTTATTAACACATCTCCTCAAGCTTCTACGAGGACTATTGCCAGTATTGTTGACACTATCCTCCGACATTCTTGATCATATAGTAATTTCCCAAAAAATTGAACAAACAACGAAACATAATTACAATAACCTAGAAACAACCACTACTCGACTTCTGTAGCAATTACTACTAACAAATACATTCACAACAACTAGAATCAACTACTGAAATTAATGTTACGGGACTCAACTACATCATAATACCATGACTACTCAAAACACGAAAAACACACTATACTGCAAAATAACAATGAACAGATGTTCAAATGGCTAAACAAACTTTGAATAACACTAGTACACGTGTCTCCCTAAAGCTTTAATATCAATATGATGCGTATGGAATGGTAGCAAGTTAAACGAACAAAATGGGTATTCGTAGGTTCAAGTGGGTATAAAGAGTAGGAAGTAAAATAAGGGTTTTGAGTGTGAATGTAAATAGATATTACATACCAAGACACAAACACAATCAAAGATTTGAGCTTGAAATAGAGCTTAATACAACTCACAAACACTAAATGTTGCTTAAGATTTAAATGAGGGTTAGATGCAACTCACTAATCGGTTAAAATGAAGGGGTTGATCATAATCTTAAGGTTAAGATTGATAAGAATGCGGAAGAGATTAAAGAGTTTAATCTACACTCGATAATTTGGTAATGCTAACTCAAGAGTAGCCTTGCGCAAAAAGGGAAAGATTCCAAAATGCAGGAATATACTTTTCTGTCTATTGACATCTATCTCTTATTTGTTTTTCTGATGTTTACAAATATTGCTATTTATAGTAAGTCCTAAACTCTAATGGCAAAACTATAAATAATGTACAAGGCCTTAAACCCAAAAGAATTAGGCCCATAAATAAAATAAAGGAAAACATGTACAAAACTATGTGTTTTACAGGGGAAGTCGGCATGTAGTCAATATGTATGTCTTAGAAAGAGTGGTATCCAAATTAGACTGGGTCGGCAATTGGACATACGGGTTCAGGAAGGAGTCCCTAAAGTCTTACATAGCTTAGCCGAGACAATAGAGAGGTCGGCCCATAATTGTCGAGTTCTAAATTTAGTTAGCACTTGTCTCTCTATACCGTATCAAGTAAATCCAACTCTTAGTAACATGGTCTCTTAACTACTTGATTGACAACAAACTTGTTGCTGAATAGTTATTTTTCTTTCTCTCATCTTCTTGGCTTCAACTCGATCTTGACAAGCATTGATCAAGCTTGGCTTTGGACAAGTCTGCCTCTACTTAGATATAATTAGAGATTGATTCCCATCACCATCGAATCAATGCTCTAAGCAGATCATGGCTTTGGATTTTTCTGAGTTACTAGAGTTAGCTGATCTAAGGTGATAGTATGTGTTTTTTTTTTTTTTTTAAATATATGTATGCTAAGTTAGGATGTCAGCCTTAATTGTATAATTTTACAATCAATTAATGAAAATTTCTACTTCCCTTCTCTTCTATTCTTGCTTTTTCTTATTTTACCTTTGAATATAATCATGTAGGAATTCCTTTGTGCAAGGGGTGTTTCCCTTTGTTGAGGTTACTCGATGGAGTCAGGTCAATGGCACTCCAAGTTGCTCGGAAGATGGGAGTTCTTCTGTACAAGGGGTATTTCCCCTTGGCGAGATTACCTAAGAGGGTCAAGTTGGTGACATTCAGACTTGCCCGATAGATGGGAGTTCCTCTATGTAAGGAGTGTTTCTCCTTATCGAGGTTACCCGATGGGGTTAAGTCAATAGCATTCTAACCTACCCGATGGATGGGAGTTCCTTAGTATAAAAGGTGTTTCCCCTTTTCGAGGTATAGAACACTATTAACTTAATACCCGGTGTTACACTACTAAACAAACCAACTTATTGGATGAATCCCAAATAAGCTATCGAATTCTAAAGACAAGTCAATGAGCTACTGGAAAAGGGGTATATGAGAGAGAGTCTTAGCCCTTGTGCTGTGCTTGTGTTACTAGTATCGAAGAAGGATGGTACTTAGAGAATGTATATGAAGTGTAGAGTTGTGAATAAGATCACAATCAAGTACATGTACCTCATCTTGAAGCTAGATAACATGTTGGATGAACTGAGTGGAGTGAGAGTGTTTAGTAAGATCAACTTGAAGTCAGGATACCACTTGATTCAAATGAGACAAGGGGATGAATGGGAAACTACTTTTAAGACTTAACATGGCTTGTATGAGTAGATGGTCATGCCCTTTAGACTATCAAATGCCCTGAGTACGTTTATGGTGTTAATGAGTCATGTCTTGAGAAATCTGATCAGGAAGTTTTTGTTGTCTACTTTGATGACATCCTTATATATAATATCGACTTGCCTAACCATATTAAACATCTTCAAGTCGTATTTGAAGTCCTTCGAGCAAAAAGATTGTTTAGTAACATGAAAAAGTGTTGTTTTTGTCAAGAGGAAGTGGTTTTTCTAGAATATGTAGTTGGTGGACGTAAGAGTGTTTGGTAAGATCGACTTGAAGTCAGGATACCACTAGATTCAATAGACAATGGGATGAATGGGAAATTACTTTTAAGACTCGACATGGCCTATATGAGTGGATGGTCATGCCCTTTAGACTATCAAATGCCCTGAGTATTTTTATGACGTTAATGAATCATTTCAAAGAAGAAGTATTTGAAATCCTTCATATGTCCTTCCAAAAATTCAATCCACCAAGTTGATGATGAGAAGACCCAATCAATTGTTAAGTGGCCAACCCTAACCACTTGTGTTGAGGTGAGAAGTTTTCATGAGCTAGCATCCTTTTATCGATGATTCATCATAGTTTTCAGCACCATTGTTACACCTCTTACTAGATTGACAAAGAAGAACGTAGAGTTCAAGTGGGGAGAGAAAGAGGAGATGAGTTTTACTAAGGAGAAAGCGAAGTTGACCTTTGCCCTAATTTTGGCTCTACTAGACTTTGAGAAAGTATTTTAGCTTAAATGTAATGCCTCAGGTGTCGACATCGAAGTTATGCCAATGCAAGAAGGCCAACTTATTGTTTATCACAATGAGAAGCTCAAAGGAGCACAACTGAACTATTTTATATATGATAAACAGCTATTGGCATTAATCCGAGCTCTTCAAGTATAGAAGCATTACCTTCTATCAAAGGAATTTGTCATATATACAGATCATGAGTCATTAAGATATCTGCAGAACTAATCAAAGCTTTCTAAGTGCCAAGCTCGATGGATTGAATTTTTGGAAGGATTTAATTTCATCATCAAATATAAGCAAGGTAAGAGTAATATAGTTGCTGATGCACTATCAAGAAGACATATTCTTCTTATTGAGTTACAAATCAAACTATTAGAGTTTGCAAGCATTAAAGAACAGTATCAACATGATCCTTACTTTGGTTTGATATATATACGATGTGAAGAGGGGATAATAGTAGATGAATATTACATGGAAGACGATTATCCGTTTCGATATAGCAAATTATGTGTGCTGACCTATTCTGTAAGAGAGCTATTAGTGAGAGAAGCTCATGGTAGATGGCTCTTTGGACACTTTAGAGAAAGAAGGACATATGAATTATTGAACAACAAGTTGTTCTAGCCTAAAATGAAGCGAGATGTGCATCTTGTGATTGAAAGTTGCGCTACTTGCATGAAGGCTATGAGTCGAGTTGAACAAGGGAGTACGATGCCTCTGTCTATCCCAACTCGACCATGAGCTAACCTAAGTAAGGATTTTGTCCTTGGATTACCTCAAATTACCTAAGGCAAAGACTCTGCTATGGTTATCGTGGACAAATTCAGTAAGATGGCATACTTTATTATGCATCTTCAGATCAAACACACAGAGGAGCACCACAACAAAGAGGATCGAAAGAAAGTAAAAAAAGACTAGTAAAGTCTAAGTAGCTATTGTCACGAATTGAGGACGGCCTAGTCGTGACAGATGCCGTATACTATACGAAGAACCCCTGATTGGTTACCCTTCCAATCAAGAACTCTTCATACAATATACAAGGCTCTACAACCACTAGTTTCTAAAGAACATCCAGATTCACATGATATCATCATATAAACATATATATATAAAATTTGAGTTATAAAACTTATAATACATAGTAATTAAGTATATCTAAGTCTATAATACTAAGATAAACAAAAGTACATGAGTAAGAGTCTACATAAACTGTTCTCTCTTAATACACAAGATAGCTTGCTCTTACCCAAACCCCAAGCTAACCTGTGGCATCCCTCGTCCTACCTTTACGAACAGGCTATCCTACAGCAAAATTCTAAAGGGGTGTAAGCCTAAGCTTAGTGAGCAAAACCCTCAGCCACACCATAAGCAAGTTATAAGTACATTATATTTACGCATATGAATAAATGATCAACCAGAATTCCGAACAATACATATAATTAACTAGTTCATATATGTAACTCAAATTTAACGCCCTTCGAAGTCAGGGTTGGAGTATACATGGCACCAATCAGATCCGGGCATTATACTAGAACTTACTTTACTACGGAACTCCACGTTCCGTACTTAAATCAATTAACTCTTTTTCTTTCATAAAAACTAAGTTCTAGTATAATCGTGAGTAGGCCCTCGCAATCCACACTCACCCCTAAATGGAGGCTTCTAAACTCGACCCTTAGCCAGGTGGTTGGCACCTCCAACGCCTAGTGTTCCCGCGGGCCAAGGTAAGGTCATTTTATACGAGTGCACCGTATAGAACCAATAAATTAATAATATCAACCCTCGAATGGCCTCTCTTTACCTCCGTATGATGTGATGGCTGGAATTGTATCCATGCTATGCATGTTAATACATGTCCTAGTTTCTTTTTATAGGCCGAGTATAATTAAGTTCAAATTATGTTGTGACCATCCAATAGTACATACAATCATTTTTTATACTACCATGCAATAAACAAGGCATTTTCTGTACTTAAGGTAGATTTACAACTCAATGCACAATTACATACATAAGTATTTCCCAAACCCCATACAGTAGTCAATTAACAATAGTATTTAAGTCCATTATCTATAATTACAATCAAGCATGGAATCATAGGGTAAATACTCACTCGGCCATGGCGACTCGCCCTAATCATAGTAATCGATCGGGAGATCCTCGCTCGCCTCGGGATCACCTGATCATTACGATATAATAATGCTAGTAAGTAATTGAATTAACTAATAAGTCTAAATGTTTATTTTCCTAATTCTGCTTAAATTACTATTAACTTTCATTTGGTTAGACGTTATTATTAATCGTATGTAACTTTTTCGTTTTATTTTTGATATTTATGACTTTATAGTTGTTTTTTATCGTTTTCGGACTTACATTTACACGGTAATGTCCATTTTGGATGTTATGACCCGTGTTTTACGATATGAACTAAATTTATAGAAATATGAACTATAGAAACTTAATTACTCTTTTTGCTTATATTTATACCTTTTGTTTATACTTAATGATTTAGTTAACCCTTAAATTCTTATACTTAGAAAACTTTACTTTGCTATTACTAATTTATATACTTAATTGAGTATAATCCAATTTAAAATATGTATTAGGGTTTACTAATTTAGGTATCTAATTATATATACTCTTCTTATTTTCTCATTTTCTAAACTTATGCTTATGTCATCGCTCAAATCATCATTTGCTTATATCATTTCTTATATCATGTGATTACATCATCACTTACTTCATCATTTGATTACATAAGCCTCACCTCATGCTTATGTCATGTATAAAGGTCTTATGTACATTTCACTTAACCCCTTATGTACATATACCTTTACTATACTTATATGTATATGAGTATACTTATACATATACTTATACTAATACTTATCCTTATACCGTATTTATACTTGTGTACATACTCATTTACCTATATGGTCATATACATATTTTTTTATACAATTTCGTATGCCTAATTTTCCTCTTAAGAAAAGTTTCCTAATTCCATTCTTTTGTGTTTTTAAGTGTGTATTTAGTATAGTATAGATATGTATAGTTAGGTATTGTCTTAATTTAGGTTATGTACAGGGTAAATACCCATGTACAAAGGTTCCCATACAAGTATTCTTTTGGTATTTCCTTATGTACACATACCTAAGAGCACATACACATGTATTCCTTTCCTCTTCTTCATGGTTCCTCACTTTCTACACTTAAAGATGGGAACTTTATGTCCTGATCTACAAGATCATACATAACACATGTCTATTTATCTAATTTACCTAATTACCTAACTAATGAATAATATAAAGCAACATAAAGTAACTTAAGTACATACCTTTGTTTGTGTTGGAATTATGGAGACAAAAAGAGAAGTGTTGAAAGTGAAAGGGGAAAAAGAAGCTCACAGCAATGGAGGGATGTTTTTGTTTTATTTCTTTTGTTTTATTCTCATAATGAAAGAAAGCAAATGGTGGGGTCTAGAAGGGGAATAAGTGGACGGCAATTTAGGGGAAAAAGAAGAAGAGAAAAATCAAAAGAAAAGGAAAGAAAAGCCATCATTAAGTGTTAAGATATTTTCTTTATCTCTTAGTGTTTTTTGTTGACTTTTTAAATTATTGACTTTGGTTAACATGTGTTGACTTGGTCAACCATTTGACCTTGGTCAATATGTGTTTATTTGGTCAATTTTCCTTAAGCATATGTAATTTTATACACATAATGTAGTAATTAAGGGAAATTAAGGGATAAATTAAGGAAATGAAGTATTTGGTAAATTGATTAGTAAAAATAGATGATGAGGTCTTACTTTAAGTATTTATAACCTATAAACATCATTTGGTAAACTACTTAGTATAACTACTATGAAAAATACTAATTAGGGTATTAACGTTCACTACATTTAGCTTAATCTTCAACTATACCTCTAACTATATGTAATACTATTTTAATCATATACTTAAGAGATAAATATAATCTATGATTTATTATCTTAATTTCTAAAGGATTATTTGAG
Source organism: Lumnitzera littorea (assembly GCA_024138015.1). Taxonomy (NCBI): domain Eukaryota; kingdom Viridiplantae; phylum Streptophyta; class Magnoliopsida; order Myrtales; family Combretaceae; genus Lumnitzera; species Lumnitzera littorea. The sequence goes on along the minus strand of JAMXBB010000007.1, from coordinate 40,339,842 downwards.
GATTCAAAACATATATACTTGAATGAAGGTCATCTCTAACCTTTTACTAATGATTTGGTAAAATACAAGGATTTTATTATCAATTAGGGTTTTAGGGTATACTATGATGAATTAGTACACATGTGTCTTTAAGGTGATCATTTTAGGGTTTCTATCATTTTTTAATGAAATTTTTAGCATTTAGAAACATTTAGGGTAAAAAAGTTTCTTACGCGATTGATTGATTGATTCTTTTAGGGTTTTCACTTTTATTAACCTTGTCAACTCCTAAATTGTCTAATATAGTTGAGTCTATTTCAAAAGCTAGATTGAAACTTTTAAGGGTTTACAGTTATCTATTAGATATGATGCACCCATCGATCCTACGCGACCTATAATTCGTTGAATATAACTCAGCGATCTAAACTATAAGGTCACTCACTATTACTCATTGCAAAATGGAATAGATAAGAGTTAGAAGGATAATGAGAACACTAAGATTACTCAAAAGAGAAACTTGTATATTCCAATAATCAAGAGTAGTGATGTCTACGTACAACAAGTGAGGTTTATATACTACTCTCACTAGGGTTATGAGTACATATGAAAAGACAAAAAGGTAATTTACAATTAGAATACATAAAATATACTAAAAAGGGTAAAATAGACAAAGAATATTCAATACAAAAAAGTAAAGAATCTTTCTGAAATATTGTGCCAAAAGATAGGTGTTACGTGGTTGTTGGCATTTTGAAATATAGTACGGTTCGAATGAAATGAACAAAAGATGTTCTTCAATCAGAGCCGACTTAATCTAGATCAGGTTAGAGCTCATTCTATTAGTCACTTAGGATACTTGATTAGGATTAGGGTTGGGTGCTAGTGGTCGACTCGAACAGTCACTTATAGTCAATTGGCTTAAATGTTGTTTGTATCATGGCAATGCTACTTGGCTAGTTGATATGTGTAGACACCTAATTTTTGCCTTTCCATAGTCTTAGTTTTTATTTTATTTTTCACAAAAAGGGTCCTAATTCAAAAAAAAAAAAGAAAAGAGATAAAAATAACAAAAATTGAAAAATAATGAAAATACCAAAAAAATAAGAAAAGGAAAAATTAAAAAGATTTCGTAGATTTTTAGGAAGTAATTTATATTAGGAATAATTAGTTTAATGTTAGTTTTAATTTTAGTTTAGTTAAAAATTTTAGTTTGGAGATTCAGATAGTTTAAATATAATTTAATTGTAATGAATGTCAAGATACAGACCAACAGCTTAACAGATAAGTAGCGGAGTACTTGGTTGGATTTAGTTAGAGGTCACGAGTTCGAGCCTCAGCAGGTACCTTTGAGGCGACGATAAAATATATAGAAACTTAGGTTCTTTTTTTTATTTTATTTATTTTTAAAATATTATAATTAGAAAAATGATCCTAATTTCGGCAAATAAATAGTGGTACCCGTTAGGGTTTAATAGGTTAGCCCCCGAATTCAGAACCATCTGGTTCTTTGTTAAAATTGAAATCAAAGACCGGTAGCTAAATCATAATCAATCCACCCAATTGATTACGGTTTCTTTTTCTTTTCCTGACTTCGATTGAGTGGCGACTCCGAAAAATTATTTTTAATAAAAAGCCGGAATTTTTCAATTTCTTTAGTCGATGATTAATATTAAATGGGTAAGGGTTTAGTATTAATCAGGAAATGAGAAATCAATTTTTAAATAAAAGAAAACCGAAAAATCAAACTCGACAGTTTGGCGACTCCACTAAGGACCGCTAGAAGTTGCCGAAAATAGGATTATTTAAAAAAAATATGAAATAATAAAAAATAAATAAAAAAAAGAACTTAGGTATGTTGTTTGATGTATTTGTTTATTTTATTTATTTTTTTTTTTTACTAACATTTTTTTTGTTGTGGCAGTTTATTTAAGGGGCAATTTTGGGGGGTTTTACTTTTACTTTGTTTTCTGTATCATAAACGCATGTTAGACACGGTCAGAACCAGGCCGTCTTAGGACCTTAGGAGGGAGGCCATTGTGTAAGCTTCGGATGTTGTGGGGTAACCACCTTCCGGAGCCGATCAAGCTACCCCACTCAAGTTTAAATGCGACCACAGAATCGTTGCTTTGAAAAAACGTAGTAGTTACAGAACTTGAGGACCTTTAGAACCCACCATTTATATTACATGAAAAATTTTTCAAAAATTCATAAGAATCTATGATGTGGCAAACCTAAATTGATAAAGACAGATGTGAAGTTATGATTATAGTTGTAATTATAATATTTCCTTATAAATAATTTGTAAAATTTTATGTAAGGTTTAGATTATGTTGTATTCTAATTTTGATTTTAATTAGTCATGATTGGATCAAGTCAAGAGCCTTTTAAAGATATTCATGTCCACCTACCGCATTAGTCTCAAAAACTACTTCAAACGTGGTTTCGACTCTTCAGTCCAAATAAACAGGAGTTTAATAAGAATAAGATTGGGCCCATCTTCTCTCTATAGAAGATCCCTGTAAACATCACTCTAGTGCGGGCCTTAGTCCACCTATAGGAGCCCGAATTTATTGCTTTTTGTTTGGGCCCACATCAACTGAGCCTAATCCTTACGGAGCAAATAAAAAACAAAAAATAAAAAAAAATAAAAAAGAAGCTAAACGAAAAGAATCAAACTTGTAAAATAATAGGTAATTATCATGGTGCTTAATATTTTACCCACCAGAAATATTCATTCTTTTAGGTGAATGGAATATTTTGCAAATAGCCTTCTTCATTTGGAGTAAATAAGAGCCAGATATTTTCTTTGTTTAGTCTTTTATTCTTCCAAAATTCCTCTCTTGTAAATAGACTCTCAGTAATGTTGTTTTCGGCTTGTATATATTTCCATGAAAGCAATCTTCCGTAATCATCCATTCACAATTCCATCATTCGATCTTTGTAACACAAAAGCCCTAACTTTTCCCCTCTCTCTTTCAAAAAAAAAAAAAAAAGAGAGAGAAAAGAAAGAAAAAAGAAGGAAAGAAAAGAAAAGAAATAGAAAGAAAGTTGCTAACGGTTACAAATCCTTATAGGGTTCGGGACAAACACAATCACTTGGCCCATTAAGGTAGCTAACCTAAACAGATCTACTTGGCCTGAGAAAATAACCAACTAAACCGGAACCCTAGCCCATCAAGATGATTTAACCAACTCAAAGCCCATGAGCTATCAAGTCCAACCATGAACCGAGTCAAAACACAAAGCCATGAAACACTATCCTAAGCTTGATCCCTAGTACAAACAAAAAGGGCAATTCATTAGTCCCTTCCACTTCAAAAGTTATCAGTTCTAGCCCATTCGAACTCTAAAGAACCTAACCCAAAATCATATATGGAAGCTTAAGGGCATTAAGACCTATAAGTCTGGGGCATGGGGCATTTAGTCTTTGAAATTTCACAACCGGGGCATACTCTAAGGAATTGGAGTGTAAGGTCTATCATTACCCTAAGGTCAATCCATCCTTATGTAAGGAATTGCTAACTCACTTTTAAAAAGTTTTGAATGAAAAGAGGCGAGCTATATCCTATACACTAATCCTTAAACACTTTGAGAGTTAAGAGACATCATGGTGAGGATATTTTGGACTCATTCCTTAAAGGAGGTCCATTTTGAATTTGATACGCAGATTGAAATGAAGTTAGGCATTCATTTTCAAATCTCAAACACAATTATCCTTTGATAACCTCATTGGACTGATCTGGATTCACTTCAAATGTAAACCCTGTCAAGAACCACCCCACAGTGGGGTGAGGTTAGGGCTATTGATTAAGAGAAAAGGATAAAACTGATTTATGCTTACCCCAATAATAATAATTTAAGGATAATTTTTGTTTTTGATAAATTATTCTCTTTGAAGAAGAGCTAACATTTTTCCAAATACCCCAAAGGCCGTACATACCTTACCTAAGCCAGTGCATTCTGAACCTATACCTATGGATTTAAGGCCTTGATTCATCCAAAGACAAAAACTTGATAAAAGAGATAGTTATTTTTGGGGAGAGAAAAGAAAGAAATGAAAAAAATAAAAAATAAAAAATAAAAAAGAAAAAAAAAGGAAAAAGAAAAAGAAAAAGAAAAAGAAAGGGAAAAAGAAAAATGAAGAAATACCCAAACATCGGGCTTGAGAAAATCCCCAATCAAAGAAGGCCCAAGTTGCTCTAAAAACATAAGGCCTTGAATCGCATTCCTAACCAAAAACACAAAACCTCATATTTATTTAGAATCATGTTCTCAACCACAAATCAAAAACTCCATATTTAGCTCAAAATCACATTCTAAAAACCATTTCTATCTACTCTATTCTCAAACACAAGACCTTCCCACCCACAATACCTCCCTACTCAAAGCTCTTCTAATTTTGAAGAATAATTTATCTAAGATAAAAATTATTTTTGAAACTGAGGCAAGCGTACATCTAGTTCATTCCTAAGGGTTCTTAACTTGTACCCCCCAGGTTGGATGAAAGCACTTCTTTCAAAATAGGCCCTCTTAATTAACTTCTTTTGAAACCATTTGACCAAAAGCCCAATTTACAATACTGAACCCAAAAAGACCTAACAGATCAATCATAGCGTATCACTTACAAACTGGATTATAATTTCTAGAATAATAATCAAGAGTGAAATCTAGACTGAGAGTGCGTAAGGAAGTCCTCTTTGACTAAACTAATCGTAAGTTACCTTTTCCTTACAAAATGAATGTCTAAGGCTTATCCAAGAACCTCATTGTCTAGGTTACAAACTAAGGTGGATATGAGATATCCTACATGATTATAGTATTTGCTTTTTAAATAAGAATTTGTATCAATTAGCAAACTTTCAAGGAAAAAGAAGGAAAAAAAGAAAATGAAAAGACATGAAAAAGAGAGAGAAAGTGGAGGCTTGTTACAAGTTTTTCCATTCATTTTTCAGTCCATTTCATCTAAAATCGCCAAATTTTCAATTCATGTTATAAATAGTTTTCACCAAATTCCTCGTTTGTAAATTTCTTAAATCAAGAGTTTTTTTTCGAGTCGGCTATGTTCCTTAGTTTTACTTTCAATTATCAATAGAGTTTAAGCGAGTCCGAAGGGTGCTTACCCTTTATCCATTTTCTCAAGGATATAGTCAGCTCATAAGAGGACTGTTCCAATCCATATCTTCTTTAGTGCTTCAATTAGCCAATGGAGCGATATTCAGATTCATATTCTCATTTAGGAATCTAACCAGCTCATAGGGTGCAGTCCCAATCTTAAGTTTCTTAAGTTTCTGGCTAACTCCTAAAACAGTCCTAATTCGGAGTTTCATTGGCTCCCAGTCACCCAACTCACAAAATGTTGCTTAACTTATAATCTTTCAGGGATTTAGCAAGCTCATGGAGCACTATCCCAATCTAAGTCTTCTTTAAATTTTTAGGTCTTTGCTAGCTCAAGGGGCGCTTTGACTGCCTTAGAGAGTCAGCTCATTAAGGGCATGATCCAAGTCTTCTTCATATTTTTAGGTCTTAGCCAGCTTAAGGGCTGCTTTGACCGCCTTGGAAAGTCAGCTCATTAAGAGCACGATCCAAGTCTTCTTCATATTTTTAGGTCTTAGCTAGCTTAAGGGGTGCTTTGACTGCCTTGGTGAGTCAGCTCATTAAGGACACGATCCAAGTCTTCTTCATATTTTAAGGTTTTAGCTAGCTCAAGCGGCGCTTTGACCTCCTTGGTGAGTCAGTTCATTAAGGGCACGATCCAAGTCTTCTTCATATTTTTAAGTCTTAGCCAGCTCATGGGGTGCTTTGACCGCCTTGGAGAGTTAGCTCATTAAGGGCACGATCCAAGTTTTCTTCATATTTTTTAGGTCTTAGCCAGCTTAAGAGGCGCTTTGACTGCATTGGTGAGTCAGCTCATTAAGGGCACGATCTAAGTTTCCTTCATTTTTAGGTCTTAGCCAGCTCAAGGGGCGCTTTGACCGCCTTTGTGAGTCAGCTCATTAAGGGTACGATCCAAGTCTTCTTCATATTTTTAGGTCTTAGCCAGCTCAAGAGGTGTTTTGACCGCCTTGGAGAGTTAGCTCATTAAGGGCAAGATCCAAGTCTTTTTCATTATTAGGTCTTAGCCAGCTCAAGGGGCAATTTGACCGCCTTGGTGAGTCAGCTCATTAAGGGTATGATCCAAGTCTTCTTCATATTTTTAGGTCTTAGCCAGCTCAAGGGGCACTTTGACCGCCTTGGTGAGTCAGCTCAATAAGGGCACGATCCAAGTTTCCTTTATTTTTAGGTCTTAGCTAACTTAAGGGGCGCTTTAACCGCCTTAGTGAGTCAGCTCATTAAGGGTACGATTCAAGTCTTCTTCATATTTTTAGGTCTTAGCCAGCTTAAGGGGTGCTTTGACCGCCTTGTAGAGTCAGCTCATTAAGGGCACGATCCAAGTCTTCTTCAAATCTTTAGATCTTAGTCAACTCAAGAGGCACTTTGACCGCCTTGGAGAGTCAGCTCATTAAGAGCACGATCTAAGTCTTCTTCAAATCTTTAGGTCTTAGCCAGCTCAAGGGGCGCTTTGACCGCCATGGAGAGTCAGCTCATTAAGGGTATGATCCAAGTTTTCCTTCATATTTTTAGGTCTTATCCAGCTCAAGGGGTGCTTTGACCGCCTTGGAGAGTCAGCTCATTAAGACCACAATCTAAGTCTTCTTCATACTTTTAGGTCTTAGTTAGCTCAAGGGGCGCTTTGACTACCTTGGTTAGTTAGCTCATCAAGGGTACGACCAAGATTCTCGTTATTCTTTTTAGAGGTTTTTGTCAATTCACAAAGGCACTTCCCATTCCTTAGGATAGAGTCGTCCTGAGGCAAAAAAGGTATCTCTTTTATCTTTGTGGCAAAGTTTTATTCAAACTTCACCACAAAGAGGAGCAGCTGTAGACACCTAATTTTTGCCCTTCCATAGTCTTAGTTTTTATTTTATTTTTCATAAAAAGGGTCCTAATTCGAAAAAAAAAAAGAAAAGAGATAAAAATAACAAAAAATGACAAATAATGAAAATACCATAAAAATAAGAAAAGGAAAAATTAAAAAGATTTCGTAGATTTTTAGGAAGTAATTTATATTAGGAATAATTAGTTTAATGTTAGTTTTAATTTTAGTTTAGTTAAAAATTTTAGTTTGGGGATTCAGATAGTTTAAATATAATTTAATTGTAATGAATGTCAAGACATAGACCAACAGCCTAACGGATAAGTAACGGAGTACTTGAGTAGATTTAGTTGGAGGTCACGGGTTCGAGTCTTAGCAGGCACCTTCGGAGCGACGATAAAATATATAGAAACTTAGGTTCTTTTTTTTATTTTATTTATTTATTTATTTTTAAAATATTATAATTAGAAAAATGATCCTAATTTCAGCAAATAAATAGTGGTACTCGTTAGGGTTTAATAGGTTAGCCCCCGAATTCGGAACCATCTGGTTCTTTGTTAAAATTGAAATCAAAGACCAGTAGCTAAATCGTAATCAATCCACCCAATTGATTACGGTTTCTTTTTCTTTTCCCGACTTCGGTCGAGTGAATTATTTTTAATAAAAAGCCGGAATTTCTTACTTTCTTTAGTTGAGGATTAATATTAAATGGGTAAGGGTTTAGTATTAATCAGGAAATGAGAAATCAATTTTTAAATAAAAGAAAACCGAAAAATCAGACTCGACAATATGTTGGTCTAACAACTTCAAAAACTATGCTAGTGTACGTAAGAACTCGGTATTCAAGTCGATAGTAGAGTGAAACATAGAGGTCTGGATAGGAATTCTTATCTTTGATGGGGTTACAAGCTAATATTCTCTATGCGAGTCCTTAGAGTCCTCTAGCTTGGCTATACATAATCGGTTCGGAAAGTTGATTTCGATCACTTTGTGTCCTATACCAAAACTAACGCTTATTTTGGCTATTGTTTCTTTGTTTTTGTAGGAAATTGTTTACTTGCATGAAGTGTTGAAGAGTGTAATGTTGGATCGCGACCTAAAATTCATGAGCTATTTCTAGCTTACTCTTTGGCGTTGGATGGGAACCAAGTTAATTTTTAGTACCTCCTACTACCCCCAAATCGACAGACAAATAGAGGTTGTCAATTGCATCCTAAGATCACTATTCCGAGTTGTAGTAGGAAAGAACTTAGCTAATTGGAACATCAACCTACACCTATGGTAGAGTTTGCCTACAACCGAACCATATAGGCTACAATTGATTATGCACCATTTAAAGTCATCTATAGTTTCAAAAAATTAAATTTAAATTAAAAAAGTTTATGATACCTATAAGATTTTAAAGAACTTAAACCCTTGACTCGATCTCTGGTCTTTTAAAAAAGAAACCTTTTTCTAAAATTGATTTTTCCACCGCAAACTAATGTTTAGACTAAAATCAAATTTATTCATTTGGTTTTGACCTAAACTATTTGCTAACTTTGGTCGGGTGGCCATTCCAAAAGCTTATAAAATTCTTTTAAAATGTTAATTTTCTTTGAATCTTAGTCGATGACTAATATTAAAGGGGCAAAGTTTAGTATTGATCAATTTAAAAAAAAACTTATAAAAATTTGAAAAAAATCAAGCTCAACAATCACTTATATATATATATAAGTAGATATATGTAAAAAGTTTACGTATGATTAGAAATTTATAAATTAGAATTTTATAACTTCTAACTTATAAGACGCTCTTTATATTATAAATATATATGTGATTGAAAATTTTAAATGATACTATTAAACTCCCACTTTGTCCGTTCAATATGCCATGTAAGTAAAAGTTAACACCATGATTGCTTCTATATAATGAAGTCCCTTATTTTAATCGATCACCAAAACATTTATCTTTTATCTGACGCGTTGATATTCTCTTTAAATTCTCCTAAAATGTTAGGACCTCTCATGCAATCTACCTGAAGAAGAAAGTGACCATTTGACTTGGTCAAAGACACTTGGCCCAGTGCATTTTCAAATGGCAATCAACAAGGTCAAAGCACTTTTTAACTGGTAGTGACGGGTTGAGAGGTGGGGCCTACATCATTAATTTTGATAAAAAAAAATCCTAGTACTTGTGCAGATAGCCAAGGAGTGATTCATGAATCTACATCTACACATTTTGCAACCTAAGCCCCCTACGCTGAACCTTCCTTCGTCCATGTCACGGCCGGCATTACTTTTATTTAACAATAAAAGGCTAGGTTTTAAACCCACTTTAACTTTGTGCCTAAAAAATCAGTCCAAGTACGCCGTGTCCTGAAAAATGAGGCGTGAATTATCGGGTTTAATAAAAATAATTTTAAAAGATAACCTGATTTGATAGAAATACAAGCCCGTTCTCGTACAATGTCCGGCGTATATTAAACTTCATTTGTTCATGAAGTTACACTCAGTATAGTTATTTACTAAAAACTTGCAATCAGTCAAAATCACCCATATGTTATTTAACCTTAAAATTTGCCTTCCACCCTAGAAAATTATTTCAACTCCCAAAAACCTGTTTATTTGGTGTGGTTTTTTTTTCTTTTTCCAGTCTCTTCTTTTTTTAATTTTCTTATTATTTTGGTCTTTTTTTTTTCTTTTCATTTTCTAATTGTTTTGATACTTTTCCATTTTTCAAAATTTTTTGTTGTTTTCTATTTTTTTAACTTTCTTTTTTCCTTTTTTTAAATTCATTTTTAGGTATTTTTTTTTTCCTAATTTAGGTCTACTTTTTATGATTGTCTCTTTTTTTTTTTTTTATTTGTTTGGTATTTTTGACCTAAAAAACCAACATGTACAGAAGAGCTGGGGTGTCTACACCATCTACAATCGTCAATAGATAGCAAGTAGCAACCCATTCACAACAATAACCGGTAGTAAGGATATTGAAGTCAAACGAATAAAAGCATCTACCAAACGGAAGTGCCTAGTTACTCTCCCGGGCTAAAGTTATCATCTTACTTGATATACATATATATCTCCTCGTAAGCTATTTCATTCGCAGACATAGTTATATTAAACTTATCTCATATAGTTAACAGTTTATATTACTAACTTCTGATAGTCACAATTCATTCATTTCTATTCTAATTTTATAGTGATCTTTTATATTTGCGGTTGTTATTGTAAGAACTATGAAATTATGTTAAGATATCAACTGGACTAAAATAATAAAATTACAGAAAGCGAGACGAAAAGTAGCGAAAAATAAATAAGTAATTGTAGGGTCTAATATGTAGAAAGTGAGATGACGAGTTCAAACCAAAAACAAGTGCTAAGTGGTTAAGTGCAGATTCTTTTATGAAATGCACATAAAAAGATTGTACTGTGTTGTATTACAATATTTTCCATATGGAAGGGCTTGACGGGTTGCTAAAAGTCATTTTCGTTGCTGATTAAAAGAGAAAAGAGAGTGTTGTAGGACCTCTCTCATGTGTAGAGAATGAGAGAGACAGATTATGAAGATATTCAACTACTTTTTTTTTTCAGGGTCATCCCCACTCCGCGTTCCTTAGCTCAGTTTCATACAAATAAGGAGCACTTTTCAGGTGCTTGCTCGTTGGGCAAGGGTGGAGCAAGTTTTTAATTATTTATTTTTTCAATCTTGTTTGAAAAAAAAGTGTTTACCGCTATGTTTGGAAGACATCATAAACTTAAAAAAACAGTGTGAGACTACAAAAGTTTTAAAAATATTATTTAGAAAACTCCAAGGATTATGGGATAAAATAAAGAGGATTTTTATGGAAGAGTTCTGAAGGTGCTGTACTTTTAGGGGCTTTGTAAAGTTTTGGGAATGCGGTTAGGATTTTGATTACGTCATTGTTAAATTGTCAGCACGTTATCATATTCCCACGTTTATTTATTTATTTATTTTGGGCCTTGAAATTTTCCTAACCTGGCATCTGCAAAGTCAATAAAGAAGGGGACGCTTGTCAAGCTTCTACACCCTTGTATGTGTTTGTTTGTTTGTTTTTTTTTTCCTCGGTGGAATTGTGTGTGCTTGCTAGCAACAACTATCCTGTGCCCAAAATGGCATCCATGGCTCTAAAATTATGCATGTTCATCATTCTTTCTTTCGTATCTCATCATTGCAAGGCCAACACATGGATTAGAGGAGGATACTGGTATGTTAGTAGTGAATCTCCAATTCCTTCCATAGATTCTGCCTTGTTTACACACTTGCTATGTGCTTTTGCTACTGTAAATTCATCCACTTTTGAGCTGTCCATTCCTGATTCCGAAGAGCAATACTTTTCTAGCTTCACCAACATCGTTAAAAGCAAGAACCCATCAATCTCAACACTTTTATCCATTTGGAATGGACAAGACTCAACAGCTAAGGGCATTATGGGGGAGGAAGTTAACTCCAGTGTCCTGTCTTCTATGATCTCACAAGAGTCCTCTAGGAAATCTTTCATCAAGTCTTCAATAAAAACAGCTAGGCTTTATGGCTTTCATGGCTTGGATTTATTCTGGCTTTATCCCAATACGGCCTCAGACATGACCCACTTAGGGTTACTTCTAGATGAGTGGAGGGAAGCTATCAACTCTGAACAAACAACTGAGGATCAGCCCAAGTTGACACTTTCAATGGTCATTCATTACATACCAACAATGGCTTCTAGTTCTAATTCTAGTTCGAGTTCTAGTGTTACTTATCCAGTTGATTCTCTGAAGAGAAACTTGGATTGGGCACATTTAATGGCTTATGATTATCACCTCCCTTTGAAACAGAACCGTACAGGTGCTCATGCAGCGTTATATGATCCATCAAGCAATGTCAACACTAATTATGGTGTTGAGCAGTGGAGAAATAAAGGACTTGCAGCAAGCAAGATAGTTATGGGCCTACCTTATCACGGATATGCGTGGACACTGGTTGATCCTAAAGAGAGTTCTATAATCGGTGCACCGGCTTTAGGTCCTGCACTAACAAAAGATGGCTCCATGAGCTACCAATATATAAGGACGTACATTCGAAGTTATGGAGCTAATCCAAGGTATAATGCTTCGTATGTGGTGAATTCCTATACATTTGGAAGGAACTGGATTGGCTTTGATGATGTTGAAGCTATTAGAGCAAAAGTTTTGTATGCAAGGAAGAGAGGGCTTCTTGGTTACAAGGTTTTTATGGTCACAAATGATGATAATTGGGAACTTTCTCGGGCTGCTGGTAGGTTTAATTTGGTAATCTCAATTGCTTTCATGAACAGATTATTTGTTTCTCGCTATTCATCATGACACCCTGAGATTGATTTTTCGGGCATTACTTGTTCTCATCAAGCCAATACTTCAATGTCATGAGATTTCTGTTCAACTAAAATGAAAACCTAGTCTGTAGTTATATTGATGGTATCTATGTGAGGAAAACTTTTGCACCTAGCAGATACTGTGTGACGCTGTGATTTCATAAAATTTTTGCTTCCCAATGAGTTATCGGTTATTACCAATTGTAATGGGGTAATTCATGTCTAAGTGGGATAATCCCTTTGTGATCAATCTGAGGTCTGACATTTGATTTTGGTATGTTTTAAGATTTTTCTTGTGATTTTCATTCTAATGAAACCGCAATACATGGGGAGGCTGATGACAAACTTCGTTAAGACCATATTACTATTAATTTTGGTAACATTTCCTGCTTTAGTTTTTGTGGGATGTATCAAAATGTAAACGAAAGCATCTTTTTTATCACCTTATGCTATATTGAGATGAAATCATTAAACCATCTGCCCTGTGCCAGAGTGACATTCCGGAAAAAGATTCATTGTAAATTCATATGCTAAGTAGATTGATGATGGTGAGCGTCCAGAAATATTATTCCAACAATAGAAGTAGATAGTTTTTAAAAATATCCCTGAATGTCTTTCATAAACCACAATATATTAGATTTTAAGTCATTGTTGCTCACCGCTCATTGATCCAAATGACATGCATTTGGATCATGTTACCATGTCAACCAAAACACATTATTAACCTAGATACTAAATTGCCCAATCACATTTACCAAGTTTCCCTGTCACCAAATGGTATCTCTTTTTACATCAATTATCGTTTTCCGTTTAATTGCATGCTGTCATGTATGAAGAATCTTTATTGCGTATCCTGCTTTATAATCTTCTAATCATACACGGTAGTATGTAATTGAATGCAACACAAATAAGGGCACTAGTTAGAGGCAGGAAACCTTTGTCCTCGTAACACGATTCAAGATACACTCAACAATTAAGGACTTTTGTTAAGTTAAGAAAAAACTTGATACATTAAATTGTCAGTGTGCTGTTTCATGAAATGCACACTAGTGTGTGAGAACTTGTATATTTCCTTAACAGCGTGGGAATCTTATAATTTCATTGACAGCTAAAGAAGGAAAGCATCCAGGGAACAAGCAACGACTTTTGCTGATTATTTTCCTTCCAATTGCATCAGCGATCATCTTAGTAATTTTCTTCGTGTTCTATTTACAAAGTCCAGCACACATTCCACGAGGTATTTATCGTTTTACTATTACTCTGCCTATAAATCAATCACAAGATTGGTCATATTTCAGGGTGAATGAAAAGATTATTGTCAGTTTGCAATGAATATATTTCTATGATTGCAGGATTTGAATTTATCCGAAAAGTAACCCACCGATCCTGGAGAAATACCACGTTTGGAAGGAAAAATTCGGATGGTGAAGTTCCTAGTTTGCGAGTATTTAGCTACGATGAGGTCAGGGATGCTACTGATAACTTTTCAAGAAGAAACCTGCTAGGAGAAGGCGGATTCGGGCCTGTCTACAAGGTGATACACAACATTTAGTTAGCGTCACAAGCAATTGCTAATTCTGCTGACAAAAACTTCTAGAAAATTAATGATCTTGGAAATCAAATAGGTCTATTTTTAAAAGATTGATTGTCTTTAATACGTGCAATTACTTGCTAGGTGTAGAAAAATTTCTTTTCTATTATTTCCTAAGGAACTTGCTAAAGTGAATAAAAGTCCACATGGATATCACAATGGGAGGCCCAAGTTCGATGTTCAGCATTGTAATTTTAATTTAGCCTCATTATTCACATTTGGTGGACTTGTTTAGCGTCCAACCCAACATGTAGGGAAGTGTTATGGTAATTCTATAAGCCCTAACAGACCTACATGCATAAACTTTTAGATTAGGCAGTCGTGGAACTAAATTTAGTAGTTCATTATTTTACTTATAAATATATATTGATTCCAACTTGTTGATTTTCTAAAGGAATAGGTGCAAGTACTGATGTGTGCTCTTTATAAGTTATTAACCACTTAAGTGAATCAGCTAAAGAGAAGTAATCTTGAGAATTTTGATTCTGCAAGGGTCGACTTAGAAGGGGGGAAGAGATAGCAATGAAGATACTGTCAAGAGCATCGACTCAAGGAGTCGAGGAATTTAGGAATGAAGTTTCGCTTACAGCGAGTCTGCAACATGTGAATCTAGTTAGAGTTATTGGCTATTGCACTGATCGAGAGGAAAAAGCTTTAGTTTACGAGTATATGCCAAACAGAAGCTTGGACACGTATCTATTTGGTAGGTATAAGTTCTCATGCGTAGTAATATATCATAATTCATATTTTACCAATCATCTGCTGCTACATAGAGATATTTAAGTAAAGGATAGGTTGCCCATCAATTAACAAAATCTCCATGGCAGCATATGATTGAACAGAGACACAGAGTTTACAAAATATTGCAATCGACCTGCTTGGTTGGAGATGTTTGAATAAATTTGATCTGTTGCAGATCCAGAGAGAAGTCATGTGTTGGATTGGGAAAAGCGTGTTCGTATCATAGATGGGGTGATTCAAGGCCTCTTATATCTTCAGGAGTACTCCAACTTTACCATAGTCCATCGCGACTTGAAAGCTAGCAACATTTTGCTTGATGAGAAATTGAATCCAAAAATATCGGATTTCGGAATGGCCAAACTTTTTAGAAAGGATAATGGAGAGGCAAATACAGAACGAATCGTCGGGACATAGTAAGTACTTATTTTGGAACTTCAATCAGTTTGCCGAGTTTTCCTCTTCTCTCTAAATTCCAACATATGATTTTAAACTTCCAATAATTTGTATGCAGTGGATATGTTCCTCCAGAATACGTAAAGAAAGGCATCTACTCCATTAAGTATGATGTTTACAGTTTCGGCGTTCTTCTTCTACAAATTATAAGTGGCAAGAGGACAAGTGATTTTTATGGTCCATATGAAGATTTGAACCTCTACGAGCTGGTAAGTTTATGTCAACCCAAATCTAACTAGAATCCTTAACGATTTCTTTTCACCGGCAAAATTTGTTTTAATTGTTTTAGGCATATGACTCGTGGAGGAGTGGCCGAGGCGAGGAATTTATGGATCCATCATTGGATGATTCATCTTCAAATTGCAAAATGATGACATGCTTGCAAGTTGCATTATTGTGTGTACAGGAAAATCCAGAAGACAGACCAACAATGTTGGAAATCTTCTCAATGATCAAGAGCAACACACTATCAATTTCAGTTCCTAAAAAGCCCGCCTTCGCATTGAAAAAGGAGCGGCAAACTGAATCTACATCGACATCACAACAGGAGATTTATTCGGTTGGCGATGGAGGAATCTCTGAACTGTTCCCTCGATGAGGATCCTATGAAGACCTCGTCTATTAATTGGCTGTCATGCATCATGACAGCAGGAAGTGAATTTCCTACACTCCTTCATACTATGCAGTCCTATTTCGGCATGGAACTAAGCAGATGCTGTATCACAATACTGCTGTATATGAGGGATGTATCATAATCAAAATGTTTTCTTCTTCTTCTTATTCTTATTATTATTATCTTTTTAATTTTTGGGCATAAATTTTTCAAAGTATTGATTTTCTGAATGGTGTAAATTTAAACGCTGAAAGAGGTCTGCAAGAAGACTTATCGTGCATGGACATTTTCAGCTATATGCATTTAGGCAAGGAAAGAGTGTGACACGTGAAATGGAGGTAAGTGGAAGAACTAGTTAAGTGTTGAAGCAGAGTCTCATTGGAGCAAAGGAAATCTGCAGAAAGATGGAAAAGACCGAGGAACTGTGCAGGGAAATGAAAAAGAAGACAAAACCCAAGTGGACGTTCTGACAATGCATCCAACTCTATTCGAAAGAATAGTTCGTATTGGAAAAAGTACATGACATGAAAATAACTCTTCATTCCAGATCATTTATTACCAACTTTTCGATTAATTTAATAAATTTGCTCTTTATTTAGTATCATCGTCCATTTGTCGTAAACTATCATGATCAACGCTATCTTTTTGTTTAATTCGGTGAAATAATTATATATCTAATGGTGATAAATATCTAATTAATGAATAATTACTAAGGGTGGGTAAATTACTCTATTGTATAAAGTATTTACCTAGATCCTTTTCTTTGGAAGAGATTCTAGTTGGATATATAAAGTTATAAGATAGGTTCTAGTTAATAATTTTGTAGTAAAGTATGGAATGAGATCTGGGTACTTTATATTTATTATAGAACTTTTATTGTGAAACATATAGGATATATGTTTTAGGATATTTTATACCTATCTTAGAATAATAATAATTAAATAAAATTAATAAATAAAAAAAATACCATTTCATTTGTATGGATTAAAAAAATAAAATAAAATGCAACCCATAAAAAAAAATAATAAACTCAATTTGATTTCCTTGTATTAGTCTCTTTCTCCTTAGCCTTTTCTTTATTATATATATATTTTTTACTCAATTTTCTTCATTTACTATATCTAACTCTACTAAAATTAAAAAGGAAATAATCTGCATAAAGTCACCTAAATAAAGTATGTTATTAATTTATTTTCTTTTGATGCAATAATTCTTTTATATTAAGTTTAACAAATATCTCATAATAAATATAGATATAATATTGTTTAAGTTAAGATTTATTTGACATTAGTATTTATACCTTTTTTCCTTATTCAAGATTAAGGTTTATGGTTTGGAAAATATTTAGTCAAAAAATTAAGATTTAGTAATTATTATGCATAGAATATTATTATTTAGGAATATTGTTATTGTCAAAATAAGTTAGCACTCGAACAAGTCCAATTTATAATTATTTATTTATTTTTTAAAGTTAAGATTGAAATTTTACTAAAATTGATATGTTTGTCCGATAATGATTAGTAAGGAAAATGATCAATAAATAAATAAATAAAAGAAATTAGAAGGAAAAAAAATAAGTAAAAACTAGACGTATTGAAATTTATAAAAAAAAAAAAAGATTTATAGATTTTATATGATACCTTATATCCTATACAATTTATTGAGTATAGAGTGATTTTTAAGTATTATAAGATATGGTACAAATAATAAAGTTTAAAAATCTACATGTGGATATAATCCTGTAGCTTATCTGCTTTGTATTTGCTCTCTTCGAATAATTACCACTGCTTGTCTAAATTGAGAAAATTAATTTGTATTTAGTAAAATTGTCTTTTTATAGTAAATTGTTAAATTTCTCATGAATACAAAGTTTTTTATTTTTTTGACCAAATTACAAAGTTTTTTATTTATTACCAACGTTCCATTCGATTTATCTGCTGCAGAAATCTTTCTAACCAGATAACGAGCGAATTGAAAAGTCAATAAAGTAGGGGACAAGTGTCAAGCTTCTACACCATTTTATCACAGCAATCCTGTACCCAAAAGAATTTCACAATAAAACATGGTATCCATGGCTTTGAAATTCTGCATCTTCATCATTCTTTCTGTAGTATCTGTCATTGCAAGGCCAACACATGGATTAGAGGAGGGTACTGGTATGTCGGTAGCGAATCTCCAATTCTTTCCACGAATTCTTCCTTGTTTACACACTTTTTATATGCTTTTGCTACTGTAAATTCATCCACTTTTGAACTTATCGTTCCTGATTCCGATGAGCAATACTTTTCCAACTTCACCAACATCCTTAAAAGAAAGAATCCATCAATCTCAACACTCGTCCTTTTGGAATGGAGAAGACTCAACAGCCAAGGGAATTTTGGGTGAGCAAGTTAACTTTAGTGTGCTGTCTTCTATGATCTCACAAGAGTCCTCTAGGAAATCTTTCATCATGTCTTCAATCTACAAAGCCAGGTATTATGGTTTTCATGGCATAGATTTACTCTGGCTTTATCCCGATACGGCCTCAGACATGACCCACCTAAGGTTACTTCTAGATGAGTGGAGAGAAGCTATCGATTCTGGACAAACAGCTCTGCCCAAGTTGACACTTTCGATGGCCATTCATTACATGCCAACAACGACTTCTAGTTCAAGTGTTACTTATCCGGTTGATTCTCTGGAGAGAAACTTGGATTGGGCATATGTCATAGCTTATGACAATCACCTACCTTTGAAACAGAATTATACAGGTGCTCATGCAGCTTTGTATGATCCATCAAGCAAAGTCAGCACTGATTATGGTATTAGGCAGTGGATAAATAAAGGGCTTAAACCAAGCAAGACAGTAATGGGCCTACCTTGTCGTGGATATGCACGGACACTGGTGGATCCTAAAGAAAGTTCTATTATCGGTGCACCGGCTTTAGGTCCTGCACTAGCAAAAGATGGTTCCATGAGCTACCAATATATAAGGACGTACATTTGAAGTTATGGAGGTAAGCCAAGGTATAATGCTTCGTACGTGGTGAATTCCTATACATCTGGAAGGTACTGGGTTGGCTTTGATGATGTTGAAGCTATTAGAGCGAAAGTTTCGTATGCAAAGCAGAAAGGTCTTCTTGGTTACATGGATTTTCTCCCCTCCAATGATGATAATTGGGAACTTTCTCAAGTTGCTGGTAGGTTTAATTTGGAATTCTCAATTACTTTAATCAACTGACAATTTGTTTCTTACCATCCATCGTGACATCCTGAGATTGATTTTTGGGGCATAACTTAGTCTTATCAAACCAATACTTCAATTTCATCATGTTATTGTTGAAAAAGAAAAGTAAAAACTCTTGCTTGAATTCATACTGAAGGTATCTATGTAAGGAAAAGATTTGCACCAGGCAGATACTGTGTGGCTCTAAGATATGTTGCAATTTCATAAACTTTTGCTTCCCATTGAATTAAGTTATCAGTTATTACCAACGTAAAACATGGAAAAAAGGCTGGCAACAAACTACGTTGGATGATTATTCCTGTTAATTTTGGTAATAGTTCCTGCTTTATATTTTGTGGGATATATGAAAATGTAAATAAAAGCATCTTTTTATCACCTTTTGCTATATTCGGATAAAATCATTAAATCGTCTGCCCTGTGCAAGAGCCACATTCCAGAAAAGATTCCTTGTAAAACATATGCTAAGTAGATTGGTGATGGTAGGCATCCAAAAGTGAAATTCCATCAATTGAGGTAGAGAGTTTTCTAAAATTTTCCTTGAATGTTTTTCAAATACCACAATGTGTATGGTTTTTAATCATTGTTGCTCACCACTCATTGATCCAAATGACATGTAGTTGGGCCATGATATTTTGTCAACTAAAACATGTCATTGGTCTAGATACTAATTCAATCCCCCTTTTGTATTTCATTATCGTGTTTCCTTTCTTTGCATGCTATCATGTATGAAGAAATTTTAATGTATATCTTACTTTTCCTTTTTTAACTTGAACAGTAGTTAAGAGGCAAGAAACCTTTGTCCCAATAACACATAATTCAGGCTATGCTCAACAGTTAAGGACTTAAAGAAAAAAACTTGATATTTTACAATGTCATTGACCTATTTCGTGAAATGTTTGCTAGTGTGTTTGAAATTGTATATTTCCTTAACAATGCGAAAGTCTTATAATTCATTGACAGCTCAAGCAAATAATTCATTGATAGCTCAAGAAGGAGGCAAGCATGCAGGGAACAAGCATCGACTTTTACTGATTATCTTCCTCTCAATTGCTTCAACGATCATCTTAATAATTTTCCTCATGTTCTATTTACAAAATCCAGTACAGATTCCACGAGGTATTCTCATTTCACTATTACTCTGCATATAAGTCAATCACAAGATTGGTCACATTTCAGAGTAAATGAAAAGATAATCATCTGTTACAAATGAATACATTCTATGATTGCAGGGTTTAAATTTATTCAACAAGCAACCCACCGATCCTGGAGAAAAGCTACATTAGGAAGGAAATATTCAGATGATGAAGTTTCTAGTTTGCGAGTATATAGCTACGATGAGATCAGGGGTGCTACTGATAACTTTTCAAGGAAAAACCTGCTAGGAAAAGGTGGATTCGGACCTGTATACAAGGTGAATACAACATTTAGATAGCACCAGAGGCAATAGCTAAAACTGCTAACAAAAACTCAACATCTAGAAGATTAATGTATTGAAAATCGAATGGGTTTCTAGTTTTCAAAGATCACTTCTCTTAGTAAATGGGAATTACTTGCTAGGTGCAGAAAAACTTTCTTTTCCATCCTGAGGAGCTTGCTAAAGTAAATATATTAAATCCTATATTGATTGATAAATTTAAGTTTTTAAATCAGCCGGTTATGGAGGTAGTTTCAACATAATATCAGAATGAGAAGTCCCAAGTTTAAAGTTCAGTGTCATCATTTAGTTCCCCATTATTATTTACATATGATGAACTTCAGTTAGTCTCGAACCCAACATGAAGGGGAGTGCTATGGTAAATATATAAACCCCAACCAACCTATAAGCATAAAATTTTCAGAGTAGCTGGTTGTGGAGTTAAATTAAAAAGATGTTCATATATTTTATCTGTAAATATATATACATTCCAACTTCTTGATGATTTTCTTAAGGAATAAAGGCAAGTAATGATGTGTGGTCTTCATAGGTTTGTACTTAAGCGAATCAGCTAAAGAGAAGTAATCTTGAGAATTTTGATTTTGCTAGAGTCAACTTAAAAGTGGGGAAGAGATAGCGGTGAAGATACTCTCCAGAGCATCGAGTCAAGGAGCCAAGGAGCCAAGGGATTTAGGAATGAAGTTTCACTTGCAGCAAATCTGTAACATGTGAATCTAGTCAGAGTTATTGGCTATTGTACTGATTGAGAGGAAAAGGCTTTAGTTTACAAGTACATGCCAAACAGAAGCTTGGACATGTATCTTTTGGGTAGGAAGAGTTTCTCAAGTACAGTAATATGTCAAAATTCATATTATACCAATCATATGCTGCTACAAAGAGATGTATAAATCAAGAAGAGCCTGTGCATCAATTAACAAAATCTCCATGGCAGCATATGATTAAACAGAGACACAGAGTTACCAAATCATTGCATTTGAACTGCTTAATTTTGGAGATGTCTGAACAAATTGAATCTGTTGCAGATCCAGAGAGAAGTCATGTCTTGGATTGGGAAAAGCGTGTCTGTATTATAGATGGGGTGATTCAAGGCCTTCTGTATCTTCAGGAATACTCCAACTATACCATAGTCCATTGCGACTTCAAAGCTAGCAACATTTTGCTTGATGAAAATTTGAATCCAAACATATCGGATATTGGAATGGCCAAAAACATTTTGCCCTGTTTTGCTCTCTTCTTGAAATTCCAACCTATGATTTCACACTTCCAGTAATTTTAATGCAGTGGATATGTTCCTCCTGAATATGTAAAGAAAGGTGTATACTCCTGTTATGTTCTTCAAATCGCTTAATATCCTTTCCTTGCTCTTGTTGTATAGCTTAAGCGAACCGCTGCATACTCAACATCTGGCGGATGGTGCACTAACTCTAAAGAATCTTCCTCATATGTTGTGGATCATCAAGCTAGGATACTAGATCCTGCACCTGAAGGCTCATCACACTGCTATCGAACTTCTAGTGGAGTGGCTGGCTGGTATGCCTGAGGCACAGCCTAATCTCTCTAAGGTGCACTCTAGGCACCATGCTTATAGCATGTAAGGACTCAAGTCAGATTGCGGCTGTCTGACAAATAATTTGCAACGGCAACCTTCTATCAACAAGTCCCATCCACGTGGACCAATCAGCTGATGTACGGCCCAATGTATGAACATCCTACTCATGCATCATGGGACTTATGTTGGAAGAAGAATGCTAGCATGATACCTAAATGAATGGGCATCCGATGGATCATGCTATACGAACAAAGGATATTAGAAGTGCCTAACATACCAAATCTGTGTCCCCGCCCATTCAAAGTGTCTCTCAACAACCAATGGATGTATCTATTTGTTGGGACCCTAAGAGTTGAGGCCTTCGATTGCTTCGAGTCATAAGTGACCTTGGTGCCGATTTGTCTCTAATATGTCCAATGATCTACTCCTTGTAGCAGATCTACGGTAAATGCTGAATACTCCTCTATCTGAGTAAAATCTTTATCATATAACCCCATATATATAGAAAATTAATTGATACTCATTCTATACATGTGCCCCATCGTCCCAAACTAGATGCAATTATCGAATCCCCGTGAAACATGGTTTTTCTCCATTGTTAATGTGGTGAGGAACTTCGATGTAGATTTTGTGTAAACCGGTTCTCAAATATCAAGAACCTATCCCATGCACCAAAACTAGTAAGTTGCCATACCAATGCATCAAAACCTACGTAGGCAAGTATGGGCCAATCAATGTAACAGGTAGTTCCAAAGGGCTTCTCTTTAAGCCTATCAAATTTCTCCCTAACTCTCTCCCCTATGTTTTCTCCTAAATGGGTTCTCCTGGTACCTTTGCTCTGAAGAAACTGTCCTTCTTAGCATTATGTCCTACAATCAAGAAGCACCAAAACCTTACAGACGATGAGACTCCTTCCCCACACTTAAAAGCTTAATAATAGGGAACAAAATCAAATAATTAGTATGAAGAAGTTAGTTGAACATGAATGACGTAGCGCCATTGAAGCAAAAGTTAAAACTAGTTTCACTTGAGCACAAGATTAACTAAATTGGACAATCATCAACTAGTTTTAACTTCATAGTCCAATCAAGATAGAACTATTGATGGGTGTTTTTAGCTCTACTATATAATCACTTTCAAGAATAGAAAACGAATGGTGGTGGGGGGAGGGGGGTGGGTGGTGTTCTCATCAAAGTTTACTTTAGTTTGACTACTCTTCTACCTAAGTCAGCCATAGTGAGGAGGAAATAAGACCTTAATTGAGAGAGAGGGAGCAAAGGCCCTTACTTGAGAATTTCAACTTTTATTTATAAGCGATGAGGCTAAATTATTCTCTAGATTATGCTCAATCTCGTCGATGAGGAATGAACAAAAAGATTCACCATAAGGTTGGGCTCTCAAGGCTCTAAGGAAGCAAGTTATATTCTTCTTGGGTTTTTGTGCCGACAAGGTTAATCGAATGGCTTTAAGGAGAGAGATGGCTTTCCCTTGAGCCTTAATGCCATTGAGGCTAATCGGATCTGGCTTTAAGGAGAGAGCTATATTGTCCTTTAATCTTAATACCAACTAGGTTATTCGAGGAAGTAAGTTAGATTTTTCTCGGACCTTATTGCCAATGATGTTATTCGAGAAAGTGATTCGAATTTTTCTTGGGTTTTAATGCTAACGAGGTTATTAAAGAAAGCGAATAAGATTTTTCTCGGGCTTTCATGCTAACGAGAATATTTAAGGAAATGAGTTAGATTCTTCTTAAGCTTTAATGCCAATGAGATTATATGTGGAAGTAAGTTGGATTTCCTTGGAGCTTTAATGCCAATAAGATTATTTGAGGAAATGAGTTGGATTTTTCTTGCTTTTGTGCCAACGAGGTTATCCGAGTATGCTAGTTGGATTTTTCTCATACTTTAATGTCAATGAGGTTATTTGAGGAAGCAGAGTCAGATTTTTCTCAAAGTTTTCATGCCACCTAGATTATTCAAGGATGGGAGTCAGATTTTTTTCGAGTTTTTATGCAACTCGGATTTTTCTCGGGCTGTTTCGCGCCAATGAGAATTATCTGAACAAGCATTTTGAGCGAGCGTTTTGAATTTTCCTTGGGCTTATGAGCCCACAAGGTTATCCTAATGAGCTTCAAGCACCTTTTGTTCCCCCCCTCTTGGGGACCTACTGCCCACTCTCAGTGCCAAAAGTGCGATAATGATGAGTGAGCTTATTTATCAACTTGGGCCAAGGAACAACACGTGTTGGTGTGTATGGAAAAGTGTAATCCCTGTTGTTTCCAGTAGCTCGGCATTAGGGAATTAAACTTGGTAACGTAGAATCAAGCTCGGCATTGTAATTGGACAGTCAGATTATACTCAAGTTATGGACTAGATGCTCGGGATGTTGTTGTTCATGCATTCTCAAGCTCGGTTTCATGCCTACAAAGCCCAGCCATTGTATTGCTACAAAGCTCGGCCCTTAACAATACACAGTTCGGGCTTTGTGAACTTAGTTGCAGCTCAAGTGCATGTATTGAAAGGGAGTGCGGAGCTTATATCCGATGACGTGTTGGAGAAGCTTGGGCGTATCACTATAGTAGCTCAGTCATGAAGGATGTAGCTTGGTTTTCTTGTATACCGAGCTCGGCCCTGGCCTTGCTCAGAGCTCGGACTTGTTCTGTTATACCTCTCTTGAAGTTTGAGAAGAGCAGGTCGGGAGTGCAATTGCTGTAAATTAGGAGCTTGGGCTTCATGCACAACTCGAGGATGCTCGGATCTCGTTCTTCTGGCTGACGTAGCTCACCTGGGCTATTATTATGTTTGAAGCGCTTGGTAGAGTTGGTGAGCAACTCGGATTCGAAGTTGCTCGGAGGTCGGGATGCAACTTCTTTAATTTGCAGTTGTACATCTTGGCCAAGGTTGGGCAGCAACTGAAAAAATGAAGGGCAGCTCGGCTTTCGCAGCTCACAATATAGCCATTATGTACCGGCGGGTCAGTTACTTGTTGGTTCATGCAAAGCTCGTTTGTGTTGTTTTCTACCGGAGTAGCTCGGGCATTCGGTTGTGCTGCTTAGGAAGCGAAGTTGCGGCTCGGTTATGGGACAACCGGATCAGGCTGCTGCCATCCTCTGTCGATTGGAGCTCGAGCTTGTCCATGCTGAAGCTTGGCTCAAGCACCTGTTATAGTCTGATAGCCCGAGCTCGGCGTGTAATAGACAGTCCAACCGTGGATGGCTCGGACTAAGCAAGAATTGCAGCATGGAGCTGCTGCTAGTATGACTCGTCGGCTCGTCCTTGGCCTATCAGTTTGCTAGTGTTCGTCCATTTAGTAGCTTGTTTTTGTGGTCGTGAATTTTTGCCAATGATAGTTTGGCCATGCACAGCTCGTCCACAAGCATATCGGAAAAGAAGCTTGGAGATGCTTTTCAGAGGCGCATTACAGTAATGGTAGTGTTGCCATAGCTGTTGGTGCTACGAAGCTCAGCCCATGGCATGGACCTGTTGTGGTCGGCGGAGCCTGGGGATGCGGAAGCTCGATTTCTAGCTACAAAGCTCGGTTGTGATTCCATGTGGCATCTTTGTTCGTCAATAGCTCAGTTAAGTTACGGAGCTTTGAGATATGTGCGTTTGCGGGTCTGTTGCGCGGCAACTGCAGCTTGGTCCGCTGTTCTTTCTCTAGCTCCACGTCAGGTTAGGATCGCACCCATCAAGGACGGTTAGCACTTGTTAAAAGGAAGCTCGGTGAGGTCTGCAACAACTGTTGCTCAGTTCTTTGCGTAATAGCTCGGGATTACTTGGCTGTGCTCCGCTGGAGTTGTTCAGCCTCGCTACTACTGTTAGTTCGGCATTGCGTTCCTTATTTTATTTTATTTTTTTGCTCTTCCCTGTTTGCTTTAGGCTTCCTGTATTGCAATACTTGTAGGCGCTATGTCCCATTGACCCTTGTCATCCTCTGTTGCTCATTGGATTTCTCTCTTACACACAAATTTCCACAAAGGAGTAAAAAAGGACTCTCTGTTATGTCCATTATGTTTTGTCTTTTTATGTCGGAGAATGTTTTGAGAGGACGAGGAGGATCTTTGCTGTGGATGAAGTGTACAATTACTCTCTGTGTTCGCCACGAAGGGAAATTGTTCCGACGAAGCCGTCCAAGACTGAAGCGAGCTTTGGTTGCGTTTCATTTCGAGACAACATATACTGCTATACTAAACGCTATGTCCTGTTTTGTCGAACAACTTTTATTGTTAATAATAATCGGAGAGGTTCGAGTTGAACAAACACCAAGGAGCCAAGCGCACGCGATAGTTCATAGAGAAGAAATCGATGGGCAGGGCTATGATAAGACTGGTTTTGCAAAGATAGGTACATAGAATTTGAGAAATCCATGATAATATTGCAGTAGTGAGTTCGTTCCACTAAAGACGGCGCCTAAGTGTTGTTTCTAAAATTTTGGCAGTAGGGATTTGTTTCTTGTGCCTCGATTGCCTAACCTCTGATTTGCAAAAGAGAACACCGTGAAGAGCACTGGAGGTTTGTCTAATATAGTTACCTTGATGCTTTAAGTCAACAAGAGGATTATGAAGAGTACAAGATCACAAGGATGAGTCTAGACGATTTACATTTAGGGGGTACACTCCTATTTAGGATTGGAGATATATTTTAAAAATGGATATGGACACTTAAAATAGGAAAATATATCTTCTCCAAATTAGGTAAGTTTCAGAATTCCTAGAGATGACGTGATATCTCCTGATTCCTATACAGTTGGTCTGGTGTAAGTGGATAACTCCACCACATGAAAACATGTCTTAAAAATGAAAAAATAATTAACAATGCAATTGGGAAACCATAGTACTCATCACAATGATGCTCTCAAACAAAAATCAATAAATTGCTCTAATTTTATCAAATCAACCATTCAAAAAAACAAAAAAATAAAGAGAATTTGACATTCATCTTATTACAAAAGGACTTGTTCATGACATGAAGAAACACTTGTGAGTGTAAAAGCTCATATAGACTCAAATGACTATGAAACATCAAAATGAGAAAGCTATGCTTGAGCTCATGCACAAATAAATGCATGTCTAAGAAAATAATTCAATACATATGTTCAATCTAGTGATTAAATTCGTGCGTTGGTCCTTTAATCTAAAGCTTATAGCATACATTAATGCAATGCCAAGGTTCAATGCCATGCACAAGTTAGAAGCCAAGACTCCAATTAATTATTCCATCATTAAAGTCTTGGGTGTAAACAAAAACAAAGAAAGATGAAACAAAGAGAGAGTAGATAGAAGTACACCTAAGATGAAGCAATACCTGAAAAATTAAACACAATGGGGAACACGGTTGGAATTGGGCATGTGTGGGTTGAAAACACATTGATTTGCACAAAAGGGAGGACATTTCGAGAGAAAAATGAGAAAAGGAAGTAAATGGAGCCAAACATGCAAGTGACTTTTAAACTACATAAAGGCAACATGGGCACATTTCAAAAAAAAAAAAAAAAAACCATAGAGTAATAGAGATAATCAAACCATAACTAGGATTTGTTCTTTTAATATCATGTTTAGTATATAGGAATGAACCTATAATGGAATCGCAATTTTGAGTTCCATTCCTTTTCCCATATTAGGAAGTATTATTATGTGTTAATATCACAAATGATACCGAAATTTTAGCAAAATGTTCAATTACTACTTTTACTTTGAAAAGATCAATTTGTTACCTAATTCTATCTAAGTGAAATTTTTATGGTAATTTTTATTGCTTGAATAACTCTCTTAAATTTGCTTTCTAATGAGATATAAGGGCAAATTAGGAATTGACCCATTGCCATCATTAGGTTGAATGACCCATTTTTTGAAGTGAATCACAATTTACTTCACCTTAAGTGGCTTATCTAACCATCCAAGGATAAGGAGGTAGTTGAAATGTTTAATTCTTGGTTTGCCCTTATGTCTAAGTCAGAAAGCAGACATAATAGATTTAGTTCAAGTAGCAAAAATAACCATAATAATTTCAATTAGGTAGTAAATTGCATATATTGGCAAACTTCGGGTACTATTTATGACATCATCTCTATTTCTAAAAGGTAGAAACATGATTCCTTAAAATTAGTGATTTTGGTAACAAGGGGAATTTGAGGCGAAATCATAATTTCATTTCTACCTCATTAATTATCATTGATTAAAATTACTCATTTAATCTTTAACTTGATTATAAGATCTAATAATTAGGGGTAATTTTTATAGATGTTATTACATACACATTTTGTATGTATTTGTAGTAAGAAAGGATTTGTGATTATGGTCTTGATTCTATTCAACTCCATTCCATTTTAAACCATTTCTTCATATCAAATGTGACATTATATCATTTGATCAACCAAGTAAGGAGCCTATGGAAGAAATTCAAAATCAACCCATGGGGATGTCATCTGATCATCGAAAATGAGATGCTAGAAATAATAAAACTTGGAAGCCATGGCTACTATTTTCATAACCATCAAATAGAGAGTATTGTTGCCACAAAGAAAACACAACTTGACAAATATCCTTATAGAGCAAGAATCGCATCAAGTGAATGATGTTAATGTAAATTGTAATATTTAAAATAGCAATCCTAAGTTGAAGAGAAAATGAAACAAAGGGAAGAGAGCCGGTTGTAGGAACAATTACTCCTAGTTGCTAGCTACTTGTAAGGCTAGTTGTTGGCCATAGGGTAATTGGTTATAAGGCTAGTCTTTGGCTGTAAGGACAACTAGTTGTCGTTTGGTTTTAAGAACCTCATGTACTTCTTCTTCTAATAGACATAACTAACAAACATTAATTAAATGATATGATTATCAATTTGAATAGTTATGTCACTCCATGTAAATATGTATGGTGTTTGATCTCTTCAATTTAGAACAATTAATTCTTGTCATAGATTTCTAAAGTAGATTTGAAGAGAGTTTAGTTGTATTTGAGGTTGACTTGTTCTCTATAGTAGGGGTAGTATCACTTTAAGAAAGTTTGTACTTTATGCCTTAAAACACCTATATTTCTTCTCTAAATATTATTCTAACTAGCTAAGGTAATATTCATGGAAACATATTAGGGTTTTAGCTCTTCTTTAAAGGTGATGAATCAAAACTTTATCAAACTTGACCATTTTGATGGAAGAAAGTTTTCAAGATAGAAGGACATGATGGAATTTCTTCTAATTACAATAAATGTCTCTAATGTCCTTGATCCAAAATTGCAGCCTCTACTCATCTTAAAGACCGAAGATGGTGCTACTGTAAAGGAGGCATGGAAGAATCATAAGAATAATGAAAAGTTCTATCATGATCAAATTCTAAAATTTTCAACAAATCATCTATATGATTTGTATTCAAGTTTGAAGTCTCTTAGAGAAATATGTGTAGTCTTCTCTAAGTATCGGAATGGGAAGAAAGTACGGATAAATTTCTTGCACTGAATTATTTTGAAATTAAGATTACTAATGACTTACTCGTAATGGAGCAAGTACATGAATTGCAAATTTTGGTTTCTAACGAGTGACTTTGAGATTAAAGTTCCTTATGCAATCTAAATGGAGATGATTTTGTTTGAACGCCCTTCCTCTTGGAATAAATGTGAGAAAAAAGTGCTGTAGTCTTGAGGATATTTCACCACTAAAGATATTGTCAAAATCGCAAGTCAATTATATAATTCTATGTATTTATGATTTTTATGATGTTTTTCTTTATTAAAACAGATATAGAATCATTTAAGTATAGACTTTTGGTAGAATTATAAATTTTAATATACACTCTTACAAGTTTACGATTTTATTAGTTTTATAAAATTCTATATAAATCTGCTAATTTTACATATTGAAAGGAATGACAAAATCACGATTTTGACAATCATGGGTGCAAACTCATGCGAATTGAAACTAAAACTAACAATCATGTAAGTAATGCGCTTTGGCAAAATTTAGAGAGAATTTTATCAATGAAATTAGTTTTAGGAAACTTAGAATAATCTTATAGTGTAGAAAAGGTCTAAGCTTTTTAGAAATATGTAGCCTTAGAAGAAGAGCACGTTTTATTTGCATTATGGAAAGAAGAGACTCTTCATTTACAAATGCAAGTTTGAGAATAGTGTTGCAAAATTTAAAAAAAAAAAATGGAGGTGAAAGTAATTTTGGAAGTGTAAACCAAGCAAATGGAGTTAGTCCTAAGATTGACGAATTGGTTGTTGTGGTTTTAGAAATGGATATTAATATGGTGACTAAATCAAATATGGCTATTGTACACTAATTTGCATATTTGTTCCTTGATTTAGGTGTAACCATATTGTTAAGCTTAATTTTTTCCTGATTTTCATTATTTTTCTTAACTCAATCAATACTAAAACTTACCTATTCAATATTGATCCTTGACTAAGGCTTAAGAAAAACTAAGGTTCTTTGTTTTTAAAAGAATTTTAAATGAACTTTTGGAATCACTACTTGACTAAGGTTAGGAAAAAGAACCGGTTAAGTTAAATCAATAGGGTTGATTGATCTAACCTATCCATTAGTCTACTTGGAAAACCGATTTCTAAAAGTGGTTTCAAAAACTAGAAGATTGAGTCTAGGGGCTAAGTTTTTAAAATTCTTATGAGTACCATTAACTTTTTAAATTTAGACTTAATTTTTTAAATTTACCTTTTAAGAGAAAAAAATGATATTTAAATAATGTTATTCTTACCAATTTGAATAATTAAAAAAAAATAGGAAAAAAAAAACTAAATTTTTCATTTTTTACATCGTCTTAGAAATACTTACGTACTCGCTATTCAGCATTAGACATTTGTAGTTCCTTTTAGAAAACTTTAATGTGTTGGATTCCTTTTAATTTTATAAAAATGCTGAGTTTACATATTAAGTGGGTTTGATTTTGTTAAGAAAAATTTTTAAATAGTTCTTACATGGTTTTACTTTTGGAAAATTAAAGATATCCTAATTTTTGAAAAAGGGATTGATTCATATTCATTTATTTTAAGAAAAAAATCGGTTCTTTTAAGTGGTAAAAATTATTTCCTTGTTTATTCACTTTATTCTACTTTCCCATTTAGTATTATTATTATTATTTTTTATTTCCTTTCTTTATATATATATATATATATATATATTTACTCCATTTTATCTATTATAATTTTTATGTCTCAAAATAAACATAAAAAAAAAACTAACTCCCTAAGTTATTCCCTTCTTTTTTTTTTTTTAGATTTTTTTTGTGTTGCAAGTATAATCTAAATTATAGAAAATAAAATAAATAAAGAAATAAAGGAAACAAAACAACAACAAAACCAAATTTCAAAAATGCTTCAGACCCAATTAAAGTAGCACATTCGGGTTGGATTTGAGATTGCGGATTGGGTCGGAGCAAGGTTAGGTTGCATAGTAAAGAAGGAGCACAGTGGCTGTGTGATGGTAACTTGGTGTGTTTTGGCTACCTAAACAAATGGGTAAGAACATGTTTGTAGGTATCTTATTGGGTTTGTAGGGTACGGGTAAACCGAGCGTTGCTATGAATGGTAGCCATTTAAAGGTGGTAGAGGACAACGCGATGGCAATTAGAGAGATAAGGAGTTCGTGCGGCACTTTGGAGTGGTCATGGAGTGTAGAGGGTCATTGGGTCGATGTTGGAGTGGATCTCACATATGGGCATAATAGTGAATTTCACCTAGGTGGTAGTGGTAGGTGGTTTCGATGGTGGAGCGGTTGTAGGTTGGGGTTTATAGAGAGAGAAAGATCAAATCCAAGCTTGTATAAGTTGTTTTGATGGTTACTTGATGCTCAAATGAGTTCCTTAAGTCCCCTTTTATACTAATTGAGCTTCAAGTTTACATGGAAAGTCTGAATTCGTCACTTAATTCCAAATAAAAAAGTTAATGGGTTGATGCATTTTAATCTAACTTTGATATAATTTTTCTTGATTTCTACTGAAATAAGTGGTTAAAAGTAATCCTAGAATGATTGTTTTTGCTTAAAATATACTTTAGAAGCTCTAATTCTCACTCAATAAGCTTGATTCATACATAATCAAAAGGGAGGAAAATCTAGGTATTTACATTTTCTTCGATTTTCAAGCTTCAGTTTTATCCTTTAAATGATTATATAAGGACGTAATCTTGATTTTAATGCGTAGTATCTTAAGTTTACTTTGCGATTTCACCATTAATTTGATGAAACCGCAAAAAAAAAAAAAAAAAAAAAAAGGATGAAAAATGATCCTAAAGTGAGCTATCCAAGCATGTGTTTTGCGAGAAATCAAAGGAAAGAGTAGGAAAGGTGGAGAAAGAGAAGGAAAGAGATGGAGGGGATGATGATGTGGTGCTAACGTAGCGCCATGTCAATTGAGATACCCAACGGCGATGTACTATGTATTGAACACATGTCAGAGGTCAACGTGCCATTATGTTACGTATTAGGACATGTGGTGCAATACGTGTTAGCATGATGTTGATACAGTGCCACATCAGCTTATGGTTGTAGCCAAGTGATGCCTTGTGTTAGTGATAGACACATAGCCTAATGACAAACTGATACGTGGTACGTAAGGTTTTAGGAAAGAAAAAAGGTACTTTGTACTTGTTATAGGATTTAAACCTAGGACCTTTATGTTTCATGCAATAAGAAGTCAGAGTATGAAATCATCAAGCCGTTGGTTTGTACCTTATTCATATGTGCAATCAAATTGTACATATTGATAAGGTCAGCCTAGACTAGATTTAAATATAAGTTTAGACCCAAAACCCCCCTTATTGTTTTTATTATCTAAGACCTAAAAAATACTAAAACTAATAAAATTTTCTATTCTATTTTTCTAAAAATATATATTTTTTTAATTTTCTAAATTATTTTATTTTCTCTAAATTTCCTATTTTTTCTAATCTTTTCTATGTTTTGTGATCCTTTTGTAAATTTTCTATTTTTTATTATTTCCTAAATTAGGACTCCTTACCCTATTCTAAAAAAATTCAAAATAAAAATAAAAGGAGACAAAAATAGAATATCTATAGCTGTCCCACTTTGTAATGAAGTTTAAGTAAAACTTTACTACAAAGATAAAAGAGACACTAGTTTTGGCTAGGGGATGGATTTGTCCTTACAAGCCTATAACTAGCTAGTTATCCTAGGCTTAGTCTACTAAGGATTCAGTAAATGGTGAAAGGTGAAAGAGACAGGAGGCACTCTAAGAGTTGGTTGAGAAACTAAAAGAGAGTAACATCCCTATGGGCTAGCAAGAAACTTAAAAGAATTTGAAAACCTAGGCATACCCTTATGAGCTAACTAACTTAGGCGAATAAGTGAAATGCTTTTTGAGCTGGATAAGACCTTAAGGAGAATGGGATGGGTAAGTACTCCTCGAGCTAGTTAGGACCCTTAATGAAGAACTTAGTTGTGCTCCTTTGAGCTAACTAACCTAAGTGAATGGGCAAAGCCCTAAGCTGGCTAAGACTCTAAAGATAATGAGATGGGTAAGCGCTCCTTGAGTTGGCTAAGACCTTAAAGAGAACTTAGTCATGCTCCTTCGAGTTGATTAACCTAGGTGAACAAGCAAAGTTCTCCTTAAGCTGGCTAAGAACCTAAAGAAAATGAGATAGGTAAGTGCTCCTTGAGTTGCCTAAGACTCCTAACGAAGAATGAGATGAGCAAGCACTTCTTAAGCTGACTAAGACCCTAAGGAGAAACCGATCATGCTCTTCTAAGCTAACTAATCTAGGTGAATAGTTAGAGTGGTCCTTGAGTTGGCTAAGACCTAAAGAGAATGAGATGGGTAAACATTCCTTGAGTTGGCTAAGAACCCTAAAGAAGAACTTGGTTATGCTCCTATAAGTTAACTAACTTAAGTGAATGAGCGAAGCACTCCTTAAGCTGACTGAGACCTTAAATGAGAATTTGAAGCTCGGTTATGCCCCTATGAGTTGAATAACCTAGGCGACTAAGTAAAGCACTCCTTGAGTTGGCTAAGACCCTAAAGAGAATTTGAAGCCCGATCATGCTCCTATGAGTTAACTAATCTAAATAAATGGGTAAAGCACTTCTTGAGTTGGTTGAGACCTTAAAAGAATTTGAAGCTTAGTCATACCCTTATAAGTTGAACAACCTAGGTAGATGGGTAAGGCACTTCTTGAGCTAGCTAAAACCCTAAAAAATTTGGAAGCCTAGTGAAGGGAAGCACATTATGGCTCATTAAAAGAATATTAGTGAAGAAAAACACCTAATGACCTCTTTAAAAGAATATTGGTGAAGAAAAGTGCCCTATAGGCTTACTAAAAGCCTAAAGAGAGATTTGATGAAAGGGGAAGCGCCATATGAGCTTGCAGAACCTTAAGAGAAAATGGTAAATTGGGATAGCACTTTATGAGCTTATAAGAACCTAAAAAATGATGAAAGAT
This sequence comes from Lumnitzera littorea, assembly GCA_024138015.1. Classification (NCBI taxonomy): domain Eukaryota; kingdom Viridiplantae; phylum Streptophyta; class Magnoliopsida; order Myrtales; family Combretaceae; genus Lumnitzera; species Lumnitzera littorea. The sequence goes on along the minus strand of JAMXBB010000007.1, from coordinate 40,305,607 downwards.
ATGATAGCGTTCTAAGAGCTTGCTAGAACCCTAAAAAGAATGGATGAAAGATATGATAGCGTTCTAAGAGCTTGCTAGAACCCTAAAAAGAAAGAGGAAACAGTGCTCTAAGAGTTAGGTCAAGCCCTAAAAATGAATTAAAAGAAGGGACAACGCTTTAAGAGCTGGTTAAAACCTTAAAAAGAATAGAAAGAGAGGAAAACGCTCTAAAAGTTAGTTAGAAACTTAAAAATGAATGGAAAAAGGGGACAATATTCTAAGAGTTGGCTAAAACCCTAAAAATGAATTAAAAGAGGGGATGAAAGATGGGATAGTGCTCTAAAAACTGGCTAGAACCCTATAAAAGATAAGATGAAGTGAGGGATGTAACCTGTTTATGAAAAACTTCCTGACTTGAAAATATTTATAGACAAAGAATTCAGTGAAAATTATTTAATGACAAAAGAGGCATTAAGGATTAAGTCCCTTAATGACTTAGATTAATGTGATTAGCTTAAAATGGTGACTACGTTAAAAAGGAAATAGATGACCTGAATTGAAAGTTTAGCTAGTCGAGTTGGCATGAATTCGAAAATGGACCAAAAACTTAGTGACAAACCTTTATTTTCCCTCTCTTTTTTTTTGTCTTTTTTTTTTAAAGCTTACTAACGGGTATAAATTCTTATTTAAGAAGTAAGTGTTATAATTATCCCTTTTGTTGGTAATCATGTGAGGTATCTCGTATTCTTCTTGAAAATATCTCCTGACCTTAATGTTAGGCTTTCTTGTGAGGCCTTGTGATTTTAAACATTCCTTTCTTATGGAAAAAAGTAACTCATAACTAGTTTAATCAAAGAGGTCTTCATAGCAAACTTTTAGTCTAGAGTACACCCTTAACTACAATCCCAAAAATTATAGTTTATTTTATAAGTGATATGCCTTTATCAATTCATTAGGTCTTTTTTGGTTTAATACTAGAAATTTAGGCTTTTGGTCAAAGGGTTTAAAAAAAAAAAAACTAATGAGAAGGCCTATTTTGAAAGAAATACTTTTATTTAACTTAGGTGTACAAGTCAAGAACCTTTTAGGAAAAATTAGAAGTATGCTTACTCTAGTTTTAAGAACAACTTTTATTAAAGATACATTATTTTTGCGATCAGAAGAACTTTATTAAGTAAAGGTGGTATTGTAGGTGAGAAGGTCTTGTGCTTATGATTAAGGACGTGTAAAGTAGCTTTACTTTTTGTGATTTGGGATGAATATGTAGGTCTCATGTTATTAGGCTAGGCATGAGATTCAGAATGGGCATAAGGGTATTTTGTTTCTTAGGAATGTTTAAGCTTTAATTATGGGCTTTACATTTTTTAAGCTTTCTTCAGTTGGGGCTTTTCTTTTTACACATAAGCTTGATTTTCAAGGTTCTTCCCTTTTTTCCCTTTTCATTATTTTTCTTCTTCTTCTTTTTTACTACCCCCTTCTTTCCTTATTTATTACTTTGCCTCATTATTTTTTGATGTTCTCTTTTTTCATTTGGCTCAAAAAGTGACTATCTTAATTGTTGAGTTTATGTCTTTTAAGAGATAAGGCCTTAAATCCATGGGTTCTGAGTATATAGGCTTGAGTGAGGTAAATATAAGCTTAAGGTGTTTGAAAGGTGTATAAGGGTTAGTGTGTGGAGTGAGGTTTGCCGCTTTTCATTCTAAACTTTTAAAAGTGAGTTACCAATTCCTTAAGTAGGAGTCTATTATTTAATTGGCCTAGGGTAGAGATTGCCTTGCCTCCTAGCTTCTTAACATATGCCATAATGTAAAACCTCTCATTTAATCTGATGTTGCATTTGATTTCATGCTTTTCTTAAGGGTTTTGACTTAGTTTGGCTACCTTGATAGGCTGGGGATTGTGTTTGGTTTAACTACCTTAACAGGTCGTGGTTTGTTACTTGAATGAGCAAAGGGGCTTCTATTTGGATTGGCTTCCTTAACAGGCCAAGTGGCTTTATTTGGGTTGGATGCTTTAATGGGCCAAATGGTTTTTTGTTTTTTTTGGTAGGCTACTTAAATGGGCCGAATGACTAAGGGTTTGTGCTTAGACTGGCTATTTAAATAAGTCGAGGGTTAGTGTTTATATCGAATGGGCCAAATGGTTAGTATTTGGGTTGGCTTCCTTAATAGGCTAAGGATTATGTTTATGTCAGCTGCTTTGATAGGCTGTGGTTTGTGTTCGTTGGATGCCTTAACAGGCTAAGTGTTTGGGCTAGTTAACTTAACAAGTCGTAGGGCCTCGGACTTGAATTAGCTCCTTCATATTTGGGTTAAGCCAACCCATAAGGACTTGTAACCGTTAGCAACTTTTCTTTTCATTTTCATTTTTCTTTCTTTTTTTTTCCTTTTTTTTTTATGTGAGAGAGAAAGATAAAGTTTTATTTTACAGAATCCAAGAAATCAAATTACAAATAAGGATAGTGATTTTTAGGGTTCTATTTACATTTCCTTAAGTGAGAAGGAAAAATGGTTAGATAAATGCCTATTAAAGGACTATTTACAAAGTAGAAAATACTAAATAATGATGAATGATAAATTAAAGAGAACTTTTATTATTTTGTAAGATCAAGGTATATAAAACAATAGAAGAGGGCCTAACATTTATTCTAGACTTCCTTAGCTATGAATTGGAAAAACCCTAAACTAAGTCTTGTAGACGAGCTCTAAAGTCTTCTAGCATTTTATGGGTTTCCCGAATGACTTGTCCAAAAAGGTTTTTAAGGCTTGATTGTGAGCTTTAGAACATTAAAGCTTTTCCTTTAAATAAGCAATTTCAACTTCTAGTAGTTGCTTACGAATCTTGGGGAGGTCCTATAGCCTATTAATTCTTTTATTATTTGCCTGGTTATTTGCCATTTTATGCCTAAAAATTCCATAAACAAGAATAAGTTATTAATAAAATAAAAGAATATATGTAGAAACATGCATATGATTAGAACCATTTGGGTTAGTGCATTACTCTTTAAGTTGTAACCTTATTATTTGATTTGATGTTTAACTTTTAAAAAACTTTTAGATATTAGTAGGGTTGCAATTTTTAATAGTAGTGTTTTAACTCAAGTTTGAAAGGGGGTGTATGTAATTAGGGTGCTTTTAAAAAGGTCTTTAAGTTTGTGACCTCACTCGTTTTTAGAAAATACTTTTATTGGTTATATCAAGCTTAAGCAAGAGTAGCCTAATTAATCCCGAGCGGTGGTCACACCACAACACCTAAAGTATATACTATAGCCCCCCGTCTTAAGGTTTTAATGTGGTCTGGGTTTGACCATTTGTACCATACAATTATGATACATAAAGAAAGTACAACCATATATAAATGTAGAAAATAATAACAAGTAAATAAATAAATAAAATAAATAAGGCAATTTCAAAATCTAATTTTAAATTTGGAAAGTTAGATGGCTAACCCTCTTAACGTCCCTAGTAGAGTCATCATCTTGTTGAGCTTGATTTTTTTTTTCTAGTTTTTATTATTTTCCTTAACTTGATCAATATTAAACCTTATCTATTCAATATTGATCCTTGACTAAGACTTAAGGAAAACTAAGGTTCTTTTTTTTTAAAAAAAAAAAAAAGAAGATTAAATAAACTTTTGGAGTCACCAATTGACCAAATTTGGGAAAAACAATGGATTGGGTTAAATCGATTGTGTGGACTGATCCAACCTAGTTGTTAGTCTACTTGGAAAGTTGATTTCTAAAAATGGTTTTGAAAACCAAAAGATCGAGTCTAGGAGCTAAGTTTTTTAAACCTTTATAGGTATTATCAACTTTCCAAATTTAGACTTAACTTTTTGAATTCACCTTTCAAGATAAAACTAACATTTAAATCAAGTTATTCTTACCGACATGAATAATTTAAAAAAAATGGAAAAAAAATAATTAAACTTTTCATTTTTTACATCTCTTTGAAGGTACTTACGTATTCATTATTCAGATTAGATGTACGTAATTCTTTTTAAAAAACTTTAATGTGTTAGATTCCTTTTAATTCAATAAAAATTGCTAAGTTTACATATTAAGTGGGTTCAATTTTTTTAAGAAAATTTTCTAAAGGAGTTCTAAATTGGGTTTTATTTTTAGAAAATTAAAGATGTCGTAATTTTTGAAAAAAGGGATCAATTCATATTTGTTTATATTAAGAAAAAATCAATTTTTCTAAGTGGTAAAAATTATTTCCTTATTTATTCACTTCATTCTATTTTCCCATTTAGTATTTTTATTATTATTTTTTTATTTCCTTTCTTTATATATATATATATATATATATATTTACTCCATTTTATCTATTATTATTTTTGTGTTCCAAAAGAAACATTAAAAAGAAATTAACTCATTAAGTCATTCCTTCCTTCTACCTTTTTTTTTTTCTCCTTTTCTAATTTTTTTAATCTTATAAGTACAATCTAAATTATAGAAAGTAAAATAAACAAATAAATAAATAAAAAGGAAACTTAACAATAGCAAAACCAAATTTCAAAAAGGCTTCAGACTCGATTAGAGCAACACATAGGTTGGATCTAGAGCTCGTAGGTTGGTTGGAGTAAGGTCGGGTTGCACAGTAAAGAAAGAGCACAGTTGCTGTGGGATGGTGACTTGGCGTGTTTTGGTTGCCTAAACAATTGGGTAAGAGCACACTTATGGGTATCATATTGGGTTTAGGGGGAGGGGTAGACTGAGCATTGCCATGAATGGTGGCCATTTAAAGGTGGTAAAGGACAATGTAGTGGTAGCTAAAGAGAGAGAGAGTTCATGTAGTGCTTTAGAGTGGTCGTTGGTGTACAAAGGATCGTCAGCCTAATGTTGGAGTGGCATTCGTACACAGCCATGCTAGTGAATTTCACCTTAGTGGTGGTAACAAGTGGTTTTAACAGTAGAGTGGGTGTAGGTTAGGGTTTTTAGAGAGAGAAAGCTCAAATCTGAGCTTGTACGAGGTGTTTTCATGGTTACTTGATGCCCAAACGAGTTCCCTAAGTCCCCTTTTATACTAATTGAGCTTTAAGTTTGCATGGAAAGTCCAAATTCGTCATTTAATTCCAAATAAAACAGTTAATGTGTTGATGCATTTTAATTTGAATTTGATATAATTTTTCTTGATTTCTACTAAAATAAGTGGCCAAAGTAATCCTTAAGTGATCGTTTTTTCTTAAAATATACTTTAGAAGCTCCAAATCACATTAAACGAGCTTGATTCTTATAGAATCAAAAGGGACGAAAATCTAGGTATTTACATTTTCTCTAATTTCCAAGCTTCATTTTGATCATTTAAATGATTATGTAAGGATGTGATCTTGAGTTTAATGCATAGTTTCCCTAATCTACTTTGTAATTTTACCATTAATTTAGTGAAATGTGAAGAAAAATGGATGAAAAACGATCTTAAAGTGAGTTATCCAAGCATGTGTTGCACGAGAAATTGAGTGAAAGAGCAAGAAAGGTAGAGAAATAGATGGAGGGGATGTTGATATGGCACTACATCAATTGAGAGGCCCAACAACGATGTACCATGTATCAAACATGTGGTAGAGGCCAATGTACCATCACGCTACGCATCAACATGATGCTGACATAGCACCAAATGGTACTACGTTAGCTCATGATTGCAGCCAAGTGGTGCTATGTATCAGTGATAGACACGTGATCTATTGATGAGTTGACATGTGGCAAATAAGGTTTTAGGAAAAAAAAAAAGGCACTTTGTGCTTGTTGTAGGATTCAAACCTCGAGCCTTTATGTTATATGTAATAAGAAGTCAAAATGTGAAACCGTTAAATCGTTAGCCTATACCTTGTTCATATGTACAATCAAATTCCATATATAGATAAGGTTGGCTTGAACTAAATTTAAATCTAAGCTTAGGCACATAATTCCCCTTGTTATTTTTATTATTTAAGACTTAAAAAAATACTAAAACTATTAAATTTTTCTTTTATATTTATCTAAAAATCTTTTTTTTTTCTTTCCTCTTTCTTTTCTTTTTAATTTTCTAAATTTTTTGTATTTTCTCTAAATTTCCTATTTTTTTATTTTTTTCTAAATTAGAATCTCTTACTCTATTCTAAAAAAATTCAAAATAAAAATAAATGGAGGCAAAAATAAGGCATCTACATATATATGTATGTAATAATAGGCATAACCGAAGACTTATCAACAGTTGAATGACAAAGAGGAAATTCTAATAAGAAACTATTGACAACTGATTCTCGCCATAAGAACTCCTAAGGCCCAAGCTTACCTAATAGGAATCAACTCTCTAGACCATTCACCTAAAGCCAAGCTAGGGGATTGTTAGGACTTACTCGTCATGTCCTGGCTCTAGAATTACTCAGAGGAGAAGATTCCATTGCTAACCTAAAACTACACCACCCTATCTAAACATGGCTAAAGGATAAGTAAGTAGAATTAATTGAGCTACTAAGTAGATATGCTGACCTACTGATCAACCATACCTATTACTAAGGTCTTACCATGATCTAGGTAGTATTTGAGCCAACCAACTTCAAGCGTCTGTTCGAGCTAAGCTACTAAGGTACACGACTTGGAGGGAATTTGAATATCCTTCAGTATGCAAAATTTGACCTAAGTTGAATATCCAACAGTTTCTTATTAGAATTTCCTCTTTTTCATACAGTGTATTATTTGCCATTTTTACCCTTTTGAGAATGTTTTAGGAATCTTTTCTACATTATTCATTTTTGTCTTTCCCTCATTTATTGTAATCTTAGGTGAGGTCATATAAATATCTCACTTCCTTATACACAGACAACATCTTTATTATCATTGATTATTATAAGTTTCCTTTTTCTAAGCAACCCTAGTATCCTCTCTTATCCTTCTCTCTTATTTATTCCCTTTAGTAAGGAGTAATGGTGAGTGACCCTATAATTTGAACTGGTGATTCATATCTAGTGAATTGTAGGTCGTGTTGGATCTAGTTAGCATATCATATCTAGTTTGGTAGCTACCCGAATTTACTAAACCCCTTTTTATTTTCTTGTTACTGTTTGTTATGCTGTGACCTCTGTATATATGACCTTGGAAATGCATTGGCTTCGCTGATATTGGAGCATGGTTCCTAGATGGGGTATGTGAAGTACTGTGGAGTTTTGTTCATGTTTGCTATTAGTAGCTATTGTGTTCCTTCCATAGTTGCTGTAGTGTGCTCATGAGAAGTGAGTTTTGAAGTTATAGGCTATGTAGCGGAGGTTTATAGAGCGGTAAGTGCAGTTCCTATTGTTACTCTATTGTCCTCTGTTTCCTTCTTTGAAAATAGAGTAAGTTTCATTTTTGGTATTGTATTGAGCTCTATTAGGTATTAGAGTGATTAAAGCTTGTTAGTGATACTCTAGGTAGCAAGTAGAAATGACATTATTGGGTATCATGTTGTCTAAGCTACTAAGGTGTTATATCATGTCAGATTTGAGCATTTAAGGAGTTATTGGTGACTAGAATAGTGGCGATCATGCTAGCTGTAGACTAAATGATATTAATACCCTAGTGTCAGTTGATGATAAGCTTAACCAATTCACCATTCTTGTTAAGAGTCTGGTTATTGTAATGCTAGCAAACAAGCAACAATCCTAGAGTATGCTTCACCATGGCTAAGTTGAGAGTGTTCCTAAGACATGATATGGTTAAGTTGGCTGAGCTAATCACCCAATTTGCCCCATTGAGCTAGAGGAGTGGTGACTAAGCTGTTAGATGAAGGTTAGAGTTAGAAGAAACTAAGGAGATAGAAGTAGAGAACAATGGAGAGGAAGGAGCTGAAGTGGAATATTATGAAGCATAAGAATGAGGACGCCGAGCTCTCCGAAGACTTGAAAATTTCAAAGTCCAGATTCCTACCTTTACTGTTAGTGGAGATGTAGATAAATATCTGGATGTAGATAAATGTCTACAGTAGGAAGAGAAGTGGAGAAAGTGTTTGATTGATATGGATATACTAAAGCCATAAAGGTGTGAATTGCCACTCTTGAGTTTTCTAGATATGCCTTTATGTAATGGAAGAATTTGAATGCAACTAGAGTGAGAGATGAAGGTAAGGTGTGAGGACTTAGGAAGAGATGAAGAGGCTGATGAGGGGAAGATTCATACCTAAGACGTATTTATAAGACACCTTTGTTAAGTTGCAAGAGCATCGCTAACGAAGCAAATCAGTTGATGACTATGTTAATGAAGCCCAAATGCTAATGATCCGAGCTGATGTGGATGAACTCAAGGCTCGCACAATGTTGAGATTTATTTTTGGAATCAAATATGATATCTTCCACAATGTGGAAATACAAAGGTTTTGTACATTGGAAGAGGCCATTAGAGTTGTGCAAAGGGTGAAAAAGCAAAGAAGAAATGCCCCGAGCAACTTGGGTCGAGTTTTTCTCAAGCTCTTGCTTTGCACCAACCTACTCATATCAAGTTGAGGAAGAACATGATTGAATGGATGATAGGCAAGCGGGCTAGAAGAGTTAAGTTGATGATAGGTCTACCTTAAGGATATATGAGAAAGGATAGATCTTTAGACTTAAGACAAGTGAAATGAAGTTCTTTAAATGCTTAGGTTATGGACACATGACTCATGAGTGTCCTAATCGATGTACTATGGTGCTCTAAGGAGATGTAGTAGATAGCATTGATGAGAGTAAGCTTGATGATGGAGGAGTTGAAGCTAAGGAAGAAGAGAAGACTTGTCTCTATGCTGATCATGGTGAAGTGATGACCTTAGAGCTAAGGCTAGTATTGAGCATGTAATCGAACTTTAAGGAACAGTAAAGAGAAAATTTGTTTCATACTAAGTGCTTTATTAAGGGACAACTATGAATCATAATTATGGATGGAGGGAGTTGTACTAATCTTGTTACTCAATCCCTTGTGCAAAGGTTAGGAATGCTGACCTTTAAGTACTTACAACTTTACAAGTTACATTAGCTACATGATAAGGGTGCTCTGCACATTATAGAGCAAGTGGTTATCTCACTTTGTGTTAAGAACGTATAAAGAGACGAGATGATATGTGATGTTGTCCCTATAGGAGCTTCACATTTGTTACTTGGAAGACCTTGGTTGTTTCACTGACGTGTTACTCAAGATGTATATAAAAACACCTATGCCTTTGTTAAGGAAGGAAAGAAGATTATGCTATAACCCATGACACTAAGCTAGGTGAATGAAACCTATAATCAGCTCATCCGAGCTAGTAGAAAGAAGGCCTTAATAATGAATCATTGAGAGCTCCAAGCCACCAAGAAAGCCGATGAGCTTATGTTTTTATTGATTAGGAGATTATTGGAGTTGAGAGATCTAAAAGATGTACCTAATGAGATTCGAAGGTTGATTGATGAATTTTCTAACTTGTTCTGAGAAGAGTTTCCTAAGGGATTACCTTTAACCTAAGGCATAGAGCACTGCATTGATTTACAGCTAAGAACAACCTTACCTAACCAACTTGCTTACATAATGAATTTTGAGCAAGTTGCGGAGTTGAAGAGACGAGTAGACGAGTTGATGGAGTGAGGATATGTGACAAAAAGCATGAGTCCTTATATCGTGCTAGCTTTGCTCATCCCAAAGAAGGATGGTTCATTGCGCATGTGCATTGATAGTTGAGTTATCAGTCATATTACTATCAAGTATAGATATCCAATAACAAAGCTAAATGACATGTTAGATGAGCTTTATGGTACTAAGATATTTTCGAAGATTGATTTGCAAAGTGGCTACCATTAAATTTGCATGAGACCTGGTGATGAATGGAGGATTGCCTTCAAGACTAGAATTGGTCTCTATGAGTGGTTGGTTTTGCCATTTGAATACACAAATGTGTCGAGCACATTTATGAGACTCATGAACCATGTGATGCGCCAGCTAATGGGAAAATGTGTGGCTATGTACTTTGATGACATATTAGTGTATAGTGCCAACTGGACAACCATGGAGAACTCCTCTGAGCTATCTTTGACATCTTATGTACCAAGAAACTATATGGGAATTTAAAGAAGTGTACATTTTGCCATGTTGAAGTTGTTTTCCTTTGCTATGTTTTGATTGAAGAAGGAATTCGAGCAAATTTTGAAAAAGTTCGAGCTGTCCTAGTATGTCCTATACCTAAAACTGTTACTAAAGTCAGGAGTTTCCACGGACTTGCTTCCTTTTATAGAAGATTCATTAAAAACTTTAATACAATAGTGGGACCCTTAACTGAGTTGATGAAGAAGAATGATGGATTCTTATTGATTGATCGGGCTAAGAAGAGTTTTAAGGAGATCAATGAAAAACTTACCATAGCCCTTGACTTAGCTTTACCTAATCTCGACAAGCCATTTGAGTTGGAATGTGATACGTTAGGCATTGGTATTAGCGACATACAAATGTAAGAGCATCGATCTATCACCTATCATAATGAGAAACTTAATGGAGTTGAGCTGAACTACTCTATGTATAAGGAAGAGTTGTACTCTCTTTTTTGAGCTCTTACTATTTGGTAACTGTTTATTACCTCAAGTGTTTGTGATTTATGTGGACCTTGAAGCAACTTGGTAGTTAAAACAAAATTTCAAAAAGATAAGAAAAGTGGTTAAATTCATAGAAGGATTCTCCTACGTGATCAAGCATAAGAAGAGTAGTGCTAATGTGGTTGATGATGCCTTATCACATCGGCAAAATCTACTGACCCCCTTGCAAACAAAATTGTTGGGATTTTCTCCTATTACCAAGAAGTATGCTTGTGACTTACATTTTGGTCCTATTCTTGAAAAGTGCAGAGAAGGAGTTGTTGTTGGAGGATATTACCTAACGGATGGCTATTTGTTCAAAGAAAGAAGTTGTGCATACTAAATTATTCTACACACAAGCTGTTAGTTAAAGAAGCTTCCAGTGGTGGATTGTTTGGTCATTTTTGAGAAATCAAAACAGCTGACTTGTTGAAAGAGAACTTTTACTAGCCTGGTTTGGCTAAGGATGTCCATAAGGTAGTTAGAAGTTGTGAAGTATGCAAGGGAAGGAAGGAGAAACGAGAAATGTATGGAGAGTATATGCCCTTGCCAATGTCGATTACCCTTTGGGTTGACCTTAACATAGACTTTATCTTAGGGTTGTCCCAGACATCTAGAGAAAAAGATTTAATATTTGTTATAGTGGACTATTTTAGTAAAATGGCACACTTCAACCCATGCTATTGAACTAACGATGCTTTATATATTGCTAATTTGTTTTTACAGGAAGTTATCCAACTACATAGAGTACCAATGACTATTGTCTCAAGTTGGGACACAAAATTATTGAGCTATTTTTAGAAGAGCCTTTGGAGAAGGTTTAGGACTAAACTTGTCTTCAGCCCCATTAGCCACCTACAGACTGATAGATAGACTGAAGTGGTAAATAGAATGCTAGGCAAACTACTCTGAGCTATTGTGGGAAAGAATTTGAATGATTGGGACTTATTCCTACCTATTGTGGAGTTTGCATACAAGCGAACTGCCTATAGTACTACTAAAAAGACCCCTTTTGAGATCATCTATAGCTTTAACCCCACTATTCCCCTAAACTTGATTGTACCCCATATTTACTTAAAAGAGTCAATCTATAGCCACCCGATCCCAAGAATTAAACAAGCAACATTAGTCCATGGCAAGGAAGATTGCTAAGTTCAAATCATCAAACTATTTCTTTCAAGCCAGAAGACTTAGTATGGTCATGTTAGTCGAGAGAGATTTTTGCAATTAAGGCAGAATAAACTATAAATAAGAGCTGATGGTCCATTCAAAGTCTTGAAGAAGATCAACCGCAATGCCTACCAAATCGAACTACTGGAGAACTATGGTGTTTCCTTTACCCTCAATGTGACTGATCTAATCCCTCACCAACCTAAATAAATTACATGACCTCCAAGCAAATGATAGGAATCAACTCCCTAAACTAATCACCAGAAGTCAAGTTAGGGGGCTATTAGGACTTACTCGTTATGTCCTGCCTCCATAATTACAAAAAAGAGAAGAGCGGAGAAGATTCCATTGCCAACCTAAAACCATACCACTCTATTTGAATAAAACTAAAGGATAAGCATGTCGAGCCAGCTAAGCTACCGAGCAAATGTGTTGACCTGCTGATCGACCATACCTATTGTCGAGCTTTTACCATAATCTAGGTAGCATCTGAGTGGACTAACTTCAAGTGTTTATTTGAGCTAAGCTGCCGAAGTACTTGACTTAGAGAGAATATGAATATCCTTTAGCATTCGAGCATTGACTTGAATTAGACCAAATCTTCCCAATTCTTCGGCCCTCTCCTAATGCCCCTTAAGCTTATCCTTATAGTTGCAGAACTGCCTTAAACTTCGTACCAACAAGACCTACCTCTATACAAATCACCCGTCACTTGGTGACACGTATCTTCTAGCATAATGTTCTAAAATGATTCTCTACTTTTCCTTATAGTGTATTATTTACCATTTTTTCCCTTTTGAGAATGTTTTAGGAATCTTTTGTACATTATTCATTTTTGTCATTTTCTCATTTAGTGTAATCATAGTTAAGATCATATAGATATCTCAATTCCATGTAAATAGACAACATCTTCATTTTCATTGATTATTATAAGTTTCCCTTTTCTGAGCAATCCTAGTGTTCTCTCTTATCCTTAACTCATATCTATTTCTTTTAATAAGGAGTAGTGGTGGGTAACCCTATAGTTCGAGCTGATGAGTCATATCTAGTGAATTATAGGCTGTGTACGATATAGTTAAGGTGTCATATCTGGCAAAGTAGCTGCCTAGATTTGCTAACCCCCTTTTTATTTTCTTGTTAGTATTCATTGTAGTGTTACCTTTATGTGTACGACCCTAGAGATGCATCACCACCAAAATGCTCAGAGGAGGCCTTACGAATAGCCGAGAAACTCGACTTGAACTATGGAAACCTATTAGGATGCATGCATGTGTCCTAAGCATGTTTGAGCCTAACTACCCTTTTAAAAGGCCTTTAGACACTCTTAGTGTATCCAACCATTGCCCGTAGTACTTATACGAGGCGTATCCTCATTCTCTCCAAAAACCTCAGCCAAAGGGATCATCTAACCATAAAGCCAAGTACTCACCCCATCCATGTTTGGTCTTTCTCTCTCTTCATTTAATGATGATTGATCTCTTATCATGTGGTACATTACCTATCTACCGAACTAAGGTAGTTACTCTCTACTGATAGGATAAGCTTATCCCACTAGTCTCCACCAATCGATACAAGGAAGGATGCCCCATCAATTATAGGAAACGCTGCCTCCTCGGATCTCATACTAGCCAACTAGAATTCACTATGTGTCAACAACAGTAAGCATCTCTAACCTATAAATAAGAGTAAGTTCTTTAAGTAAAGGAATAGGCACTATTCATTTTGTAACCTTCTCTTAGGAACTCATTTTTATGACCTACATTACTTCTCCCTTCTTGCTAACTTGAGTGTCAAATGACCCTTATTGGCTTAGCCATAAAGGGCTTTGTACAGGTCCCTTAGTGTCTATAGCCGAAGGATCACGTGGAGTTGGCTTAAGAGACCTAACGATGATTACCAACCATCACCAAAAACCAAAAGGTTCCTCAAAGTTCATAAAAATGGATCTTTGGAATTAAACTTCACTTATGGCTAAGAACTCACATTGGTTAATGCATTTCATGTTGTAGAGATTATAAACAACTTAGTTCTTGCTTATTTGTTCTATAAGAAAGGCTTTAAGATTGTCTAAAGGCTAATAAGATCATCATGACTGAGAATCAATTATATGTTGGCAATGGATGATGCTATGTTTAAGCCCAATATTAATGATGACTAAGAAATGTCAAATAAGTGTTTAAAAAAAGAAGACTAAGAAACCTCTTCCAAAAGATAGAATGAAATACACAATTACTGATACTGTTCATTCATGTATATATATGTGTGTATGTGTGTGTGTGTGTGTGTGTGTGTGTGTGTGTAAATTAAATAGTTTACATGAGGAGGCATGAGATACTTAATCACTTCCATAGATGATCATTCATTATATAAATATATATATTTACTTGTTAAGGGCCAAAGATGAAGCTTTTAATTTTCAAGATTACAAATCAATTGTGGAAAATCAAAGTACTACATAGTAATAGAGGAGGAGCCATTCATTTGGTATTTGAAAAATAAACTCATACATTACTATCAACAATAAAGTATGAATTTATTTCTCTTGTAGCTGTTGCAAGCAAAATGGCTACAAAATTTATTATTGGATGTAGAGTTGCAACTACAATTAGTCCTTACTATTTATTTATTATACATTGTAATAATGAGGCAGCTATGTGATGTATATGATTTCCTTCAAAAAAAAAAAAAACAATGATTGCAATAAAATATGCTGACAAGTGAACCTAATCGTATACTATAGTAAAAATAACTAGTGAGACTAGTTGTTCTCAGGGATTGGAAATTAAGTATTAAATTGTTTCAATTCTTTTCTTAACTAGGTGATCACAATAGAATTATTAAATAAATCAAAATAAAAGGAACTAATTAACTAATAATGCAAATTAACTAAAATCGTGAAATTAAATAATAAAAATAAAATACTAACTTCACAAGAAAAAGAATTCACTAATTTAATAATGTGGGATTTTAACTATGCTATCATCTGATCAATTAAGATATGCTTATAAATTATATTAACTCTAATCAATTGCCTTTTAATTAGATTCACAAAGACTTACTTCCCTTTCGAGATGATATTATCTTAATTGTAGTAGAAATGTCATTTTTGAGTGGTTTATCTATAATTCTCCATTAAATAGTAAATTCCTCTTACAAATATTATTACCCTAATTGATATCAAAAGTCATGTATATATCTATATCATAAAAATTTAATACAAATTGCTTTAAGCACATGAATCTTAAAATTAATCTAAAGCACATATGTCCATTACAACAAGTAAATTAATTTTAGTCATAATATATATGAAATATTCATTTCCTTTCGAGTTTTTTAAGTTTTATTCATAAAAATATCATTAGCCATGTAATAAAATCATGAATCATGAAAATGGTATGATGAAAAATCACAATTAATTAAATACTAGGCAATGTCAAAATCTCATTAAACAAATTTAGTTTATGATGAGTGTAAGCGTAATATCAGAAAATTTAAGGAACATGATAATAATTTCAAAACAAAAGGAATAGAAGAAGCATAATAAATTTATAGAGCATAATTTCATCTTTAAATCCTATCTTTCTTAATTTTCTTGTATCCTTGTAAATGAACGCTAGAATACTTTCTTCATCTCTCTTAGGTATGGCTATGAAAAAAAAACAAAAAAAACAAAAGACTCTATTAGGCTGTTTACTTAGGAGAAATGGCAATTCCATCCCTAAAGCGCCAATATCCCCCTAACCCTACCCCACTACCTACCCATTACCACCCCTGCTTCTTCTTTCTAATAGGTGTCATAATACATTGTTTTGTTAGTTTTAGGATCTTGTAATAGGAATTCTTAAGAATCCTAATTACACCATTTTACGTAATATACATTCTTAAGTCTAGCCTATTAATGCCAACTCCTAAGATATAATTGCAACTTTATTATGAAACTATCCCCTCCCAAAATAAAAAAAATTACTCACTTTGTCCTTTGATAAAACTAACCAGTTCGAGACAAAAATCAAACTACCCCCATTCGTAACCCTAACCCCCATCATAACCCTTCTCTCAACCTTCTTAATCAAGCATCTACAACCTTAATTGCACTCCCCTTCCATATCTTCATGTCTACAGTAGCTCTACTGTAATAGTAGGAGCATGTAAAAGTGTTGTCCTTCCTCTTTCCACCGAAACTCTAGCTAAGGTTAGAGTTTACTTTACGATGGGTAGTAGATCAAGTGAAGACTCTCTAGATCCAAAGTTTAGCTATAGCAAACATCCAAAGGTAACAACTTAGAAACCTTATGAAATTACTGATTTGGTCATGCTGTACTATCTATTCAATCTTCACTTAGTAGATTCCTTTGATGGTGGCTAGTTAGAGGAATTAGAACACTAAACTCCTTACTTGAGCTCAAGCCTAAGGATTGGAAAGCACGACTAGATGAGTTCTTTTTATGCTGCATAACTGAAGAATCCGAGCTGCTACAGTTTACCTACTTGATGCCCTAGCCGAGCCAAACCATCTTGTACTTTTCGATAGTCTCCAATTGCCGACCGGAGATACATCTGAACAATAGCTTAGCTCATCTGACCAGCTACTCACCCAACCTGAATCCAAACAATACCTAATATGCCTAAGCTGAATTTGCCTTGGAAGACTCACTTGATCAACTTGGTACAGTTGAACTGTTAGCTTGGCTTAGCATCATCACTCAATAGAACCTAAGCTAGCCAAATAGTTATACATCTTTTTGCTAGGCACACAATCACTAATCATTTGCTACATGCCCGAGGATCCCTTGTGATAGAATCTTTTATATAAGATACCCATTTTTGTTGTATTTTCAATTACGCCCTTTGGATATTCCTTATGTCATACTTATTTTAGACGTTACCCTTTTAGTCTTTTTCATTTTAGGTTGGATACCATAACTTTTTAGGTATAAATACCCATTGTACATGTAACCACACAATTATCTTACATCATCTTATATTGAATATACTTCTCCTTTCATGGGCACTGCTCTCTATTACTTACTTTACTCTTATAATAACCTTTAAGTAAGGCTAGATGACAAGTACTTTCATTGGATTAGCTCATATGTTGTATCAAGTTGAGCCATGAGTCCTTAATAGTTCCTTAGTGCTTCAAATCCTTGGAATAGATTGAGGGTTTGCTTGTTTACTTCCATTGTTGATCGTAAGCATTTCCATCTTCGTCTTTGAGCTTTTTACAAGCTTGGACCTACCCCTTTATGATTAGCCTTATCAATCCTTGGATTAGGGCATATTATCTTAGTATTAGATTAGAGGTTCATTTAGGTAAGTTATATTGTAACTTTTCTGTGAAGTAATGTTTGTTGAGATATAGTGTTGTAATTACATAGGGATTAGCTGTGAGTATTTGAGTAAGCAAAAGGAATAGTAGTTTGATGCAGTTGTATGATTTGTTTTGCCTTATTTTAAACATACAAAGGCAAAGCAAGTTTCATTTAGGTTTGTTGTTCTTATTAGTAGTTGTTGTGTTTGTTTAGGTTAGTTGAACTTTCATGTAAAGAAGTATTTGTGTGTCAAATTGTTTGGCTTAGAGGAACAATGTTTGTTGTTTATTAGATTTGAAGTTTGTTATTAAGATTTTATCAAAGAGAATAATGGATCTAAGTGATAGGGATTATAGACTAATCACGCACTCCTGCGCTTGAGGACTTGTTCATATGGTTTGCTGAGTTATTCGAGGGGAGTTAAACTTTAAAGAGCAATGTATTCTCTAATCTGACCTACTGAGTTACTCTACTTCTACCTCATCCAAGAGACTACTGAGGTGACTAACCTATTACTAAGTTGAGCCGACCCCTCTACAATACGGTAGTCCAAGGTTAAGCATTGAACTCGCATATTGCTGACCTAACGCATTACTGATTTTGACTTGACACTAGACCACCTTCTTGAACTAGCCCTTCATCAATTGAGAACATTTGAACTACTGAGATGCTAACTTATCAACGTTAACCTAACTTACTCAGAACTTGCTTTACTTAGCAAACAACATTACTGGAATCATAAATGGACAATTGACACGTGCCCTATTCTGCTAACATTTGTAATGTCCTTTTTGTGACCTAATATTCTTTTTATCTAATTATAACTCTACCCTTGTATTTTTTTTTTCTAGTAGGAATCTTTTTTTAATTTATTTTAACTTATGAATTACCTTAATGGGGTCATATAAATACTTATAAATTTTAATAGCCAAAATAGTTAATTTAGTAATATTCAGACATCCCCATCTTACGTGAGCTTAGTGAACCTTGCTTACTCTCATTTACTCTCATTTGATCCATCGTGAGTGTGGATTAGTAGCTAGTACCATTCTGTTACACTTATGCATAATATCAAGTGCAAGTTAAGCTTGTATGAGGCGATCGTATGTCATATCCTCTGTTGGTGTACAAGAACCCCCTACTCAACCTTCGACTATTGTTTACTCTTTGGACCATCTCGTAGTTTGGAACCACCCCCTTCGTTCACATGACACTAGGCTTCATGTGTTCATCCATGGCAACCTATATCATCTTAGTATCACAACTTGGCTACGTTCAAGCAAGTTTTTTGTTACTTTGTACCTTAAGCAACTTATTCTAGCTTGATGTAGAAAACTATTCTTTGTTGTTGTGATTGTTAGTGTTTAGTGTTGAAAAAATCTCGTGCTCTATTTTCTCCTATTTCTTGCACATAAAACAGAGGATGAGTGTTTGCTTACTTATCACAGGTGGTTGTCATAGCTATAGGAAAGTTAGGTGTTGTTCTATTATTATTTTTTGAGGAAAGAACTTTTAGTGAAGTTTTTAGCTATTAACCTATTTGAAATCGACAATAGTGTTCAACTCTAGTGTTCAAGAAACTTTAAGTAACCAAGAAAGTGGTGCTTAAAATGGTTAAGGACAATAAGGAAGTTCTACAACCCAATATATGGATGATTGCCTAGATAGACTTATTAACCTAGTAGCTAATCTAGTGACTACCTTAAATGAAGATATGCAGCAAGCTAAAAATGGTCCCTATAGAGGACGAGCTAAGGAATAGCTTGAGAGAAGTAATGGTTAGTATGGCCGAACTAATGCCTTAGTTCAACCACCCCAAGCTAAAGGAGAAGATAGAGTTGCTAGGCATAGATTAGCATTAAATGAGATTGAAGAGGAAGTAGAAGAAGGTGATGAGGAGAAGTATTATGAACTAGAAGAGAAGATTGTCTAATCTCTTAGAGTGGAAGGGTCGAGGATATATATCTTAAGTTTTTTTGGGAGTAGTGATGTAGAGGACTACCTAGATTAGGTAGATAAGATTGAAAAGCAATTTGAATGCTAAGAGTTACCTGATAATGTTAAGGTTAGATTTGTTGTCCTAGAGTTTAGTAGCTATGCTACCTTATGGTTAAAGAATCTACAATCTACCCAATAAAGAGACGGTGAATGAGAAACTAAGAGTTGGGATGAAATGAAAAGAGTCATGAGAAGAAGATTTATCTTAAGTTATTATTTATAGGATGCCTTCAAGAGATTATAAGAGTTAAGGTAAGGTAGATTGAATGTTGATGCCTACGTAAAGGAATTCCAAATGTTAATGATTCATTGTGAAGTTGTAGAGCTCAAAGATTGAATTGTATCCTGATTCATTAGTGGATTGAAGTATGAGATTAGGGATATTCTAGAGTCCATGAACATTGGATCACTTGATGGCGCTAATCAAGAAGATTCTGAGTTCCTATTAGTTGACGTACCACTAATCGATCGATTCCGAGTAGACCTATGCAATTGGAACCGAGTAAAATAGTTGAGACCCAACCTGCTCAAGCTATCTAAGTACAAGAGAAGTAGATCCCGAGGAAGCTTGAGAAAGGCCAGAGCTCAAGAAGAAAGACGAATGAGATTATGTAATTCAAATGTCAAGGGTTTGGATACATGGCTACTTAATGTTTGAACAAAAGAACCATGGTGATATGAGGTGAAGCACCAACCATTGGGGTAGACAGTATTGACTAGGAAGTAGAGGAGCTGACAAAGATCGGATACACTAAACTATCTGAAGAGGAGGAGGAGATCATCTATAATGAGGAAGGAAACTTTATGCCTATCACCTTGGTATTAAGGAGAACAATGAGTATAAGTCTTGTACCTAAGGACGAGCAACGAGAAAATCTATTCTAAATTAGATGTAAGGTGAGTGGGTCATTATGTATATTGATTGTTGATAATGGTAGCTACACTACTATAGCATCTGCTTTCATGGTCCAGTAATTGAAGCTACCGACCAAACCCTACCCTAAGCCTTATAAGCTATGTTGGCTCAATGATAAAGGTGCCCTTCAAGTAAATAAACAAGTGTTTGTAGCAATTAGTATTGGAAGCTATTAAGACCAAAAGCTTTGTGACCATGGATGTGATGTACTGCTGGTCAACGGTCCCATTACTCACACTGGCCTCTGAGGCCTCCAATCTCTCTCTTGAAGAATTCTCTCTCAGCAACCTATTGATGACGAGAGATTGTACATCGAAGAATGGTGGTTAAACTCCTTAAGCTACTTACATTTTCATACGTTGATTTATACACTCTGTAGTGATGATGCCGACCATTCTCTTATTGAAGACCCTATGCCGAGTGCTCTGATCAACTACTGCCAAGAATCTCTTATCGAGTGATGAGAGATTCACTTAAATGGCCGAGTAGTTTTCTCTTAGCATACCATCATCTCTCTTCTCCCAGCCCCTTTAGTAGCGCAACATTTTGACCCTTTCCACCTCCTTGCTCAGAGAATGTTTATACAGGACTAATGCTGCACTGCCAGCTGTCTACCTTGTCTGACATTTAATTACTTTTCCATTTTTGGTTTGTTGTCCTTTTTACCCTTTTTGTATGTACTAGGAATCCCCTTTTTGTAAATATTTTCTTGTAATTTCTTTATTTGTAATGTTACCCTAGGGACTTACTATAAATAGTCCTTATCTCTTGTAAGCTGGGGATAACTTACATCTTAATACTAAATACTCTGTTCTTGTGAGACAATTCTCTCTAACTCCATACCCCTTACACTCTTATCTAATATTGCCGAGTAGCTTAGGATTAGTAGTGGGTGGACCTTGACATCAACTTATGTATCATATCAAGTGAGGTGTCAAGTCATATTGTGTTCGTTGGTGAGTCACATCCTCCAAGCAGCTTCATGTTAGCTACTCTTGTTCGATTATAAACCGTTTCCCTCTAATTTTTTTCATTATCTCAAAGGACTCATTTCAGTTCAATTCTACCTTCGTAAGTCCTAGTGATAACTGAGCTCCTAGGCACACCAGGATGTTTGGTCGAAGTATGATCTAGGATGGAAGAAAGAACACATGTTCCCTAGAGCATGGAGGCAGGAAGGTGAAGTTGAGCCCTATGTTTGTAGAACAAGTTAAAATCATGTAAACCCAATTGAGTTGGGTTCTGAAGAAAGAGGCTTCGATGATGACCCACTAAGAGCATCTTCGAGTAATCTTTTCAAAACTTCGAGCTGAAAAGCTCTATGTCAATTTAAAGAAATGTAACTTTTGCCAACCTAAAGTAATCATTTTAGGGTTCGTTGTGAGTGAAGGTGGTATTTGTATTGATGATGAGAAGATACAAGTGATTATTGAATGGCCTATGCCAAGCTATTCAGCCTAATGCGAAGCTTCTACTACTTGGCATCATTTTATCACTAGTATATAAGGAATTTCAACACAATTGTAGCCCTACTCACTGAGCTGTCAATGAAGAATGTTAAGTTTAGGTAGGGAGAGAAAGAATAGAAGAGTCTTGATGAAGTAAAGGAGAAGTTGGCTCTAACCCATATCTTAGCTCTATTGAGCTTTGACAAAGTGTTTAAAGTAGAGTGTGATGCATCCAGATTAGGCATAGGTGTTGTGCTGATGTAGGAAGGCCGACCTATTACTTACTTCAGTGAGAAGCTTAGAGGAGCAACACTTAACTATTCTATTTATGATAAGGAGTTCTACTCCTTGAACCGAGCATTGATTGCATGGAAACATTGTTTACTATCCAAAGAATTTGTTATTTACTCTAATCATGAATCTTTAAGATATCTAAAGAGCCAACCTAAGTTATCTCAAAGACGAGCCAAGTAAGATGAGTTTATGGAGGGATTTTCTTATGTCGTGAAGTACAAGAACGGAAAGAACAATGTAGTGGCTAATGCCTTATCAAGACAAAATTCCCTTTCGATAGATTTGTAGACTCAATTATTGGGATTTTCTATGATTAAGGATTTGTATGCTGAGGATCCACATCTTGGTTCGATCTATGCTGGATGTGAAGAAAGCCGAACATTTGATGACTATCATAAGGAGGATAGATACTTATTTAGGAAAAGGAAATTGTGTATCTCGAATTGTTCAATGAAAGAGCTATTAGTGTGTGAGGTGCATGGTAGAGGATTATCCGAACATTTTGGCAAGCACTAAACTCCTGAGATACTATCCTCGAGGTTCTTTTAGCCAAAGATGATGAGGCATGCCCAAGCTATGCTATAAAGGGGTGTTACCTACAAAAAGGCAAAGAGTTGAGCCGAGTAGGGACAACATTTACCATTGCTAATCTCAAACAAACCATGGTCCAAGTTGAGCATAAACTTCATGTTAGGGCTACTAAGGACATCTCAATGGAAGGAATCCATCATGATGGCTATGGATTGATTCAATAAGATGGCTCACTTTATGCCTTATTTTAAAACTAACGACGCTTCAGCTATTTCTTTTCTTTTCTTACAGGAGGTTATCAAACTTCATGGATTACCTAGGACCATTATTTCAGATGGAGACCTAAAGTTCATGATCTACTTCTAGAGAACATTATGGAGATGAATGAGAATCAAATTATTGTATAGCATATCCTATCATCCACAAATGGATAGATAGACCAAGGTTGTCAATAGGGCAATAAGAACTTTACTTAAGGTTGTTGTTGGTTAGAACATGGCCGATTGAGATCTGTGCCTACCTATAATTGAGTTTGCTTACAATAGGACTGTCTACAGTATCATGAACATGTTTCCATTTGAGGTTGCTTATGGGTTCAAACTTGAGCTCCCACTGGGCTAAGTACCCCTTTTGAGCCAAGAAAATGATCAATTAGCTATAGAAAGATTTGAGGCCATTAGAGCAATATATCAAAAGGTCATAGAACATCTTGGTCGAGTTACTACTAAGCTCGAGAGATGAGGTTGAGGACGGAAGAATAAGGAATTTCGACTAGGTGTTGTTTACATCTACCTTAGTAAGGAATGATTCCTAAGTTTAAGGAAGAGCAAGTTATCCCCTAAGACCGATAGATTGTTTAAAGTGCTTGAAAAGATCAAACCTAATGCCTATAAGATTAAACTACCTAAAGAATACGAAGTCTCAAACTCCTTTAACATTATCGACCTCCATTTGTACACTCCTGAAGATGAGCAATGTGGAGTTGAGCCAAATTTAATCCCATATCTTAAATAACGTAGAGGAGATGATAGAGATCATAGACCAATCACACGCTCTTAAACTTGAGGACTCGCTCATATGGTTCATCGAGCTTTCTGAGAGGAGTTAAACTCCGAAGAGTAATGCATTTTCTAGTTCGACCTATCAAGTTGCTCTACTCTCCACCTAATCCAAGAGACTGCTGATGTGATTAACCTATCACCAAGCCAATCCCTCCATAATACAGTAGTCCAAGGTTAAGCTTTGAGCTTGCATATTGTCGACCTAACATTGGACTACCTTCTTAAACTAGCCTTTCATCAATCCAGAACATTTGAACTGCCAAGCTGCTTAGGTCGACCTCACTTGCTCAAAACTACTCTACTCAACAAACAGTACTGGGACTACAAAATGGATAGCTATCACGTACTCTATTTTTTTTTTCCATCTATACTATCCTTTTTGTGACCTAATGTTCTTTTTGTTTGATTACAACTATACCCTTGTAAATTATCTCTTTTCCTTTTCTAGTATGAATCTTTTTATAATTTATTTTAACCTGAACTTAACTTAATGGGTTGATATAAATACTTATAAATTGTAACAGTAACAATAGTAGCAATAGTTAATTTAGTAATATTTAGACATCCCCATCTTGTGTGAGCTAAGTGAACCTTGCTTACTTTGGTTTAGTTTTATTTGATCCATTGTAAGCGTGGATTAGTGGCAAGTACCCTTTGACTACACTTATACATAATATTAAGTATAACCTGAGCTTGTATAAGGCGCTGGTGCGTCATATCCTCCATCCGGGTACGAGAACCCCCTGTTCAACATTTGACTATCATTTACTCTTTAGACCATCTTAAGATTCAGATCTACTCCCTTGATTCTCATGATACTAGGCTTTGTGTCATCATCCATAGCAACTTGTATCATCGAGTGTCAACGTTGGTATTAGGGATGATAATAGCAATGTTGTCCACCATAGACAAAAACCCCAAAACATCCCTAGAAGTACAAATGAGCAAATTGATGAGGTGGCTAACCTCATAGCCAATTTGACTAGAGTTGTTCATGTATTGACTTATCAACTTGCTGAGGTCATACAGAATACTCTACAAGCTGTTGAACTTGCAAGAGGATAGAACCCAGCTTGACAAGATCAAGGTGAAGGAGTAGGGGGACGTATAAGGAGAAGGATTAACTTAGGAGATATGGATGAAGAAGGAGAAGCGTACAATGAAGATGAGGAGCAAGCCCGTGCACCTTAATCTACTGACCATATGAAGCTTCAAATTCCAAACTTCAATGCTTCTGGAAACATTGATGACTATCTAAACTAGGAAGAGAAGGCGGAATGAGTCTTTGATTAATACTATTCTGATGTCCATGAGAAAGTGATGACTAATGGTGTAGAGTTTTCAAGTTATGCCGTGATGTGGTATAAGAACTTCCATGTTATGAGGAAATGAGAAGGATATAGGGAACTTAGAAATAGATTTATGCTATATACTTACTTGTAAGATACGTTTACTTGACTTCAAAAGTTAAGGCAAGGGAGTCGAACTATTGATGAGTATGTTTAGGAGTTTCAAATACTCATGATTCACTGTAAAGTGCATGGATCATTAACCTAAGTAGTATACAGGTTCCTTATTAGACTAACATCCGAGATTTTGTGAAACTTCAACAATCTACTACATTGGACGATGCTATAAGAATAGCCTAGAGAGTAGAGAAGTAGAGGAGGAGTAAGCTAAGCCAACTTCTAATAAGCCGAGCAACCTAACTAGGGTAACCCATTTAAGTAAGTTCTTGAGCTTAGCAAAATGCCAAGCCGAGTAGAAGAATAGATGTCAAAGCTAAATAGAAGAGCCAACTAATTGATGGTGAAGTGCCTTGGAGAACTTATGAGAAGAAACAAGATCTAGGAGAAAGATAAACTAGAACAAATGCTTTAAATGCCAAGGGTTTGGGCACATAGCTGCCTAGTATCCAAGTAGAAGAACTATGATAATCAAGGGAGAAGTCTTGAAGCTTAACATGGATAGCATTAATGAAGAGCCTAAGGAAGAGGTTACTCTTGAGGGAAATACCTCCTATGAGGAAAAGCTTGTTGAAGAGGATGTATTTGCTGAGGTTTTAGATAAACTAACTTTGGTTGTCCATCATGCAATGAGTTTAGAACCCTCTACTGAGGAAGAGCAAAGAGAGAATTTGTTCTACATTATATGTAAGTTGAATGAGCAAGTTTGTGTACTTATGGTGGATAGTGTAAGCTGCACTAATGTGGTGTCTACTAACCTACTTAATAAGCTTAAGTTATCAACTATTTTACACCTAAAACCATATAAGTTACACTAGCTGAACAAGAAGGAAGCCTTATATGTCACCCAACAAGTTTTGTTGTCAATCTATATTGAAAATTATTCTGATGAAATTCTTTGTAATGTGTTACCCATGTATGCATCTCATGTATTGCTAGGTAAACCTTGTTTTTCGACTAAAGAGTTATGCATGATGGATTTAGGAAAACCTATATGTTTGAGAAAGATGGTAGAAAGATTACTTTAAACCCCATGACCCTTGGTCAGGTAAGCAAATTACAAGCCAAATTGGCCCAAGGATTAAAGAAGGCTTTGGTGTTAAGTAGAGCTAAAATCCAAGCAACTATCAAGTCTAACTTACCAACCTTCCTACTGGTAAAGAGGCTACTAGAATTGAAGGAGCAACTAAAGCTGATAAAGGAAGATGAGAAGTTACTCGATGAATATTCCAACTTGTTTCCCAAGTAGTTGCCAAAAGGATTAACCCCATTTCAAGGCATAGAGTATTGCATTGACTTGATACCCGGTGTTACCTTATTGAACAAACTAGCTTATAGGATGAATCTTGAGCAAGTGGTACAACTCTAGAAACAAGTCAATGAGCCATTAGAGAAGGAGTATGTGAGAGAAAGTCTTAGTCCTTATGCTGTGCCTATGTTGCTAGTGATGAAGGAGGATGGAACTTAGCATATATGTATGGATAGCAGAACTATCAACAAGAATACGATCGAGTACAGATACCTCATCCCTGAGGTTGGATGATATGTTTGATGAACTAAATGGTGTGAGAGTGTTCAGTAAGATTAATCTAAAGTCCGGATACCACCAAATTCGAATGAGGCAAATGGATTAATGGAAGACTACTTTTAAGACTCAACATAACCCGTACAAATGGATGATCATGCCTTTCGGATTATCAAATGCCCCAAGCACTTTTAAGAGGTTGATTAATCATGTTTTGAGGAATCTAATCAGAAAGCTTGTTGCTGTCTATTTTGATGACATCCTTGTCTATAGTGCTAACTTAGTAAGCCATGTTGATCATTTACGAGTTGTTTTTTATGTCCTTTAAATAGAGAAATTGTTCAAAAACATACATAAATGTTGTTTTTGTTAGGAAGAAGTTATATTCTTAGGCTACGTGGTTGGTAGAGGAGGATTGGGAGTTGATGAAGAGAAAGTTAAAGCCATTGTTGAGTGGTTAACCCTAACTTTATGTGACAAGATAAGGAATTTCCATGAATTGGCATCATTTTACCAACGCTTTATCGAAGGATTCAATACTATAGTAGCACCTTTAACTGAGTTAACAAAGAAGAATGTAAAGTTCAAGTGAAGAGAAAAAAGAAGAGAAGAGTTCTACCTAAGTGAAAGCAAGGTTGAACTCCACCCTAATCTTGGCTTTGCTAGATTTTGATAAAGTATTTGAGCTTGAATACGACACATCAGGTATCAACATCGAAGTTGTGCTAATGTAAGAAGGTCAACCTATCACTTATTGTAGTGAGAAGCTCAGAGATATACAATTGAACTATTCTATATATAATAAAGAACTCTTGGCATTAATCTGAGCTCTTCGTATATGGTAACATTATCTTCTACCAAAAGAATTTATCATATATATATATATCATGAGTCCTTGTGATATTTGTAAAGCCAATCAAAGCTTTCTAAATGCTAAGCTTGATGGATTGAATTTATAGAAGGATTTAATTTTGTCATCAAATGTAAGCAAGGCAAGAATAATGTATTTGTCAATGCTTTGCCAAGAAGACATGTCCTTCTCACTAAGTTATAGACCAAATTGTTGGGGTTTACAAGCATTAAAGATCAATATCGGTATGATTCTCATTTTAGTCATATATTTAGACGACGTGAAGAAGGAAGAATGATGCCCTTAAGGTGATCTTGTAGTTCTTACAGGGTAGAGACGATGGGGTCAATCCATAGATTTTCTTGGATGAATACCATATGAAGGATGACTACCTATTTTTAGGAGGCAAATTATATGTATTGACTTGTTCGATAAGAAAACTATTGGTGAGAGAAGCTTACTATAGAGGACTTTCTAAGCACTTTGGAGAACGGAGGATGTATGATCTACTAAATTAAAGGTTCTTTTGGCTTAGAATGAAATATGATGTACATCGTGTGATTGAGGGATGTATCATATATGAAAAAGAAAAAAGTTGAGCATAACAAGGGAAGGTAATGCCTCTACTTATTCTAACCAAAGACCGACCTAAGTATAGATTTTGTCCTTGAACTACTCCGAATTGCTCGAAGTAAAGACTCTATAATGGTTGTTGTAGATAGGTTCAGCAAAATGGCACATTTTGTACCCTGCACTAAAATTAATACAATGCTTCAGCAATTGCTTCTTTGTTTTTGTAGGCAATAATTCACTTATATGGAGTGCCAAGGAGTATAATGTTGGACAGAGACCGAAAACTCTTGAGTCATTTTTAGAGAACTCTCTAGCATTGAATAGGAACCAAGTTATTGTTCAATACTTCTTGTCACCCCCAAATTGATGGTTAAATAGAGGTTGTTGGCCACACCCTGGGATCAATGCTTTAAGCTATAATGGGAAAGAACTTAGCCAACTGGGATGTCTACTTATTGATGATAGAATTTTCTTAGATTAGGACAATACATGCCACCATTAGGCATACCTCATTTGAGGTTGTCTATGGCTTCAACCCCAAGCTACCCCTTGACTATACCCTAATGTCGCCTATTAACCAAGAAGATCTAAAAGCAAGGACCAAAGTCCAGTCCATCTAATAGATCTACCAATGAGTTACTTAGCACATTGATCGAGCTTCGAAAAAACTAAAAGAAAAAGGCAAAGGAAGGAAGACTAAGTAATTTCAACCTGGTAACTATGTATGGTTACACTTAAGCAAGGAAAGGTTTTCTAACAAGAGGAAGAACAAGCTGTCTGCTAGAGTTGAAGGACCATTCAGGATACTTTAGAAGATGAATAACAATGCATACTAACTAGAGCTACCAGAACACCTTAGGGTGTTAGACATGTTTAATGTTGCAAACCTTAGTCGTTACCGACCTAAGGAGAATTTGGATGAGGACCAACTGGATTTGATCTCAAATCCTAATTAGGCCAATTAGGATGATAGGAATCAGAATACCAAACCCTTAACTTGAACTTGAGCTTGAGGACTAGAAAGTATGGTTAAACAGGTTTGTTTCTTTATGTCCCACAATTGAGGAATCCAAGCTGCTGTAGTCTACCAACTTAATGCCCTAGTCAAGTCGAACCATTTTGTACGTATTGATAGTCTTCAATTATTGACTAAACATACATTCAACAACAGCTCTGCTCATTTGACTAACAGCTTAGCCAACCAGAATTCAAATTGTACCCAACACATCCAAGCTAAATTCACTTTGGAAGAGTCACCTGATTAGCTCGGCATAGTTAAACTATCAACTTGACTTGACATCATCACTTAACAAAACCTAAGCTAGCTGAACAGTTGTCCATCTTTTTGTTAAGTACACAATCACTAATCATTCGCCATGTGTTCAAAGACCCCTTATGATAGAATCTTTTATGCATGATACTTATTTTTATTATATTTTCAATTACACCTTTTGGACATTCCTTATATCATACTTATTTTAGACGTTACCTTTTTAGTCTTTTTCTATTTTAGGTAGGATCCCTAACTTTTTGGGTATAAATACTTACTATACATGTAGCCACACAATCATTTTACACCTAATATTGAATATACTTCTCTTTTCCTAAACATTGGTCTCTATTACTTACTTTACTCTTATCTTAACCCTTAAGTAAGGCTAGGTGGTGAGTACCTTCATCGGACTAGCTTGTGCGTCATATTGAGTTGACTTACATGTCCTTGATAGTTCCTTGGTGCGTCATATCTTTAGAGTGGATCAAGGGTTTGCTTGTTTACTTCCATTATTATTTGCACACATTTCTATCTTTGTCTTTGAGCTTTTTGTAAGCTTGCAGCCACCCCTTTACAACTGGCCTTTTAGTCCTTAGATCGAGGTGTTTTAGCTAATATGGGAAAGAATATTAGATTTAGGTACTTAGATCAGCAGTGCAACCAATAGACTGTTCCTAATGTACTGCTTGAAGGTGATGGCGCATTGCTTTATCCTTCTAAGGTCAAGGTTTTGACGATGCAAGATAAGGTAGGGTTTCGAAATGTGTAGGGGGTATATCAAATGTCATCCTCATGTTTATGTATATTTTCTTTTATTTTTTATTATTGGGTAGGGGTATTTTAATCATTTCACTTTTTACTCCTTACTTATTTCCTATTTCGTTTTGGTAAGTGAACAATGAAATTATGATTCGATTAATATTAGTAAACACTGTAACACACAATCTTATCTTATTACATCATTATTCAATTATGTGGTAATTGTAATTGTGGAATAAATATCACATATATGGGGTCATGAAGGAGCCTTTTGGAAATGCACCTTTAGTGTATTTTGTTACAACTGAAGGCACCATTTAGAAAGGCGCTTTCACTGTCCATATGTACCCAAAATCCATGAAAAGATTCATTATCTTACTCAAAAACTCTCTCTCTTCCTCACTTCTCTCTTGGAAAAAGCCAATCCCTCTCCGAATCCATTCACTCAAACCCTCTTTTTTTTTTTTTTGGCAAAATTTACTCTAACAAACAAAGGTAAACATCCTAAACATTTAATCTATGTCGATTTAATGAATTTCATCATCATTTATACTTGTTCCATATAAAACCCTTGTTTTAGATATGTATTTATTTTATTGATCTAGGATGTGTAATTATTATGTTTGCATGCCAAAAAAGCCAATCCCTCTCTAAATCCATTCACTCAAACCCTCTTTTCTTTTCTTTTTTTTTTTTTTGGAAAAATCTACTCTAACAAACAAAGGTAAACATCCTAAACATTTAATCTATGTCGATTTAATGAATTTCATAATCGTTTATACTTTTTTTTTTATATTTTTCCATGTAAAACCCTTATTTTAGATATGTATTTATTTTATTGATCTAAGATGTGTAATTATTATGTTTGAATGCTAGTATGTATTCTATATTATATTTTAGAAATATATGTAAAGGATTTGTGTATTGGCATATAGATTTTGTGTTATGGAATTGTAGTTTTATTATTTCAAAATGTGTACTCTAAGTGTTCGATAAAATGTCCATTGAAGAGTTGTGTAGTTTTGGAAGATAGAGCTTATAGTCCCATTGAATGGCACGACATCAATTATGTTCTAATTGAAATGATAATTACCTTGTGAATAAGTTGAAAATGGTAAGTACCGTGAAATTTATGATTTTCACCTATGGAAACATTCTAAGGGGAATTTCAAGGTCGGAATATAACCATAACTCAGTGAAGTTATTCAAGTTGAGAACCAATGCAAATTTCTCTGATCTTTTCAAAAGGGTTTATTAGGTTATTGGAGTGGATCCAAGTGTTAGGATTGAGATTTTATACAGACATCCCATTGCTTACTCAAGTGTCGTGAATTATTCACTTGTTACCATCAAGGACGATGATGATGTCGAGAATCTCTTTGAGATGGTAGAGGCGTTTGGGTAGACCCATATCTAATAGTTCTATGTTAAGATTAGAGTAGTGACAGGAAGTAGGAGCCAGCCCCCCCCCC